>CM063508.1:59037510-59060010 GCA_032207245.1 Pardosa pseudoannulata
CCTTTTACGAATGATGGAGAAAAAAAATTCTGAAGAGAGAAGAATTATAGTATTTCATATTGAATCAAGAATAGGATGTTATAATAAATACTGTACATCTCGGAAGTTATTATAATCACTGGCTTCATCCTTTAAAAAAATTCTCCAACTAGAACACTACATAAAAGATAGGAATTTCTCATTTTTTATATGTCTTCATAGAATTTTAATTTTTTACAAAGGTACTGTTTTATCTTATTTATTAATAGATTTGTATCTCTTTAAAGCATTACAATATGAAAAAAAATCAATTGTGTAGGCAATATCGAAATCTTTCTTTAATTTATTTGTTGTCTAAAATTAAGTGAATTGTTTAAATTTAAAAAATATAAAATACTATTCAGCATTAACTTAATTCTTTGTACTATTATGGAAGTTGAATCAGATTAAAGAATTCTAAAACACAACTAGCCATATTCTTGCCTTCTCCACCGAATAGCTTTTATATAAATATGCTTGTACATTTTCTTGGAGGATTTTATAATTTAGGAACATATTTATTTTCTCATTTTCACCTATACTGAAGCTCTAAATTCTATTCGTTTAGTTGTCTTTTTCAGTAACATACCAAAAATAGGCTTATATTTATGTATAACTCGCATAATTTTACAAACCTTTAGAGCAAAAATTTAAAATGTGCTTTATACACGTATTAATACAAAGTATATACTTGACCAGCCTTTTCCTTCGTAACATTGCTCGTATACATATATTTCTAGTTCTAAAAATGGTTAAAGGTATGTATTTATTTTATGGTAATTTAAAATTTAATTTTCTAAAATTTACAAAATCTAAGTTTTTATAGATTTTAACTTTTTAACGTTTTTAACTTTATATTTATCCAAACTTAAAACTAAATCTATAAACCGTAAAATAAAATGTGCTATTTCACTGTGGCAAAAGTTAACTAACATATTAAAATTCAGAATTAGCGAAAAATTTAAAGTTTCTACATATATCTTAATATATTAATTACAGTAATTAGACGTTGAAACTACTTTTCAACTCATCTTTTACTGCAAAAAACGAAATATGATTAAGAATTTATTTCACTGAGAGATACATTGTATACATCACAGCTGGTTTATAATCAAGCAAACCTCCCCCCTTCTGATGTTAAACAGACGTTGAAAGCTGATTTCAATTTTACAGCAACATTTTTTTACTAATTTATTTTTACTCTTTAGTACTTTTACTACAATTTTGAATCGATACTTGATTACAGAGAAAAAAAGGTTAACATTTTAAATTTAAATATCCTGGTCATTTTTCGTCACAGACATTTATTGTCACTTCTTATTTTACAATTTTTAGGATTATTTTCAGTTTTTATTATATGTAATGATAAAAAAAGGGAAGAGTATAAGAATTTAGATTTTGAATTTTCATTAAAATTAAATTTCTTTTAAATATGAAATTGCCATAAAAAATAAGGCTTATGTTATTTCAAACATTTTTATAATAGGAAATACATGATTACGACCTACTATTGAGGAGAAAATTGTAGACATAGATTGTACTATGCAACCTATATTTACCAATTCATGTAATACCACTACATACGTGTGAATAAAGACTGTTATTCAAGAAAGGATAGAAAAAGGCGAAAATCTCACTCAAAATAGAAATATTGCTGTATCTATATTTCATTCCAACAGCATTTCTTTCATACAACAGTGCTAGTAACTCAAACCACTAACTTGTTTTAATTAGCAGTTGCCATTTTTTTAAATTGCACTACTTGCAGTTTAAATGCAGCCGTATAACAGAACTAATATCCATCTTTCTAGCATCCTGTCACAAAACACTTTGCATTACAAACTGAAGGGAAAAAAAGAAATTTCAATCTATTACCTGTGATAAAATGATGATGGTTTGTACGAAGTCATCAATTTTGGCTTCTATAATCCCCCCTCTCCCCAAAAAAGCAACATGTTTTTCTTTATAATCATGTTGTATATTCTAGTAATAATTATTACTAAATATGATTAGTTAATTAATTAGAAGAGCTGATGAATGTTGAGTGAAAGGAGTGATTAATATTGACATAGTGCATTTTGAGCTGAAAAGTTTTCTTTATAAAATCCTATTTTAGATATAAAATATAAAGTTCCATTCTGTTCAGAGTAAAATTTTTCCTAGATCGTTAATCTGGTTCTAACTTTATAAAAATTATTTAGATTCATTATAAGAAGCAATCTATTTTTTTAAAATATAAAAGATATACACCAAGCTAAAAAAGTAGAGCTTGATATCCAACGAAATAATATCTGAAATTCGTAAACTAAATTTTATAAAATTAAATAGAAGCTAATTATTTGCTTTACTCTGTAAACGCCAGTTAAATTAATATGAGCAGTATATTTTATTTTAAAGCAAAATAAAGGCTAAATTCTGTAAACCAAATTCTGTAAACCAAAACTTTAAAAATTTGGTTTACAGAGTGGCAAAATAATTTATTCTTATTCGATATAAAATTTTAGTTTCTAATTCCCATATTTCAAAAGTTATCTTTAAATTTCTAAACAGCTTAAAATTATTTTTAACTTTAAAAATGTTAGATATGCCATTCTGTAAACCAAAACTTTAAAAAGATTGGTTTACCGAATAACAAATAATTTACTTCAATCCGATATAAAAATTTAGTTTCTAATTCACATATTTCAAAAGTTATCTTTAAATTTCTAAACAGCTTAAAATTATTTTTAACTTTAAAAATGTTAGATATGCCATTCTGTAAACCAAAACTTTAAAAAGATTGGTTTACCGAATAACAAATAATTTACTTCAATCCGATATAAAAATTTAGTTTCTAATTCACATACTTCAAAAGTTATCTTGCAAATAAATAAGTTTAATTTTTTTATTATATATTTTTTATATCATTTAACAAATTAAAAAATAACTTTTTATATAAGGTGTTCTTAAAGAATTTGTAAAAAATCATTCTAAAAGGCGAAGAACATTTTATTTTGTGATTAATCGAAAATAAATCTGTTAAGATCAAAATGTGAAGTCCCGAAAGGTATTATGTAACTTAAGGATACAAATAATTATTTTTAATGATGTATTAATTTTAACTAAAAATTAGTGCTGAGATAATTATTTGAAAATGTAGATTATGTAGAAGCCAAATATCTATATAAATAACAGAATATTTTTTGTATATTATCATATGTCTCTAGTTGATCTTTAGAAAGTATTTTAATATGCCAAAAAAGTTTTTTGGTCTTCTCCCACTTTGGTGGAGTTTTTAGTAGCATTATGTTTTTGCAGCTCACTTTTCTGAATTAGCTCTGTAATTAGCAGCCTATTTAGTAACAGCACTACTGTTTTAAACCCCAAAGAAAATAATGCTCTTTTCTTGTTGCTAATTGTCAACCATTTCTTGAAATGTGGTCATTAAAATTACCACGTAAAGTTTTCAGAGTTTAATGTTTCGAAAATAATTAATGAAACACATTTTCGAATTTTTTGTTCGTGCCAATTAACAAGAAGACTTTAAAAACCCTTTGTTCTTTCTTCTACACTTTGATAATTGCTGCACACTTTTATCCAGTCTAGTTTTTCCCCCCGAAAAAACACAAATCAACTAATTTTTCTAAAAACCATTGCATTTGAGTTAAAAAGTATCATAGAGGAACCTTTATGGCAATTATTTTATATCGGTTACTGGAAACAAAAAGCGGTGTCACATAAAAACAGCTTAAAAATAACATTTATTACACAATTTTTAAACTTTTTCAGTTAATATGAAAAACTTCCAAACGACTTTCTAACATTCAGGCTTTTTATTATGCATTCTATCCTATTGACGATTTTAAGCACACCCATAACAAAAGCAATTCTGACAAATTATAACAATTACTACATTCGACAAAATATGCTTCAATAAAAATATTCTATTGAAACAAATAAGTAATTAACTTTTTTTATGAAAAAGTTTCAGTCAGTATTTTTTTTTATTGCTTCAAAGAGGTATATAAAAAGGAAAGGTCAAAATTATAATTTTTTTTTCGTTTTAGGATATAGCACTAAAAAATTCTAAAGATCATAATTATGGATTTTTTAACAAAAGTACAGGAAAATGAACATTAACAAAAGCCATTCGGCCCCCTACAGAAAAGCATCATTTATATCTTTTTTTTTCAAAAATCGTAATATTATGCCTTATGCTTTGGAGGCTTAAGGTATATTTTTTAATTTCAGATATTAAGGAATAAAATCAAGTTATTTTCTGAAGATGAGATTTTGAAGCATATAAGAGAAATATGAGCTTCAGATAAGTGAAGGACTACTGACAATTTAAAACAGGAAAGATAAAATCAAATGATACAAGGACATCGTATTTCTGTTTATTTGTTCTTTGAGAGATAATTGTATCAATAAGAGTGTATATTTCTTAACAATATTTCCTTTCAAAATCTATTGAGATTTTCAATTAAAATATTGTTTATTAGTTTAAAAATTGTTTACTAGTTTTAAATATTGTTTAATAGCTTTTTATTGTATCACTTTTTTTAAATAAATCGACGGACCAGCTACTTCTTTTCTATTTTTATTTCGATAAACAACATAAATTTATACAATTATTTACAGAATACCATTAATTTTAATGAAAAAAAACATAAGAAAGATTAATTGTGAGCATCAGGTTTTAACATTATTTTTGATCACATCACTTACGATAGGAAACTTTCGTCTCTACTGAAATGGCGGTATTCCACACGAATTATATTGTTGGCGTGCATGCGTCCACAGTTTTTTTTAAATGAATTTAAAATTTATTAATTTTTCTAATTTAAAAACTTTTCAAACTCCAAGTTTTATTTACTAAATTTTGAATTTTTATAAAAAGGTTTGACACACACTTAGCTGAAACTTGAAATAAATATTATTTTTTTTTCAATGTGATGGAGCTTGATTTATTTTTAACATTCATCGTTTAGAAAGGTTAGGGTATTTGTTAATCATTTATCATGGGAATTATCCAGGAATTTTACTGGTAGCACCATACAGGTAGTTTATCCTTGCTCAGTAGGAATTTTATTTTAATTTAAAAAATTTCAAACTGCAAGCTTTATTTGCAAAATTTTGCATTTTTATAGAAAGGTTTTGACACACAGATGGTTAGCTGAAACTTGAAATTATTATTATTTTTTTAATACGAAAGAACTTTTCTTTATTATTAACATTCGCCGTTTAGAAAGCTGCAGGTATTTGTTAACTCGTTATCAAGGGAACACCATAAATAGGTCAAATTTGCTCACTAGGTATTTTTTATACAGTTCAAAAGAATTATCTAATATATTTTTAAAAAATATAAAATAATTCTTTCAATATGGAAAAGTATAGATTTTTTGCTGTTCAAAATATGTTAGTTTTAACTAACTTTTTTTCAAAAATAATCTACAAGGTAAATTATAGTCTATCATGCTTCAATTTTTCACTGTCAAACAAAGAAATTTCATAAATATTTTACTTGTTTCAATTTAAAAAGGTTTTATACTCCAAGTTATTTACTAGATTTTGCATTTTTATAGAAAAGTATGTTTGATACACACTCAGCTGAAACTTGAAATATATATATATATATATATATATATATATATATATATATATATATATATATATATATATATATATATATATATATATATATATGTATGTATGTATGTATATGTATATATATATACATATATGTATATATATGCATATATATTTATGCCTATATATATGTGTGTGTATACAATATATAATATATATGTGTATATATATACATATATATATATACATATATATATACATATTATATATATATACATATATATATATACATATATATATATATATACATATACATATATACTTTATGTATATATATATACATATATATATATATATATATATATATATATATATATATATATATATATATATATATATATATATATATATATATATATATATATATATTAATAAGGGGGAACTTGGCTGCATTATTAAAATTTACAAAACTGTGGATATTTATTGATCATTTTATTGTGGGAGCACCATATACGTTGGTAAAATTTTGCTTACTAAGGGAGAATACAAATAACTACCAAACCTGGTGCGTTTTTTAACCCACATCTTCTAGTTTGGTTGGGCGAACACTCTAATCTCTAAGCCTACTGGGTGATTGTAATAAATATATTGAAACAAATATTTTTTCAAAAAAAAGTGCTCTAAATACTGTAGCTAATCTATTTAAATTACCTTAAAATCTTAAAAATTCCAATTATTTCCTTCCATGGTTCATTCAGATGTAAAATATGAATTTCAAAAATCATTAATTGTTTCAAAAGTTGCATTGCTGAAAATGTTCCATGCTCGCTTCTTTGAAGCATAAGATGTTCATTTTTAATCATAGTTTGACTAAGGATATGTGTTTCAGAACAAAACACATTTTCTTGCATCAATACTCTTCCTACAGGAAAACTGTTTTAGATTACTTAAAGAATAATTCATATTGCATAAAGGGAGAGTTATTGTTTAGCACTCAAAAAGCAATTTAAACTTAGTATTAAAAGGAGATAATGCTAATCTTAATTTTTTTGAAATGTATCATATTTATGTACAGAACAAAATATATCTTTGAGGCTAAAATATGTTTAAAACAATGTTAACTATCAAAGAATAATAAAAGCATGAAAAGAAAGTATATTAAAGCACTAAAACTGCCCCTTATCTGCTTAGAAGAATTTCATAATTTTACATGATTTTTAATAGATTCATAAATTTTTGTAGTATTATATTAAATGTACGAAAGGTATAATTTTATAATTTTACATGAGAAATAATAAATTTTAAATCTTATAATTTTTTTTATAAATTTATGGAATGTATGAACAGTATAATTTCATAATATTACATGAGTCGTAGCAGATCTTAAATATTATAAAATTTTGTATAACTTTATTGAACCTCATAAATTTTATGCAATTTTTATTGAATGTACAAAAGGTATAATTTTATAATTCTACATTAGTTGTAACAGATCTTAAATCTTATAAAATTTTGTACAGTTTTATTGAATGTACAAAAGGTATAATTTTATAATTCTACATTAGTTGTAACAGATCTTAAATCTTATAAAATTTTGTATAGTTTTATTGAATGTATGAAAGGTATAATTTGACATGAGTAGTAACAGATCTTAAATCTTATAAATATTTGTATAGATTTATTGTATGTATGTAAAGTATAATTTCATAATATTATATGAGTTGTAACAGATCTTAAATATTATAAAATTTTGTATAGTTTTATTGAATGTATGAAAAGTATAATTTCAAAATATTACATGAGTAGTAACAGATCTTAAATCTTATAAATATTTGTATAGATTTATTGTATGTATGAAAAGTATAATTTCAAAATATTACATGAGTTGTAACAGATCTTAAGTCTCATAAATTTTTGTATAATTTTAGTGAATGTACGAAAGTTCATAGTCGGAGCAAGCAAATACTACTACATGCATTATAAGACTACTTATAGAGCTAAAAGTATAAGATCATTTCAAGAACAATTCACACTGCATAAAGGGAAAGTTATATATATTTTATATTTTAACATTCAAAAAGAAGATTAAACTAAGTCCAAAGAAAAGAAAATTCTAATCTTAAATTCTTTCAAATTTACCATATTTATGTATCAAATAAAATGTATCTCTGAGGCAAAGAAAAAATGCTTAAAACAAAACCAACTAACAAAGAATAATAAAACTCTGAAAAAGGAAACCAAGTAGATTTAAGCGCTAAAACCGTCCACTAAATCCTCGAGTTTTCGATCTTCTCAAGCTGCTACAAGAAGGTTAAAAAATTCCCCTTTTATATCTTAAAATTTCCTTCTTTTTTTTATTTCTTCTTCCCAACCTCCGAGATTTGTCTATAGATTCTCGCGCACATTTATTGATTTCCGGTTGTATTTACTTTGCATGATTTCTCATCGAGCTACGTTTTGCATTGCTAATAGGTCCAAGAAGATGGCTCCTGAAAAAAAAATATTGAAGCAACGGTGTTTTTTTATTTTGATAATTTTCTTACTCTTCTTTTTTTTCTGTACATGTATTTGCAAAGGATGGAGTGGAGAATTGACTCGCAATAAATGTAGTTACAGTCAGGGAAATAGGGGTGACATTTTTGGCCACGCAACAATAAATAAGAATGATTCTTATTGACAAGTAATGAAGAATATGGTAACGTAAACATACTTTAGCTGTAAGATTTTGGACTATTATAATTGAAAGGTAATTATAAACAACAATGTACTTAAGCTATTAAAGATAATATAAGAATCTTTTAAACTTGCATAGTAGTATTTAATGATACGAGACACATTTTATTTTCACAAAACTTTTGAAGAATGCATTATTTCTTTTAATTTATTTTTGATGTAAAAGGTATTTTTGTTGCTGATAAGTATGCTATTAGTAGCAAAATGTAAACTTCTCTCTAAGAGTATATTTGGCAGTATGTTTTTCTTCTGAGACATAGTGTACAATCATATACTCTTAAAGTAAAACATTTTATGTATGATTGTTTGCTAAATCATTATTTTTGATGTACTACCATAATGGTAGTAGCTGTGGTCTCAAAATGCATCAGTAGAATGCGTCCTAGATCAAAATTATTCTTCATTGCTCATTCGAGTTGATACTATAGACCTGACGGAAGGCATTCTTCAGGCTGTTTTCAAACCCAAACTTGATCGTTCGAATGGACAAAACAGCAAAACCAAATTTGTCCCCAAAACTGTTTTCCACTTATATATCTTCCAATTTTTACATCTAACATTCTTTATAGAATGCATGTATGTGTTTTTTGTTATGGGTCGCTCAGTCTTGGTATTTAAACACAGAAAGATATCTTGTGAAAATAAAAGTAACAAATATGATCTAGAATTGTTTTTATTTTCACTATGAATCACTCTTTTATCCTGGTTATGCGTCGTAACACAAGCCGTTCTATATCTACAAGTTTTGTCTTTCTTTTAAAAATTTTCTATTGGAAAAAAGTACTTGAATTTTCCCACATGGGGGTTAAAGTCACCCCAAGTGATTTCTTATACTATTTCAACTTTGACCACTGCTTTGCACCATAGCTTCTCTTTGAATAACACCATTATAAGACTATTTGTCATATCTATTGTAAATTAGTACATAATCTCACACTATCTATCTTTTTTATTCTTATTTACCAGTAATTCTTTTAAAGATTTTCACTCAATATGCCAATGTAATAGAATCAATTCATGCCTATATTAATTTAATAAATTAATTTTCTTTCATTTCGTATCAATTTTATCTCACCGAGAAAAGGCAGAAAGGGTAGTAGCTTCTCTTTGAATAATATCATTTTAAGACTATTTGTCATGTCTATTGTAAATTAGTACATAATCTCACACTATCTATCTTTTTTATTCTTATTTACCAGTAATTCCCTTACTGATCATCACTCAATATACCAATGTAATAGAATTAGTTCATGCCTATATTAATTTAATAAATTAATTTTCTTTCATTTCGTATTAAATTTATCTCACTGAGAGAAGGCAGAAAGGGTAGTACACTTTTCTTCGATACAAGAGTTCATGGGTTCAAATCTCACTGGAGGCATGGGTATTTAGAGCTCATTAGCCCTCTTGTAGAAAAAAAAAAGTAAGCCGTAGTGCTCCAAACCAAACCAAACATATACAATGGTCAAGGCTTAGGAATTATTTAAATACAGTTAAACATAGTGTTGTGATAATATTACACAAGTTAAACCCGGCAGGTATATAGATTAATTTTCCTGCTCTGATATTCTATAGGCGAAGGACTATTCTTTAAGGATATTATGAATATCTTCAAGCTTATTTTTGAAAACAGGAAGACTCCATAGGCTCTGATAGTTGTTTGACAATAATACCATTCCTAATGGATGAACCATTAATGTAAAGATATAATTAACAAGAATAGAGTGATATTTTACTTAGAAAAATATTAAATTTGTACATTAACACGTTAGAACAAAATCAGTAAGATTAGGGAAAATTAAAATAAACTATATTTTAATTTTTGGTAAGCCTGCAATCTCTAAAAGGGGAGATTAAAGTTTATTTACGTGCTTTTTAAGTTGTGTAGATTTTTCATAAAATAATTTTTCCAATGCAAGTTAAAATTGTGATAATATTGTGAGTTTTTTAGGTCTTATGTAATAAAAATGTGAGTGAATTTAATTAAAGTACGATAGAATAACATACAGAATTTTTATCTATTCTCGTCATTTTGAAAATTTTAATTCGTAGAATAAATACAGGTTAGCAAATATGAAAATATTTCACTATATTTCATTATATACGATATGCCTTAACAAAGTTTATGATCTAATGCATACAAGCTTAAAATTAGAATATAATCAAATCTTCATTATTAATAAGCAATATAAGTGGCTTTTTAGTTTAGATTTAACCATTCTAAAATTTAGAGGCAGTTGATCTTATACAACTCAACACTTGAAATATCTGCAAATATTTATCTATATATTTATCTATCTCTCTAATCAGTGTCTTTTATTTAGAATTTTTAATGGAACTGGTATTTTTAAAATACATATTTTTTATTTTCAACTAGAAGCTATCGTAAGAAAGAGTAAAAAGGAACAAAATTCTTGAGTAATTAAAAAGAAATTTTACATCAAGATAATATTTTCTGAATAATTGTATCTGATAAAATAATTAAAAAGTCAGTACCAACTAAACCTGCAACTTATTATTGTAATATTCTCTTTCCTTTGGAAACAGACATTTTCTTGGTGTATTTAATTTTTAACAAAAAGTTAACCTACTTTAATTCCTTTCCACTGTCAGTATTCACGTATGAAGGACATTTACCATTTCATAATTAAAAATATTTCCTCATTATTTTTTACTCTAACAAGAACTTAAATATTTTTAAAAGCATATTACTGTCACAAATTAAATAATCATTTAAACGGACACAGTACCCAAACTCTAGTCAAAATATCGAATTTATTTTTAGTAGCTCAAATTATTGGCATAAATTTTCTGCAAATGTATGAAGAATCTGAAATCTTTACCTTCATTCTTTCAAAAGTTATTTATTTTTTTTATAACGAAGTCAGAAATGGAAAGGGACTGTTGTCCTTTTAATATAAGCATCACATTTTTTTTACTAGCGTCAAAACTGGAGAGAGTATTAACCCTTTACCTGCTTTAAACAGCACATATGATATATACATCAATGCTTATACGCTATATCTTAATGCTTTATACGCTTCTATTTCACATGTGATACACAATGAGATGAATTATAAAATATATAAAAGCTTGAATATAAAATATAGTTGATTGTGTATCTCATGTGATATACAGTCTTAAAAAGCATTTGATGATAGATATTTAACATAAACTATAATAAATCATTATAGTTTATTAATAATAATAATAAACTATTTTATTATTATTATTATTATTATTATTCTCTCAAACAAATTCCTATTCTTTCATTACTTCCTACGCAACATTTCATAATTTCTGAACTTTAGTTTCGACTGTAGATAGCTTCAAAGTAGGGAAGTTTAATTTTGGATACCATGTATATCATTTTATCATTTTTTAATTATAAAGCATTTAATCACAATATCATGAGATTAAATGACAGGCAGTGGGTTAAAAAATCGGAAATAATTAACAACGAAACTTGTTGAAATTAATTGCCAATATAGTTTAAAAAAAATCACCGAAAATTTCTTCTAGAGCCCAAGATGTAGACCAGTCTATAGAGTTTATTATATGTGTTGCTTACAAGTTTTGTGAACTTTTTCTAAAAACTAAAATTTTTCCTACTGTCTGTTAGATTTAAAAAAAAAGTTAATGAACAAAACTGTTTGAAATATTCCATATTTGTATATATGTTTGTCAACTATAGAATGAATTAACTATATAACGAGTGTGACGTCAACAACTGTTTTAAAAAATTATCCGAAAAGAAAAAACGCGGATTTTAACTGAATTGAATTGTTAAAAAATATTGAAAATTATTAAAATATATTAATTACATTAATTCATTACGCAAGTGGCTAACGTGAATACTAATTTGAAAGGTTTTAAACAAATGCACATTTAATGCTTTTTGTGCTTGTATATCGAATGTAATACACAATCATGTAAGATAAAAGCTTATAAATATAGCTCATTGTATATTACATATTATATACAAGCGTATAAAGCGTTCGATGTGTACATCATATGGGATGAACATGACAGACAAGGGATTAATTATATTTGCCGAATGAAGCTGAGTAAAGGGTACTGGTAGCTTTAAGTGTACTGATAGCTATTAAGAGTAAAGTGTACTTATAGTCTTCGACTGTTTATATGTGGTAATGGTAATTTATAGGAGGATGTGGATATTTTTAAAAGGACTTTTACTCTCTTTTTTCTTTGAATTCTACTCATTCAAAATGCTAAGACTTTTTTTCACTTAAGTATGAGATTTAAATTTCTTTTACCTGTTTTCTAAAATGTATAAAATGCAACTGTGCTTGAAATTAACAACAAAATTTACAGGTAAATTATAAGAAATTTTAAAGATGATTTGTTGTAGATTCCCTTTTTTACTAATCACTGACAGGATTTTAAAAATGAATAATTTTTTCTTATTGAAGTTGGAAACTTGATATGTCTTATGTATACTTCAATTTTATATGGTTATTTAAAATGTATAAATAATTTGTATGTTATTTTATTATTGGGTTTTATTGTAACAAACTATAAATGCCTTTTTCTCAATGTTTAGTTTTTCTTTGTTCGCCTGTTTACAATATGCTAACTTTTTTTTTGTATTTGAGATGGAAGTCTTAAATATTTTGTACTTGTTTCTAACTATACCCTTCCATAAATCTGTGTATTTATTTAGGCTTAAGTTAATTAGTTTTTATTTTATGAATAAAGTTATTTAAATAAATGTTAGATTTCACCGTTTTACTCTCTCTCTCTCTCTCTCTCTATATATATATATATATATATATATATATATATATATATATATATATATATATATATATATATATATATATATATATATATATATATATATATATATATATATATATATATATATATATATATATGAGTGTTTGTGTACCAGCAGAAAAAAAACCCTGCATTAACTATATTTCATATCAGACGCTTCTAAAAGTCGAGGAGCAGTTTTTAGTGCTATACGGTAGTAGATCTTAGAAAATAAATTAAATAAAAATTATATTTTTTTATTTTTTAATAAAAAATAAATATACAGTTTTAAATATGTTTTTAAAAATGTACTTCTAAGTAAATATTAAAATGCATTGCATTAGCAATTTTTATCTTAATTTATAAAATTAAAAAATTATTTATACGCCAATGTAGTCACTTAATAGTTAATTAAAAGCATTATTTTTTCTTAACTCGTCAGTGCCTAGCGTCGTGGGAAAAGTTATTAAGACATTTGACAATCTTTTGTTATAGAAAAAAACTTAACTAAAAATAAGAATAAAATGCCAAACCCCACTATAACCTATTTAAATAAATTTTAAAACTCTAAAGGTTATACAGAGGTTTTTGCTTTCTAAGTTTGCTATGTTAAACGGTGATTTTGATAAGCAGACACATAAACTTTATTTTCGCTATCAATCATTTTGTTATATGACATTAAATTTCATAACATTAAATTTCATAAACTTCATTATAAATTTCACTAAAATCCATTAAACAGAAATTCTTCAAAATTATAAAACCACAAATAAAATTTTGAATTTTATAACTCATTGTATCAGTTAATTCAAAAGACAAACAACTAAAGATATAATGTATAAAATATGTAAGCAAAGACATCTCTACTGAAGCAAAAAATAAATAGAGATGTAAAACAAAAACTGTTTTGCAACCCTAAATACGTCACAACTGATTTTATCACTGCGGAGACAAAAGTAACGTGAGATAACTTGATTATGGCTACAAAACAGCTATTTGTTTTTAATTGCTACTTAATTCTTACCTTCATTCGATTTTTATTTTATTTATTTATTTACTTTTTTCCAAGTTCTGGCATAAAGGTTTTATCGTTTCTGGGCAATTACCAGATCTTGAAATGCCATACTAAATTTATACGATAGAACTATCCATTAATAAATAAAATGCCAAACCCCACTATAACCTATTTAAATAAATTTTAAAACTCTAAAGGTTATACAGAGGTTTTTGCTTTCTAAGTTTGCTATGTTAAACGGTGATTTTGATAAGCAGACACATAAACTTTATTTTCGCTATCAATCATTTTGTTATATGACATTAAATTTCATAACATTATATTTCATAAACTTCATTATAAATTTCACTAAATTCCATTAAACAGAAATTCTTCAAAATTATAAAACCACAAATAAAATTTTGAATTTTATAACTCATTGTATCAGTTAATTCAAAAGACAAACAACTAAAGATATAATGTATAAAATATGTAAGCAAAGACATCTCTACTGAAGCAAAAAATAAATAGAGATGTAAAACAAAAACTGTTTTGCAACCCCAAATACGTCACAACTGACTTTATCACTGCGGAGACAAAAGTAACGTGAGATAACTTGATTATGGCTACAAAACAGCTATTTGTTTTTAATTGCTACTTAATTCTTACCTTCATTCGATTTTTATTTTATTTATTTATTTACTTTTTTCCAAGTTCTGGCATAAAGGTTTTATCGTTTCTGGGCAATTACCAGATCTTGAAATGCCATACTAAATTTATACGATAGAACTATCCATTAATAATATAAATGTATTTTCCTAACGTATATTAATAAAAAAATGCGTTTAAATATACTTATAATCTAAGTTATCATACAGTGAAAATCTATTTTTTTTCAGAAGATATTTTTTTTCAGGAAATGCTTTTTCCCGGTGCATTAGAAAAAAATAAACTACCTTAAACATAGACAGAGATTAACTGATCTTGACTGTGAAGCTTTTACTCATTTCACACAAGCCGCGTATCTGAGGAAATGAAACGGACTTGTAACTTTGACCCCTCTGGGTCTTCGTAATTCGAACTCAGGCTCAAAGCAGAAAATCCCCAAGCTTGATATGCTACTACAAGAGGTATCATTTAAACTTAAACGAAGTTGAACGATCTGCCTTAGCTACTGACGTCTTTCGACTCTTCGAATCTCGAACCCAGAACCTCTCGGTTATGCGTACCTTTTCTGATTGCCCTACCCCAGCTCCTTATAAGAGGATATGATCAGCAATTTAACATGCTACTTATTGATACAAAATATGCGATCAATCTGCAGTAAAACCAGATATATGCTATGATTCAGTTACTTTAAGAGAACAAGGAACCTCAAATTTTAGCATTTAAAACTGGAATTTTCAACTGCACTCTTATAAAGAACATAAAGATTGCTGTCACAGAAAACATATGAGACAGAGAAATATATTGGAAATGCATTTATAATTAAAATAGAAAAGTTATTCATAAATATGAGTTTTAAACAACTTTAATATAAGTACCCATAATTTTATCTATTTTCTTCCTTTTTTTCCTTGTGTGCTTAGAATTAACATAGAAATATAATTGGATATGGACTTCTACTTGTATGTATATATAAATATATATATATATATATATATATGTGTGTGTGTGTGTGTATATATATATATATATATATATATATATATATATATATATATATATATATATATATATATATATATATATATATATATAGAGAGAGAGAGAGAGAGAGAGAGGGGGGGGAATTATTTCCCATTGATTTTCCCCTATAGACCTCTACTCATAATCACGAACCTGAAGAGAAATAAATCTATACAACTGTATAATAACAAAATTAGAATCTTATAATCTCTGTATTTAATGGTAGCAATGGTTTAATGGTTTTGATATTTAAAAAAATATTTGAGGATTACCTTGTGTTTTGAATTAAAAATATAATATTTTTTAATATTACTAAGGAGATGGGTGAGCCTGGTTGGTTGATACGCGTTTATATTCGGCTCTATACTTAGAAGTAACATTCAGTAACATTCGTAGGTCTCCAAGAGCATTAATTTCCAGTCGACTTCTCTTTTTTTCGTGACGACGCTCATACCTGCTTTAAGTACACGTTCTACTTAATTAATAGGGATACTGGAAAGCATTTAACAATTTTTGTATATGGAATTACGATGTAGGGTATAAAAACTAGTATGACTTTCTGTAATCTGAATTTGTACTATCCTTGTTCAAACAGCTCATTATTTGGAAATAAGTCAATAAGCTGTTCCTGTATCAATATGGATTCACCTCAGTTTGTTTATTTACTTGCAAAAAAGTCCAATAACGTAGTAGGGTGAGCCAAGTGAAGAAATTCTTAAAATTTCAATCGGAATAAAGAGCTATTAAGTTTTAACAACAAACAATCAAATGTTCGTCTCATTTTAAATAAACAGCCAAAAGAATGGCTACTGATTCATTTTTTACTTATTTTAAATTAAAATGTATTAAAGTAATTTTACTTTATGTTAAACTTTTTGTAGATTTCAAACTTTATCTACAAGTTCCCAAATTTTTATATTCCTCATACCACCTCAGACGGACTTCTTAGGCTCTGTAGGCATTTTGCGAATCACTGATCTGGAATACTTTTTAAGTATAACATGATATTTTTTTTACTTTATTTTTAAGAGATTATTGGATATTCTACTCGGCATCATTTATCACGTACTTAATATTTATTCTTATGGCTACAAACTAAAGTTTGGGAAGAAATAAAACTGCTGAAATTTCACACGTTTGAATTCAAAATGCGTCTACTATTTTCAATTCTCCTTAGCATCTGAAAAACATATGCCTTCTCGCAGTATCCAGGGGAACAAATTTTCACAGGAAATGCTCCAATATGGCGTATGTCCCCCCAACTCGTCATTTCAGCAAAGTTTAATTCTTCTATTTCTTTGTTCTGTCATCTGCTACGTCATCTGGGCCACGCCTCCCCGCTGATCATCTATTCGTCCTCCTGATCCAAGATTTTCTCCCCTTCTTCAACACTTCAATAGATATAAATGACTGAAGCATTGCTAATGCTTCAAAAAACGGCTTTGATCTTTTTTTCCCCTCTCGTTTTCTCTTTTCCCTTTTATTTATTTTTTTGGTTCTACTTTCCCTCTTTTTTTTTCTTCCCTTGAAGAAAGTACGTTTGTTTCTTGCGAACTCAAAATTATCTCTTATTCCTGTCGTTCTTCTTTTTTCTATGCATATATGTATATAATCTCCTTTGCCTTTTTTATCTTTGTTATTTATTTTAAGCTAGTCTTTCATCATGCTTTAATAAAAAACTGTTTTACACACAAAACATTTTTCATTTCCATCGCACTCGGCGTATTTTTCATTTTCTTAATTTCCTACCCCCCTCCTTAGTTCTTTTTTCGCGTATTTTTTTATTTGCCACCCCTTCTTTTTAATTTTGCTATCTTACAACTACGTTTAAAAGTCTTTTTACTGAATTTTGATGCGGAAATAGAGTAAGAAAAACTGGAAATAAAAAAAAAGCAAAAGATATGCGACTCAAAAGTCTCGGCAGTAAATAGAAAAGGGCGTTTTTTAAGAGAAAATTAAAAAGTAACTGATATTTCCATTTTAAAGAAATGAAACTCTTTGAAGTTGAAAGTCAAAAAATTTTTTTTCTGCTTGAATCAAAAAGCTTTTTGCGTCATTTTAGCCTGCAAAGTTCTTTTAAAAATAATTACGAGCAACATAAAACTGTAACACGAAAAAAAAATTTGGAATAACCAAACGTTAGGTTAATAAGCATGTGCAAATGGTTTTTTATGACTTTGTTAAATGAAGAGAAAATTCATAAGTATCGCATGCTTAAAAAGGGAGAATATATGATGAGAAGTCGCTTTTTATGCATAAAACTGCTCCCAGATAATCTGATTTGGTATTTCATTTTATCTGCTGCACAACTATTTGGATCAGTTTTCCTTTCAAAAAACAGCGTTTTTCTCTAAATTGAATTTGCGGGATAAAAATTACTACATTTACTATGATGATAAAGCAAGCATTAAATATGAAATTGAATGGCAAATTACATGAAAAACATCTATCCTCCAACAGAGGTTTTTCTGAGGATAATAATTAGCTGGGAGAATTCAAAGAATCTAGAAGTAACTACAAGGAACAACCCACAAGTAATGTATCTCAGAAAGAGAAAGATTCTATTTTCTTGCATAAATTGCAAACCATTTTTTTAGATCTTTTAAGTATTGCATGAATGATTAAAGAAAAATTCACTAAATTTCTTTTTTCTTTTAAGACACGGGGAGAGTATAAGGAAAATAAATTTAAATTAGGGGTAAAAATTTTAGTAAGATAGGTTAAACCTATACACACATATCCAAGCAGGAAAAATATTTTCACTAAAAATGCAAAATGCAAAGAAAGGTTAAATGTTACAAAGTTCATAGGAGATCTCTAACTTTAGATAGAAGACAATTTATAGTAAATTTACTTAATTATTAGAAATAAAAGGTGTAATACTTTAGCCACTTTTACGTTTTAGGTTGAATGTAGTAGAAAATTGTTTTGAATATCCCCCACACATAACTTATATGTATGTAATCCAATAATTATTAAACTACTGGACATTATAGTCCCTATTATTTTTTACTTCTCCGGGATACTGGGTAAGGAGAAAGCTATATCAGCTATCAGTAATAACGATGCAGTCAGGCCATTGAAAGAGAACGGCACAAGTCTAATTAAAACTTCATTTTAGAGCTGCTAAAACGGACGTCTTTACTAGTCAACGACAGAGAAGAGAAAAGCACAAAAAACCCTCTACTCAAACAGAGGTGCACCCAAGAGCGAAGACAGAGAGAATTTTCCCAAGGTAGAAGAAACTTGCTCAGTGAATTAAATGTTAAGATCCAGAAAAAACGCAGAGTCATTTACCGGCGACAGCTGGAAAATGTGTTGAATAGACAGAAAATTAACTTCTATAGGATAGAAAGCTTTAGGAAATGCATCGAAAAAATTTTAAGTCGAGAACGCTCCTTTGATTAAAACATTTAGAGGCTGGAAAAAAGATTTTAAGGAACTAAAATGGGAGAGAGGAGGTTTTTAAGGAAATGTTAAAGTTAAATAATTTATATATATATATATATATATATATATATATATATATATATATATATATATATATATACATATATATATATATATATATATATATATATATATATATATATATATATATATATATACAAGTGTGCTTTTGTGAGAGAGAAAGAGAGTGCAATAGAAAATCAAATACTATTGAATTCTGAATTCAAATTATTTAGAAATTTTAAGAATGGAATAATATAAATATTTACACAACTAAACAGTTTGTAACTATGTATTATCACTGTCTTTGTACTTGTAATTATTCAGGTGGAATACAGTATATGGAAATGAGTCAGGATGAATTAAAATAATTTAAACTGAAGATAAAGGAAAAAAATTAAAGATGCGCATAATAAAAAACTGAGTAGTTCAAAATATAATTATATGATAAAAAGCCAAACAGAACATTATTAGGTTTTCAGCTTTAAATAATATAACTGCCTACTTTAACACCAATGCAACACAAAAATTATCATGTATGTACACTCTTAAAAAAATAAATAAATAAAACTACGCACCAAGAAAGAGTTATCCGAATGGGACGAAACTTGGTAGATGAGATGTACATGTACAGAAAAACAACTTATTCCAATTTGAGAAATATTGGATGATTTATTCAAGTGATAGAGCTTCAAAAAGTGTAGGGGCCAGAGGTGACTCATTTGTCCACCCCTGGCTCTTATGCAAGCAGTTATTTGGCTTAACATTGATTGACAGATGTGAAGGATGTCCTCTTGGGGGATATCTTGCCAAATTCTGTCCAAAAGGAAAGTTAGATCGCCAAAATACCGAGCTGGTTGGAGGGTCCTGTCCACAAAGCTCTAAACATGGCCAATAGGAGAGATATCCAGGAGCCTTGCTGGCCAAGGTATGGTCCGGCAAGCACAAAAACAAGTGGTATAAACACGTTCAGTGTGGGTTTGGGCATTATCTTGCTGAAACCCACGATGACGTGACATGAAGGGAAACACAACAGGGTGTAGAATTTCATCGGTGTAGAGCTGTGCTGTAAGAGTGCCAAAGATGATAACCAAAGGGGTTCTACTATGAAATGAAATGGCACTCCAGACCATCAGTCCTGGTTATCGGCCTGTATGCCAGAAGACAGACAGGTTGGTATCCCACCTCAATCCAGGACATCTCCAGACACGTCTTCTCTGGTCATCGGGACTCAGCACTGTAAAATATTCTACTCCAGTGATATTCCAGTTCGAATGAACTCGACAACACTTCAAACGGGCTGGTCGTTTTACAAAGGTCACTGGTAATCGGCTCAAGGGGCGCCGTGACCTCCACCCCCTTTCTTTTCGCCGCCTATGCTTGAGGTTATTGAAGCACTAGCTGCACGTACAATCGGTGATAATGATGCATCTGGGGCTGTAAGTGCCGCTCTGACGATTGCTCGGTCCACACGTTCTGTCCTTTCTCTAGGCTAACCGGTTCCATTTTGACGCTGTGTTTGGCAATAGATCACCCATTCCTACCAACATAGTCTAATAGTGGCATCGATCCTGCCAAATGTCGAGCGATTCTCTGATTAGACCAACTGGCTTTTTTGAGCCCAACTACAAGTTCTCTCTCAAATGCATAATGATGACATCTGAACATATCATTCATGCACTTGTATACGAGGCATAGTTACTGTCTGAGTACACGGAAAGAAATTCGCAAAGAATTTATGACTGATATCGAAATTTCTCGTCTTAAATATCTTGCCAGTTGCTCGGATAATATGCCCTACAGCGACGCAAGTTCATTTATTTGCCGCCAAAATTTTATATTTTCCTTCGAAACTTGTATGCATATCCATTAGTGTCCAATTTGCATTACATCTTCTTGGTGTGTCATGGTGAATCGATATTTGTTTGTTTGTGTTTCGTCTAAGAGTGTACATATATCATGTTTGTATGTATAGGGATTTTCAGTAGCTCAAAAATGAATAAAGGAAAGCTCAAACACACCTCAAAACAAGATTTGGATGAAAATGTTTTTTTCTTTTTTGGGTGTGTGTTAGGAATAGATGTGTGGTGTGTTTTATGACTTCATTCGGATTTAATTATGTATAGAAATGGAGCCTTGCATGAACATAACTACAAAATACGGTAATAATTTTTCGCTTAACCATCATCTGTAATTTGCTAAGGAAAATTAAAAGTGTCTTTTAATATCAGCAAAACGGAAGTAAAAGTCAAAAATTTCAAATTTTACAGGATAGCCTTATAAAGTTATTTACAGATTTGTTTGAGCTGTGTAGTTTTTTTTAAGAAGGTTTATAAGCCTCTTTGAGGGAATAAGGAAAACATTGCGTCTATGAACCTGGCTTACGATATTAATAGGAATTAGATAGTTTATGTCCGAATGGAGGACTTTACCCTAAAAAAATGTTGCTTCATAGATTATGGCATTTTTTTAAATTTCTGAGTTTTAGAAAATATAAATAAGGCTTTTATTTTTTAAAAAAGAAAACAATTTATTCATGAATCTGCAAAAATCTCAAATTAAAAAATTGACGCAATGTCATTTGCATCCGATGTACAGGTATATGATCTAAATATTTAAGATTTTGCGACAATTATTTTCTAAAACCCTTATTTGGGCTAAACACCTATTTCCAGATATACTTAAAATATAATATGCAACTTACTTTGACTCAAATTGTTAACCCTTAATTTGGCTAAGTCCGCTACAACGAACAATCAAATAAAAAAAATCTTTATAATAAATATATATTTTTATCGATAATATATAATATATTAAATATATATTATTATTATTATTTAAATTACTATTATTATTATTGTTATTATTATTTATTTAAATATATTTTAATCGATATTTGAAAAGCCATCTTTTCAAGTTAAGGGTTAATCAAAAACACAGTTGATAACTCAAATTGATTTCTGACTAGTTTATTACCAAATATCATCAATACTGAAACATATAAAAACGTTGAATATTAATACAGATTTTTTATAGAAAAATAAAATAATGCACACCTTTAACTTAGTTTTAAACAGATTGATTGTTTTAAAGGGTCATTTCTAGTCGACTAAGAGACTGGGCCCGAATGCTGGCTAGAACAAATTCTTCTCTTTTCTAACATTACATTGGATAAAGTTTTAACTCTACCATTAATCTCCATTTACAACTCCCTTGTTTTTTCTTGAAGTATTCGTTCTTGATTATCTTTTGATGTAAATATTCCGTAG
>CM063508.1:59065010-59077510 GCA_032207245.1 Pardosa pseudoannulata
ACACATGTCCGCGAAAATCGCGGGATGAGCAAATTTTGCTACATTTGAATTGCCCGTGGAAATCGCGGGATGAGCAGTCAGAGGGTTAATGGAAATAAAGAAATGAAACTATAAATTCCACTACACCCTGGAAGTAGATATTTTTCAAGTTCAAATGTCAACAAAAATGAAAGTAAGTTGAATACTTTACTCGCTTTGAATTTTGCTAATCATAACTCACCAAGAATCCAATATGGATGCCTCTTACCATTTCTGATCCAACTGCTTCATAAATTCGAGAACAAAATGACAGATAATTTAGGCTGTTATTAAATAGGGCATTTTATGTTTCTAATCATAGAAAATATTAAAATTTGTAATCTAATTTGATACATGTTTATTTATTTTCCATTTTTAAAGATAAAAATACGAATCTTAATCATCAAATAAATTCTTTTTATGTTGTAAAGCTGTAAAAAATTGTATAAAGCATGATTTCTTCAAATAAATATTTCCTTTGAAGCTTAACTTTCCTACAAAAATAATAATACAATTTGCGTAAAAAGAAATTTACACTCTATTTGACAAGCATTCGCTTAATAGATTTCCCCCAGTGAGGCTAACAATTCTGCAACCTACTGAGAAAAATGCATATTGCAAAATAAAATTTTAACAAGATTTCTTCAGAATGACGTATTATTTATAATTTTCTGTTTCTAATTATGGAAAATATTACTATTTGTAATCGAATGATTTTCTCATGATAGCACTGCACATTTATATATGTTTATTTATTTACAATTTTTAAAGATAAAAACTCGAATCTTTAACATCATACAACTCCTATTTATGCTGTTTTAAGTTTATTTAATCTGTAAAAAAATCCTATAAAGCATGATTTCTTCAAATAAATATTTCCTTTAAAATTTTAACTTTCCTACAAAAATAATAATACAATTTGGGTAAAAAAAATGTTACACTCTATTTGACAAGCGTTCACTTAATGGATTTACCTCAGTTAGGTTAAACAATTCTGCAACCTACTGCGAAAATTACATATTGCAAAGTAAAAATTTAACAGGATTTCTTCAGAATGACATATTATTTATAATTTTCTGTTTCTAATTGTGGAAAATATTACTGTTTGTAATCCAATGATTTTCTCATGATAACACTGCACATTTTATATATGATTATTTATTTTCCATTTTTCAAGATAAAAATACGAATCTTTAACATCATATAAAATCTCTTTATGTTGTAAAGCAGTAAAAAGAGTCGTATAAAGCATGATTTCTCCAAATAAATATTTCCTTTGAAGCTTAACTCTCCCCTATCTTCTCGTGAACAATAATTACTAACTTTATTTATTTGTAAATAAGATCATACAAAAATTATTCTCCTGCCTAAAAAGAATTTACGCTTCTTTTCAAAATTTCAAAAACAGATTAATAACAACAATTTTTCAACCTATTTGGAAAAATGCATGTTTAAAAATAAAAATTTATCAGGGTTTCTTCAGCATGATGTATTATTTATAACTAACAGAGATCCCGTTATATGACGGGATCAGTAAAATTTTTAATTTTCTAGAATTGTAAAGTACCCTATGAGGCAGGTGAAAAGATGGTTTTTTGACTGAGAATTATCTGGTACATGATCAATAATTTATCTTCATACTCTTCTAAAGTCTCCCGATAATGTGAATGCAGTTTAGAATCACTTTAAATTCATTTAGAAAGATAATTCAAAGTTTTCTTAGCTACGGCGGAATTATAGTTAAATTCTTCCCAATTTTTTGCTACAATAATTAATGGAAGTAAAGGAATGAAACTATGATTTCCACTACACCCTGGAGGTAGTTATTTTTCAAGTCTAAATGTTAACAAAAATGTAAACAAGTTGAATAATTTACTAGGTTTGGTTTTTGCTCAATAGATTTCCCCCAGTCAGGCTAAAGTTCTGCAACCTATTACGAAAAATACATGTTGCAAAATAAAAATTTAACAGGATTTCTTCAGAATCACGTATTATTTATAATTTTCTGTTTCTAATTATGAAAAATTATTAAAGTTTGTAATAGAAGGATTTTCTCATGATAATCCTGTACATTTTATACTTACTACTATTTCTTATTGTTTATTTATTTTCTATTTTTAAGGCAAAAACATGAATTTTTAACATCATATAAAATCTCTTTATGTTGTAAAGCTGTAAAAAAATCGTATACAGCATGGTTTCTCCAAATAAATATTTCCTTCGAAGCTTAACTTTCCTGCAAAAATAATAATACAATTTGGGTGAGAGAAAAAAATGTTACACTCTATTTGACAAGCGTTCACTCAATAGATTTCCCCCAGTCAGGCTAATTTATTCCTTGGCTAACACCCTATGAATCAAGAATCAATCCCAGCAAATATATCTCTACCAGTGACGAGTGTTGGCTAAACAAGATCACTCTCACTCTACCCGAGAGAACAAGTGTGGATTCTCGGGGGTATTAACACCCCATGGTTAACAAAAAGGACTGTCCTGATTTACCGAATTCCCAACGCATGCACCGAAAAAAAAAGAGTACCTCCCCACTTGATAGAGGAACTGAGCGTGAATATGAATTGGTTTCAGCTGGAGTATCTCCTCTCAGGGTCTAGAATTTTGATTACAGATATAAACTACGATCAACTTATTGCTTGAAATATTGATGCCCACTCTACTTTTTTTAGAATTTATTAGTAGTTTATAAAAATAAAAATATTTCTAAACATTAAGTTTTATTACCTTTTTTTATAACATCTCTTTAAAAATTGTGTTGATGTGATTCTATTTTGACTCTATATTAGCATTAGATCTACTGTGTACACCTAGTTTTACCGCATCCATCAAATTGAGGGAATTTTGATCATGGCTTTCATTGTAACTTTTGACTTAGTTGATGTAAATAAAAGAATATAATTTAACACATTGACGGACAGTAGGAAAAAGGGAAGTTCAAAATGAACACTATATGTTTTTGTAATTTCTAGAATATTAGAAGTATAGTTTTACTCTTTCTGTTTAAATGAACTTAATTTTCCTTAATTCAGCACCTTTAATTAGGTTGCGGTTATAACCGTCATGACGCCAGCGGACTCTAGACACTAAGATCCGGTCTCACCAAAGTTATTTAACAGTTTACAGTGAGTAACCCTTTGCAGCAACCAATGGTGGTACGCAGTTCTCATTTTAAGCAGAGATTAATCGCGATTAGCCGTTAAACGACGTTGGTGAGACCGGCCCTAAGTAATGGGACGATGGCGGGTACAACAGCAAAAATTTAAAAACGTAAATGACAGGTTTAATGACTCAAATAAGCAATGTTTTGCATGCAACAAAGTATTTTTGGGAGTTTTACATGAAATGTTAGTTTATAATCAAACAAAATCAAATAAATTTAAAAAATTATAAATTCAAGAGAAAACAAGATCTTACTACTCCCTTCACAACCACGTGTATATTGAAGCAAGTCGTGTAACAGGTGAATGAAATTCAATCTAAAAAATTGTTTCCAAAACTTGACACTAGGTTCTTACTTGTAAGTCGATAATTTTTGCCGCTATAGCCGTAGTGTCCAAAAACAACCGTTTAGTTTTACACGGCTATTGCCGTCATGCGACATAGTGAACTTCGCTTTGACGGCTATAGAACGTGTCCGTCAACGTGTTAACAAAACAACATTTAGTATAATAACTCATTAATTATTAATAAAAAACAAACAAAACAGTTTCTATTGCCTAGAAATTACAAAAAATAATGCTCATACTATTTTCTAAGATTCCACGCTTCACAGATTGCACTTTTCCCCAAGAACTTTATCACTTTAGAAGTACAACTTATCATAATTGCGTTGTAATTACATTTACCAGTTAGATTGTTCAGTTCTGAACTGAATCGTAATTGGAGCAAAATATATCCCACTGTAACGGCTATCGAACATCGGCTATGGATCATTCACTTTGAAATCGCCAAAGTCGTGATGGGTCTTGGTATAAATAGGTACAGATCATACTGATTATGAAACTTAAGTTGGGTGAGTTAAAATGAAATAGGAATATTTAACTACACTTATATTTCATTAAAAGTCGTATCATAAAATTCTAGAACAATATATAAATTATATCAAATTTTTAAGCATGAAATTTGAAAACCGTAAAAAGGACGTTCTTAGTAGTTCTAGTGTTAATCAATATTACCAAACTTACATGTGATGAGGTCTAACTCATTACCTATAGTTAAAACCTATTAAAACCTAACCTAAATTTCAGAATTAATAAGGTTTCCTGTCATAGATATAATCTATTTGACTTTCTTGAATTTCAAAGAACTAACTTCTATTTCCTACAATGCTGAACAGTAATGTACTTAAACTTTTTTACCTCGTTTTAACAAATACATCAGGACAGAAGAAACAGTTATATGGGATTGCTTTTTAGTATTTGATATTTATTTAATTATCATGGGTTAATTTATAAGTAAAACATTCGGTAGAGACATAAATCATTTGTAATCACTTTTGGAAAAGACTGGCAAAATTTGAAAGTTTAATATATATATATATATATATATATATATTTACAGACTATAACCATTAACTTTCGCTGAAGTTCTAGGAATTTTTTCCTTTCATATATGTGAAAAATGAAATAAAATATTACTGCCCTCACTGGATCAATAATTTTTATCTTATTTTTGTGCTATGAGTTTTAGCAGAACGGAGGTTTAATACTTTATTAACCTATCCCAGGAAAAGCTAGAAAAGGATATCTCTGTACTTCCCATTACACTGTGTTCATTATAACAGTTTTGTTTTAATTTGCAGCGCTAAGGTCTACTTTTTTATTACAAGAGGGCATCATAATGATTTGCAGCTACATTTATTCTCGTTTAAAGAAGAGTGTTGCCTCTAGGACGATTTTGTAATGAACTCTAATTCTGTTACATAGAAAGAAGATTTAAAAAATCGTAGGCTGCCAGCCCGATAGAATCACTAGATTTTGAATGCTTAACCAAATAAAGCTATTCTATTGAAAAATAGCATCCTTTGTTAACAAAGTATGTCACAAAAATTTTATTTCACCCTCTCGTAATTAATGAAGCCGAAAGATGGGCAAATGGTAGAGGGTTGCTGATTTCATAGGTTTGAATCCCTTGTTGGCATGGATGTTACTAGACTTTCAGAATCGATTTTAAGTAGTAGGTCACTGTCTCATTAACTCTCGTATGTATATAGTATTCCGTAGCACTCTAAATCAAACCAAACCAAACCAAACCTCGCCATCAATGGTGTACATCGCTCCAATCAGAATCTTCTAACAAAATAATGCATATTTAAGCATGTAAGTGTGCAAGTTTTAAATATACACAAATCTTCAAAACGGGCATTTAACTTTTTCAATCACGTCAAATAATCAATGCTTATGACATTTTTTTCATAAATGATCAAAATTAAAACATTACAGAAAGCTAGATGAAAAACTCTATATAACTAGAAGGCATCTGAAATATATATTCGTAGCAAAATTGGATGTCACAAGAAAAGACGTTTATGGATCTATTTCTTCAATTCACATGTATACGTATTAAACACAACTTATAATACAAATTATACACACATTAATAACTAATTAAACTAATAAATTTGATTATATTTGCTAATATCAGAAGCAATATAATTTATACGTGTGTATATATACACACAAGATAACATAAAATTTCAGATCTGAGATAGACCCTCTATTACTTCGAGTGAAACAAAATATTCCCCATGAGCAAAATTAATCACAAATTAAAGCTTTATCGGTTATCGTGAATACTGGTGAAAAGAGAATTGATGGAAGAATCATTTTTTTCAATCATTTTAGATTTTCTGGTAAGAGCAAAAAAAGACTGACATCAAGTGTTGCTCCAAAACAGAGATAAGACTGTATTAATTGGCACATCGTCTTTTGTGATAAACATCCATGTTGTCGGAAGAAATAGGAAGTTCGTCAGTCAGCTGTTTAGACTGTAGAACACGTTTGAAATCTAGTATAAGCAACCCGTTATTCAGCCTTCTGTGGAATGCAGGTTAAATTGCAAAACAAACTTATGAATGATTCGGCAGATTGTTACTATACATATGGAAAAAAGGAAGATTTACGCTAGGCTTGTGGCTTACTCGTTCACTGAAGATCAAAACTCTTCACTGCCAAATGTAATTCCCAGCGTTAGAAACATGTTACTTTTAGCGCGATGAATTATCAAAAGAGGCAAAACTGGGATTGAAAGAAAACAAATTTGCCACCACCAAAAACTTTACCTCCAAAAATCAAAAATCAAGGTGATACACCTCTTTCAATACATACTTTTTCAAACATTACATCATCATTTGCATGGGATAAATCCCTGAGAGCAATCAATTATCTCTTGTTTGACGATGTCTTTCATCAATTTAACTACGTTGATGAAATGAAGAATGTTTAAATTGAAATCATAGAGTAAGACCCCACTTTCAAAAACTCAAAAGGGCAATACTCCTTCTCCTTCAGCCATAGTTAAAGCACAGTTCACATCAAAATTTAGTGTCATCAGGTTCATTTACCTACCTTACTCAACAGATTTAATTCTCTCTAGAAGATTCTAACTGTCTCTGAAAAAACGATAGCATTCTAGATCAAGATATCAAAAAATACAACACATCTGAACAGTATTCCAAGAATCAAAACAAGGCCTGATTGAAGTCAATAAGATTATTTAGCAGTTAAAAGGGTTACTAATTTCCCTATTATTTGTCACGATTATACTTTGAGATATCCACTTTCTAGATGCCAATATTACTTTTGAGTTAGTTGGTTCACTGTATTAGAGCGCTACAATCTATTATATTGCTACACAAGGAGTAATGAGACAGCAACTTATTTCTTAATGTTCATTCTGAACGACCACGAAAATTCCTAGAAATTCAGACATTGCAGAGGAATTCAGACCCACAGTAATAAAAAAGAAACTCCGTTTCTCCTTCGGTCATCGTTCGGCAAACATTCCTGGAACTTTAAAATTAAACTTTTAGTGCATATGTTTGTGTAGATTTTTTTCCAGTTTTTAACCCTAAAAACAATAAATTTTATCTATACATAAAGCTTTGAGTTAAACTGTGCTCAAAAGAGTTCAGCAAAC
The DNA here is from genome assembly GCA_032207245.1 of Pardosa pseudoannulata. Classification (NCBI taxonomy): domain Eukaryota; kingdom Metazoa; phylum Arthropoda; class Arachnida; order Araneae; family Lycosidae; genus Pardosa; species Pardosa pseudoannulata. The sequence continues at coordinate 59,072,181 of CM063508.1, forward strand.
AGAAAACTAACAACATTATCCCAGTATTTTTCATACCAAACCAAGTCATCAATTCCTAATTGAAACTTTTATTTTTCATTAAAATTTTCAATACGTTATTTTGTCCTTATTTAAAAGAATACATTATAATTAAAACCAACATACATAATGTAACTAGTAATTCAAAAGCAGTTTTTTAGAATTAAAAAATATTATTAAAGGGGTTCAGCCTTTAAAACCTAAAAAGTGCAAATATATTCAAAGAAACTACTGTTCGCTATAGAATATATTTTTTATAATCTTAAAAATATTCATTAGGATCCTGTTCGTTTAATTTTTCAATAAAGTAGAAAAAGTAAAGTCAATAGATATTTTTGTTTGATTGTGAAACGAATTATTGGTGCAGAAATAAAATGTTTACAGTTTATGAAAAAATTAAGTTAATTTCTATTCTGTTTTTAAATAAAAGTATTTTATTTACTGTAATTTCTCTTTAAACTGTGCCTCCTTTTGAACATTAAGAAAAATCAGTAACTTTCTACATGTAGATAAGGTAAGAAAAATTAAAAAGCCCCTTTCAAAAAAATCTATGCATCTGTAAAGTAAATAAAATTTAAATTTTGCAAACGAGTTCTATCAGTTTCAAAAGAATATACATCTAAGTAATTTCAAAGATTTTACATCAAAGTGAAAAGGTCCTGAGTCATTAAACACTTCTTCCTGTCGAAAAAATCCCCTTCCTGAGACCGAAATGTTCAAAAAAACACTATGTGGTGTTCATAAATAATTCTTTTAGTTTAAAAAAATGTTTAAAAAAATTACAGAAATGCTTTTACCTCTCCATCTATTACGTCTGAAAGCATTTACTCCCCGATAAATGGAATTTGCATGAAAAGGCGTTTTTTCACAGTTGAAAAACACTTTGCATAAAAAAAATTTTATTTTCTTTGCGAGTCCTTTTGGGTCAATACTACTTGGAATATCAATATTTGCTAATAACACACCCAAAGTGGGGTTTAAAAATGGTATTTTTACCTGCTTTAAAGTCGTAAACTCCTTCTCTCCAATATTTAATATCCTTAAACTTTACGAAAATAAATTTGTCTGCTACTCTTTTCAATAACCTGGGGCCAATTACGCGGAAAATGCCAGGGAAAAATATTTCAATTTACTTTGTGGGATACGCTGGCGTCAATATTTAAATACACGGGCTTTTACCTCTGCTCTTAGTAAACGCCCCCTGGTGAATTTTATTGCCATCTTTTTAAAACTCAAACCCAATTTGAAAAGTTTGGCGAAGAACTTTCTGGATTTCGATGTAGCCTAGTCGTTTGTGGAGGTGTTTATCTGGCAGTTTTCAATTCACTAATCTCCATGTTTCGCTGAGAGTTCACTTTTTGAAAAACATTTTTATCTGAGTTGCATTAATGTCAAAGCTTTACTGAGTATCTTAAAGAAATATTTTGAGTTGGAGAGGAATAATATTTATTACTTCCAAAAGTCGGATTTCTGACGTGTGTCTGGTAAACTACGGAAAGATCTTATTATTTGGCACAAACCAAAAAGATATTAAGTTGTTGGAAAAGACTTATTAAAATAACGTCCCAATGGAACGAAATTTATTTTGATTATTTCCTTCGACAGACGTCTTTTGAATGTATCTGAAAGTCGGGCAGCATGTGATTAAGATGTTTCATAAATATTTAATGAAATAAAGAATTTAGCATCCAATATTATTGCAACCTGTAGAAACACAGAGTGTTTTTGAAACAATTTCTATCCGTTATATCAAAATGTTTTATGGCACGAAATGTATCCTTAAAGTGACAATGAATCATCATATATTTTGTATATCAATATATCATATTTTATACATCATATTTCCTATATCAATCAGTTTCTTTAAAAGTTTACTATGTTTTTAAATTTAAAGTTAAAAATATTATTTATTTTTGTAGTTATAGTTTATTTTTTGCTACAAACTAAAATGGTATTAATTTGCTGGATAAGGCATATTAAAATAACGTATCAGTAACACAAGAATTATTTTGACTATTCATTTTGTGTTATTCGTCAGACGTCGTTTAAATTTATCTGAATATTGGACAGTATGTGGTTGATTTATTTCATAACATTTTCATGACATAATGAATTTGGCATCCAATATGATTTTAAATTATAGAAACACTCTATTAAATAAGTTTATATCAGAATATTTTATATCTTCGAAAACATCCTTGAGGCTCCAGTAGACTAGAAAATTTAGTCATTTTATAATAAATCAGCCTATTTGAAATATTTAATATGTTTTTAGAGCAGTAGTCAGGATTTAGTTCTGCGGCATAAGGGATGGACTGAGTTACCCTACCCTGATATTTCAATATTTTTAACACAAAAAAGCATATAACTAAATATTATTAATTGAATAAAAAAAGAAATGAAATTTAATATTATTATTTTTTATCTATGTATCTATGTATGTATGTCTCTCTCTCTCTCGCTCTCTAAATATATATATATACATATATATATATATATATATATATATATATATATATATATATATATATATATATATACATATGTAACTCAGCAAAATAATACCTGCCGGTCACAATAAAAAATATTGTAGGAACTATTATTTTTCCTTGCCCTGTCTACTGAGCAAGGAGAAGCCTATGCAGCTAGATTAATGAATAATGCTGCAGTTGAGCCGCATTGAATAGAATCACAATTTCGAGATCAACTTAAATCTTTATTGAGGAGCTGCTAAAAAGAAATCTTAGCCAGTCAACGGCAGACAAGAGAATGATTAAGAAAAACACTTTGCTGGAACAGAGGTGTACTGCAGATCGAGACAGATAGAATTTTAGCAAGAAACAAGAAACTTCGAAAAATTTTTCTATGACATTCAATACTGACTAGGCCGAACGATGGCCGATTGGTTAGGGTGCTGGCCTTTGGTACCGGAGTTCGTGGGTTCGAATCCCACTATGGCATGGATGTTCGTAGCCGTTCGGAATCGGCTTTAAGCCCTATTTTCCCCGAATAAAAACAGGCGATTAAATTCATGAATTTTTTACATTCTAAGTAAATGAAAATAACATTTTCATAACATTATGACATCATTCCTTTAACCATCTCATTTAATCATTTCTTATTTTAAATTATTTAAATATCGTTTGTATTATTTTCATAAGTTTTATCACTGAACTTAGATATTATGTAAATAATTTTCTTTTATATTTGTATTAAACAATAGATTAGGTGCATACGTGCTAATTTTAAATTTAATCATCGATTACTTTTTGTTGTAATGAAAGTTTTATCACTGGTATTAACAACAAATTTTTTTCATAAAAGTCAAGGAGTTTATTTAACGGACTAATAAATATCTAGCGTTTAAGTTATATATCTTTGAAAATTAAAAAATTTTTCGCTTGTGTGTTTGTTTTTTATACTTAACCATACGGTTTGCGATCAATTCGCTAAATTGTGGACATCATTCATATATAACACCAAATAATCACTGTCAACATTAAAACTTCTGCTGTTCATCCTATCATATAATATGACAAGTTAAATTAACCCATATTGTACCACACCAACTAAATATTTCTGTAGGTTATTAAAATTTAATTCATATCATTAATATGGTGTAACTAAGTATATAAAACCAAAATTTTGAAAAAAAAAATTTTAATTTTTATGTAATTGGCTGTCCTATAAAAAGGACAACGGTTCAATACACTACTAAAACATAACAAATATCCATTATATTGCATTAGGCTGATTCAAATTTTGGGAAATAGTCTAAACAAAGTCCAACATTACATTTTAAGCATACTGTTGTTGGTTTTCCCTTGCAGTTATTGAATTGGCTGTAAGAAAGTAAGTTTATTTTGCAATCTCCAGTTTTTCTGAATAGAATAGACATATATTTACCCCTTGTTGGGTCCAGGCGTGTGAACAGGTGTTTGAACTGGTTTTCATCATTGTAAGATAAGAAAATAATATGCGCTATCAATGCAATATCGAATTCATGGAAAAATAATCGGGATTCGATAGTTATCTTAATTTTAGGGCACCTTTTTCATACTTACAAAATACACGTGTAAAATGTTTTTTCAACAAAACCTTTCAGCTACATTATTAACTCTTTTTTTTAACTAAAAGTAACCTCCACAATGCTAAAACTTTTTGTTTGAAAAAAATGTTTGAAAAAAAAATAATAATAAATATAAAATTAAAGATTAAAAAATGACAATTTTTAAGAGGTTGCTTAAAATGAATTTTACAATACAATATAATTTGATTTCTCAGTTTTTTTTGGTTACTTTGATAAAATGTGTCTATTTTAAAAGTGTTAAAATAAAATCCACTCCGAAAATATTTATAACTTTATTATTCAATGGAATATTATTTGATGTCCTATTTATAGGACAGCGGTCTAATATGGGTTAAGATTGGCAATTAACATGCGGCCACTAAAGATAAAAAAAAAATTATGGAGCTTGTACCGGGTAATTCTCAGCCAAAAACCAAACCTGCCTCATACCGTACTTTACAATTCTGGAAAATTAAAAATTTAACTGATCCCGTCTTATGACAGGTTATATGCTAGTGTGGATAATATAAAAACTAAAAAATAGAATCTTCCTGTAATTCACTAAATATTTAAAGTTTTCTTTGAGAGAAGAGATTTTGATATGCACAGGAATTCTACGCTTGAATTATAAAATATTTTTTTCTGAATGACGTTCAATTTCCTCCCTTGAGAATAAAAATTCATTTGCTGATTTGCTTATGTGACAAATAATTCCGAAAATAAATTCCGAAATAGATGCTTGGTGTTAGCATAATCATATGTCTTATAGTAGCATTTTACAAAAGTGGTTGATTATAAAGCATATAAGTTCATTTATTATTAGATTCCTGTATTTTGGTAGAATTTTTTAATGTAAAAAATACATTTTTCCATTAATGTTACTTAAAAATCCTGCTTTAGTTTCATGAGCACATATACGCACACACACACACATAGATATAGATATGTACATATATATGCAGATATATATATATATACATATATATATATATATATATACTTATGTATGCATGTATGTGTATGTGTGTACATAAACACATAATTTTGTTTCGGAGAATAATTTCTAATATTTTCTTTTAATATAAACCAATATTTTCAGCTTGATTTCTTTATAAATAATAGTAATTTGTCTTACAGCAATGTTTAAAGAGATTGTTTTTAAGAAAAGTATAATTTCAATTGGAATAAATACTTCCTTGGTAATATCGAAAAAAATCGCTTTTTTAAGAGTAAAATGCAGTAA
>CM063508.1:59087510-59097510 GCA_032207245.1 Pardosa pseudoannulata
AGATATTTTACAAATGTCGTTAACGCGCATTTCAGTACTAAGGCCATGTGTAACCACACCTAAGTACAAAAACGCTACGGTTAATAAGGTAATCCTAGTTTGGGTTCTTGGTCACTGCGGTATTTTTGGCAATGAAATTTCTGACAATCTCCCGAAGCATGGTTCTGAGCTGCCCTTTGTTTGGCCGGAACCAGTACTTGGTCTTCCTCACAATGTAGTCAGAAAGATTGGTAAGGATCTCTTAATGGAAGAGACCCATAAGGCTTGGCTTAATTGTAACAATCAAAGGCAGGCTAATGAGCTTAACCAGGAGTTTCTCTGGTTGAGGACTAAGAAGCTACATAGGCTCATCAGGAATGAGCTAAGGGTGGCTATTTGTCTTTTGATAAGTCACTGCCATCTCAAGAGGCATCTAAGTATTATTGGCATCATGGATAGTTCGATATATAGGGGTGTCATGTGGCAAAGGAGAGTTCTTTACATATCTTGTGTGATTGTGAATACTACTTTGCTAAACGTTTTCAGTACTCTGGATCACGGTTCAATCACTTCATTAAACCGTGAGAGTTAACCAACTTTCAGTTTAAATTGCTGCTTGGATTTATTTCAGCTATTGGTCTCTTTGAGATTTAATTGTTAAATTTTTAACTTACTGCTGAGACTTTTTTGTTCCAGGTAATGGTGGACATTCAGCACAATAGGCCATGGGTTGCAGTGCTAATGCTCTTACTAGCAGCCCCATCCTAAATCTAAATCTAAGTAAGAAAAAGATAAAAATAGGGGTATTTATAAGCATTCAAATATGTGAATGTTTGTATGATAAACAGTTTGAATCCAATCTTAGTTCTATGCCTGGTATCGTTTCTGAAAAATTAGTACTTAGCTCAGTTCTTGGTCAATAACTGTTACAAAATTACAAAGAATTAGTGTAAGAATTTTTATTTGTGTATAAGAAGATTGGATGATACATTTCACGGAAAATTAATTTTTTGTATTCTGATATAATATAGATTTTTTCAGTTACATTGGAGCACTTTTAGAGGCTCAAGGAAATGTTATCATAAGGAATCTTTGCAGTGGAACAGCATTAGGAAGAAAAAAGGTCATTTTCAATGTTATCAGATTCCTGCTGCATGCAGGGAGATACTCCATTTGTTCTCTACAATCAAGAAGCAAACAGACGGAAACTCGGTCTCATTTTATCTTTTGTATCAGTTTTTCGTTCATTAAAAATTATCACCAATAACTGAATTCACCTAATTCCGTGTTAGAAAAATATTATATAAAAGTTCTTAAACTTTCCACAGTTTATAAAATATTTTTAATCGGAAATCTTCTAGACTTGAATTCCTCGTACATTCTCACTCAAGGATGTCTTTTAACGAAATTATTTGACAGCTGGTAATTTATAATATGTTTTTAAGATCATGCGAAAAATTATTGTAAACTCATTGACCAATCCTTTAGCCCTAATTTGCATTCATTTAAAAAAAAGTAACTGGTAATCGCAAACCTTTCAACTCAACCCTAATTTGCCTTGGTCCATTTTAACGTGCATGCATAATTTTGATTTTACATATAATATGCAACCAAATATTCTACAATACTCTTTCCGATTGAACGATTTGGTTCAAAATTGGATGAAAATCTACGATATAAAACTCACTCATCTTATTTTATCCAATTAGTTCCAATTTTTCAGCTATTGGTTTACATACAGATAGACAAATAGGCACGCCGATAAACGGGATATCAAGAATGATTTTTTTCGTCCGGAAGAAGATTTAAAACATTTCTATTCTACAAGATCTGGATGATGATTATTTATGTCGATTACAATAATTTCTCTAGCTGTATAGTAGAGAATAAAAAGCACTCTATAGGACCTAATATTTAGGTATTCGTGCAAACTGTCTTAGTTCAGTTCATCTGATCCTGCACTGAAAGATTTAAAACTTCCCTGTTCATAATATGATGACGATTCAGATGACGTTCAGATGACGATTATTTGGGTTGATCACAACACATTTTCTGTGTGTATAGAAACTAAAAAGTACTATAGAGGAAGTAATATTTCGGTATTTGAGCAAACTGTTTCAGTGCAACTCATCCGATGTTGCATTGAAAGATATAAAACGCCCCTATTCTTCAAAATCTGGATGATGGTTATTTGTGTTGATCACAAGACTTTCTCTGTGTGTAAAGAGATTAAACAGTACTCTAAAGGGCGTGATATTTTAGTATTTGTTCAAACTGATTCAGTGCAATTCATCCGATGTTGCACTAAAAGATTTAAAACTTCCCTACTCTACAAAATCTGGATGGAGGTTATTTGTGTTGATCACAGTACTTTCTCTGTGTGTATAGACTAAAAAGTACTTTGTAATATTTCGGTATTTGAGCGAACTGTCTCAGAGCAACTCATCCGATGTTGCATTGAAATATTCAAAACGTCCTTACTCTTCAATATCTGGATAACGGTTATTTGTGTTGATCACGAGACTTTCTCTGTGTGAAAAGAGATTAAAAAGTACTCTAGAGGGCATGATGTTTCGGTATTTGTTCAAAATGTTTCAGTGGAATTCATCCGATGTTGCACTGAAAGATGTAAAACGCTCCTACTCTTCAAAATCTGGATGATGGTTATTTGTGTTGATCACAAGACTTTCTCTGTGTGTAAATATATTAAAATCACTCTAGAAGGCGTGATATTTAGGTTTTGTTCAAACTGTTTCAGTTGAATTCCTTCGATGATGCACTGAAAGATTTAAAGCGTTAATATTCTTCCCAATCTGGATGAAGCTTATTTGTGTCAAACGCAATACTTAGTGTGTATAGACTAAAAAGTAGTCTGTAGTATTTCGGTATTTAAGCAAACTGTTTCAGTGCAATTCATCCGATGTTGTACTGAAAGACTTGAAACGTTCCTATTCTTCAAAATCTGGATGAGGGTTATTTGTGTTGATCACAAGACTTTCTCTGTGTGTAAAGAGATTAAAAAGTACTCTAGAGGGCGGGATATTTCGGTATTTGTTCAAACTGTTTCAGTGCAATTCATCCGATGTTGCACTGAAAGCACCTCCATCCGTCGTGATACCCCGACTGAATCTCTCTCAAATTCCTACAAAATAAAAGTAACATTACAACATCCCCTCGACATTTGACTGGAGCTGCAACATTTTTCAGTCTCGTGGCCGTCGGCCGTTTCGCCGCTTCACAAAGGATATAAGCGAGTGCAAGGGGGGAAAGGAGAGATTTTGCGGATCCCCCTCCCCCAACATCATTTATCAAACCCCTCTTTTGTACGGCCTGTCATCCCGCCTCCCTCGTTAATTCGAATCCAGGAGTAAATACGCGAAGCGATGACAGTAAATATTAATTCCATTCTCGGTCGCCAGAGGTCGTACGCTTTTTATACATAGAGTAAGCAGCTTTGATTATTTTTCTAATGCCATTTCAGAACTGGATATATTTTTACTTTTATTTTTTAACCAATAAAAAAGTTTATGGCAATTCCTTTTAATGTTTATTTCCAAACATGTTTTTTTGGATAAAAATAAAAGCTCTTCCTGAGGGAAAACTTGATTTTTAAAAAATTTTATTTCAAGTGTAGCAAAAATAAGTCATTTAATATGCTTTTAATGGGTGCAACTGCATTTCTGCCATGAAGAGGTATCCGATAATGTACTTGATGAGTTTTGTCAAAAGTGTGCATTTCATTTCACAAAGAATATGAGCGGATAATCCATTAAACGATGCTGTACCCAACAACTGACGCATTATGATTCGAAACTAAAATCAACTAAATGAGTTCAAACTAAAAGGGTTTTCATTTGCTGTATCGCTAGTTTTTAATTCTTGAAATATTGCATATGGGCATTTTAACTTATTCCTAACTGATGATTGTTAATATTTGTCCGATGTTTAAAAAACTGAAAGAGGCAAATGTCTTAAGCGTACAGTAAAACTGTAAGGCTATTTTCACAGTGGTGCAATCTCAATAGTTGTAAAAGCTGTAATAATTATAATTCTCTATATAATTCCGCAATGTAAACTTATTTTTCTAGAATAACGTTATACAAAAATGATAGATATGTTCTACTATTATAAATATTTAAATGACGAATATGATATTTATCGCACTCTTTGTGCAAAAAGGATGATAAAGAATTTGTTCCGTTTGAACAAGAATGCTTAAAATACCAGTCATAAAAGATAAAAAGATATAAATTTTTTTTAAATATAAACTTTTGAAGGAAGACAAAATAAGTAGATAAACATATTAATACTTTTAAGAGTCAGTTGGCAAGTTATATATGCTTTCTTTTAGGTCTGGTGAGAAAGAATAAGTAGAAGAGAGTCAGAGAACAATCTCCTACTCAACACTTACATGACAACAGACGCGATATATCGTATTCCAAGATTGCTCACTTTGCGCTAAGAACAAGATAATTCGTCTTACAAATAATGTTTTCCTATAATGTTGCAGCATATACATTGAGCGTTTTAATAAATTTTCAGTGAATTTCACACTATATTATTATATTTACACAACATTTTTACAATGTGCCGATAATTACACAACTTCTAGACCTTTGGCGCAATTTTACTATTCGCCAAACTTGTTACGTTTGTCAAAAGTCAAACATACATTTCACCACTTCTGACCCCCCAATTCCACTTAGTAGAAGCTGGTCTAAGCATTTCTTCCCCCAATTTATCACTAACCAAGCTACTTTTCTTGCCAAGCAAGGTGGTTTACCAAGCTACTTTCCTTGCTTTCTTAACCATCCTTCCTTCTGTGGCTGATGTATCGCTTATGCTACACAGTCTACATTATTACAATTGCAGCATGGTGTCGAACATGGGATCTAAACTTCTTCCTACAAATTTACTCTCTCTTCCCCCTTACGTTTCACCTTAAAACTCAGTTTCACATTGTAACATTGCTTTTATTATTAATTATGTTTCTTCCCAGGTGGACCAGTTCATAATTATAGCTACTATTGTTGTAAGTGTTGTTTTACGTTAAACGAAATATTTCTTGTTTATTTTGTTCTTTTTTTTGTCCACATAGGTACTTTCCTAAGTTTTCTGGTTATTTTTTTTTTTTTTTTTTTTTTTTTTTTTTTTTTTTTTTTGTGCGTGGTAAGTTTTTCTCTAGCCTTACCTTCCTTCTGAAGGTGGGGCCAATGAATGACTCATTACATTACTGAAAAAAAAATGTGTAAACGAAAGCTTCTTTTAACTGAGGAGGCATTAAATTATTGATGCTAACTAATGATACTATTTTTAAGGCAGCAGTGTCATAATGCACCCGAAGTATTCAGACCTCTCAGCCAATAGATTTTTTTCGTTTATTTGTCATTAAAGAAATTAGGCTAATCATTATGTCAAAATCAATAGGTGCACGGAGCAATGTACTCGTGAATCAAAACTAAACCCTAAAGTAGTTGGAAATCAAATGATATTGTAAAAATAGGATAGTTTTAGCACTAGAAAAAAAATCTTGGCGTATGGGGTGGTACAAATAGGCATCTTTGCCATAGTAATGTATTAAGTCTTGTTCACTTTATTTCCCAATAGTCATTCTGCCGAATCATACTTTAACAATACGAGATTGTTTTCATTTATGCCTCTAAATTTAGCTGCTATTCTAATGATAAAGGCTCAGTTTTATGCTTCAGTAGGCCAGGTCTTTGAACAACTTTCAGAACTAAACTGTTCCACATCGTTAGTATGTCTTGGGCATCTACCAATGTTTTGAATTTGTTTCTAACCATCTCCAATTTTCCACTCTGTGGTGGATGCATTCCCAACTTCTAACTGCACTGTATGTAAGTTTTAGGGTTGTATAAATAAAGATTTTGCATTTTTTACAGCAGGATAATGTACTATTGATGTTACACTTTTAAAAGTAATTGTAGAAGTTGGTCACCTTGTAAATGTTTATATTAATTTATTATCATTCAAGTAAAATGTATAAATACTCGTTCTGTTTTAAAAGAAATTGGCGTGTACTTACTTTTCGACTTTAATCACACCATAGAAATTTATAACTTTGCAGTACTCTACAGCTATTATCTATCAGTATATCAACCATGAGAGAAGAACTAAATAGCCAACCAAGATTACGCTCTAAGAATTGAATTGTTCTTGTTATTATTGGGCTGAACTAGGATTCCGGGTTGCTGTGTTCAAACCTGACAAATACCCTAAGCATTTCCTCGTATTCTCTGAAAATTAGTTTGATAAATATATATGTCAGAATGTCCTCTTAATGGTAGATCAGCACGAAGAAGAGAGGAAATTTAAAAAAATTCCCTTGCTGAGGAGGATGTAAAATTAAGGGTATTTCCTGACGTTGTAATAAGATATTCTTTCACTCACCAGTGTAGGTGACACCTTTCTGAGTTCACGAACTAGCAAACATTATTCCATGTGAGAAGAAAACACAAATGAGAATCAAACCCCAAATCTACTGTCTAGATTTGTTTGGTTTAGAATACAATGGTCATCTTTTTTATGTACGAGCAAGGAAGACCTTTTTTAAAGACCTACTGTTTATAACTGATTCCTAACGGCAACAAATATCCATGCCCTTGATGAATTCAAATCTCCGGTCCCCTTTGTCTCAAAAATCGCTCAACAGAAAAAGAAGTTTTTGGTTGTGTCCGAAACAGAAAGTGTGCACCAACTTCTGATTTTTAATTCTTACTCATATTTACGGTGTTTCCGAATCCACTATTTTTGAGCCACGCGCCCCGATCGCTTTGTATCGATTGAAAAATCATCCATTTATGAACGGGTTCTCGCTGGAGAGGCGACAAACAGCAAGAGAGAGAGCTAGCTTATCGCAAAAGCATTACTCCAAAGCGTGCACACATTATCGTCGTAGAGTGGTTTAAAACAGCGGTGCTTGCGCTGTCGTTTTACTCTGTGGTCGGCCCATAGCACACAAAACGCTTCGGCGTGTCAATTCAGTCCAGGTAGTGGCGTCGTTGAACGCCGGAAGTGCCGAAAATGATTCTCAGTTGTTTCGGGCCACTCCAACTGGCGACATCACAGCTTGTCGCCTTTTGTGGGAAAGGGGAAATTTTCATTTCCGGTTCTCTTTTCGGGGGTGGGGAGTAGAGGAGAAGGATTTTTACAGAAAGGAGAAGAGGCCGGTGAGCGCTCTCGCTCCTGCCGGCTCCGAGAAGAAATTACACCTTAATTGTGGCGAATATTAACGGGCTAAATTTTCGGGTCACGTGCGCTGGTTGAAGAGTGCGAATTCAGAATCTTTGCTATTCACTCTCAGACAGTGGTGATGGTCAAAAGCCACACTCTGAAGGAGTTTTAAAAGAAATCTTTAGAGCATTACATGTTTCGTTAAACAGTCAGTATTCTTTAAAGCGGAGTCATTCAAAAGTCGTTTATTCGTTGTGAACGTGTCTCCAAGACATTATTATTCGGTGTATTTATATATTATTTTTAACTATTCTACCAAAATGCACTATAAGTAATATGTGACTTGTATGACTGAAAAGATTTTCAGACATTCAAATGCTATTGTGCAAGATATATACCATTTATTAAGCTGAAATGTAAGTTGAATAAATTTTCAGTAAAACTTATTTTAAGATTTGCATTCAGCTGCTAAACTACTAAAATAAAATAATAATTTTTAAGAACAGAGTATGGTTTATTTTACCCCTTTGACAGGAAACTGCTATAACTTGTTGTTTTAATATTTTTTACGAGTAATATCTGATCTGATGAAGGTAGTATAATTTATTTCAATAGACTGAAAAATGTTGGCCTTTTTGTTAATCCCCTATATAATAATAACCTAAGTTGTTTATCCGCGAATTTCTGAAGCGGTTGTACCTGGAATGGATACAGGCATCCATATTGGATTTTTCATGAGTTGGGGTTAGCAAAATTGAAAGCGAGTTCGAAATCAACCCTATTCCTCTTTCCGAGCTTTTAATGCTATTATTTCAAGACTTATCCTTCCCCTTATTCTATACAAAATTCATTCTTGATAGGATGGCAAAGGCAGAGAGTAATATTTAAATTTCTGGACTGTTTCTACTTGAACCTTCATATACTCTAATTAGTTGGCTCACATCGTGTAGGCGTTGTACGTTTGGTAAAATGTCTGCCCATTTGATCGTTGTACTTCTTGGGTTGACGTTCTATCCCCGAAGCAGCCAATTTTTTTTAATGTCTAATAAATTTAATATTTTCTGCCTTTTCTTTTAAATTCTTATTCCTAAAGTTGTTTTATTATTTTAAAAGTCGTTTTATTATTTTTAAAATAAATTTTTACTATTTTTTCAACTTTTTATAATTTTTATGATTTTTATTTTATTAAATTTACGTATTGCTTTACGGATGTCCCTGGCCACATAAACATTTCATGTTGTGTATCCTTAAACTTTCTTCTCGTAATGTAATAATAACCTAAGTTATCTGCCCGTCTGTCGTCGAAGTTATGAAGCTTTTGGACCTGGAATGGATAGAGCATCCATATTGGATTTTTGATGAGTTAGGGTTTGCAAAATTCAAAGCGAGTAAAGTTTATCTTTTCCTAAACTATAGATCCAATTCTGAAGTAAATTGGTATGAATAAGCTTCGTATCACAGCGAAAAATACTGTCCTCTTTAAAACGTTCAAAATCCACCCCGTCCCCTTTTCGAGCGTTTAATGCCATTATAGCCCCATTTTAAGAGCAAGCGATTAAATTTATCAATTTATCACATAAGAAATAGGTAAAAATAACAATTTTTTTCTAGCATTATGATGTCATTTCTTTAACCATTTTATTTAATCATTTTTTATTTTAAATTATTTAAATATTTTCTGCATTATTTAGATACGTTTTATCACTCAACTTAGATATTACCTAAATAATTTTCTTTTTTATTTGACTTAAATAATAGATTAAGTACATATGTGATAATTTTAATCGATTATTTTTTGTTGCAAGATAATTCTCAGCCAAAAAAAGCAAACCATTTTTTTTACCTGCTTCATAGGATTCTTTACAATTCTGAAAAATTAAAAATTTTACTGATCCCGTCATATGACGGGCTATATGCTAGTTCCGTATAAAGAATAACCCAAGATCTAGTTCATAACAAATTAGAATGCAATTTACGTTGATTTAAAATAAAATAAAGATTGGAATAAAATTATAATTAAAGTTTCAACAGTAACACTACTTTCTTTTAGATATACCAGAGAATCCTATTCTGAATACGAGAAGGTTAAACTCTTGATCCAGAACATAGCAATAAATGCAAGTTCAACGAAGTAAGAAGCAAACAGAAAACTAAAGAAAATAGACTGCTGATTCGTGGTTACGAGCAAGATACATTATCAAATCAAACGTATTCAGTGGCTGTAAAAGCAGATAGAGTGAAGATACATAAAATTAACATTTTGTCTTGTATGCAAAATAATACAGAAATATTCGAAATTAAACAAGAGGCGTTCTCTAATATATATGCATTTATCTGTATAAAGGGTTTGGCACCTGGTCTATATAAGACGTTGATTTTCTGTTTGTTCAATTGGATTTTTCAGACACCTACTTCATTCCAATTGAAAAACAGTTCGTTTGTAATGTGAAGACTAACCTTTGTCCGAGCACGCGCCAAAACAGCTGATCGTAGTGAACCTGTTTACCTGAACAATACCGTGGCGTCGCAGAGTCTGGGATCTAGACAATCGGACTGAATAGACGAATACTGATGGATCTCGTTAATGAATGATTGGATATTCCGTGAAAGGACAGCCAGCGAATGAGAATTCAGCTAAACAATATAACTGTAACTTTAGCTGCAGTTCTCAAGTAACTGGGATCGTAACTGACCCAAAAAACAATTGACGGAATCGTAACTGACCCACCAGGTATAAAAAGCCTACAATTTTGCGACTCAGTTCTTTTCGTCATTTTTTTCGGAGGTGTGTTGACCTCGTGCAGGCTTTCGCCTTTTTTTTTTACCA
>CM063508.1:59100010-59110010 GCA_032207245.1 Pardosa pseudoannulata
TTAATTTATATATAGAAGGCAATTCCTCGTTGCTTTCTTCTTTAAAGCAAATATTATAGTTTATTCTAGGTATGATATATTCATCTTATTTGATTATTAAATGTTCATTATTACCAAATTTTGAGCTTAATTAACTTATGCTTTTAGATAATTAATTATAATCTGCGAAAGCTGAATAATTTAGCATTTAGTTAAATATACACATGCCTAAATACATGTATATATTTACACAGAAAAATGCACAACTACTGCTAACTACTGAAGATTAAAGATTGATAAAATCAGACTATTCAAATCTTTTGTTTTTATTTTTTATGAAGAATATGAATAGATGGAAATAATAAATGACCATTACTTCGCTCAAAAATCTCGTTTTCTCTGGAAATACAGAATATTCTCTACATTTTAAAGCATTTATAGCGCTGTAGAATAACGTGTTAAAAGGATAAACAACAAAGCACTACAAGGCATCGTTTTACACCCTTTCAAAATTAACGATATCCCAGCACTAATAGCATAAACGAACAAGCGTTATTTTTTGATAAGCAGACATAATTGGTTCTCTTTTTGGCAAATATAAGGTAGAAAGTTTACGATAGGAATAGCATGTGAGAATTTAATGAGGAATACTAAGCGTTTATTAATAAATATGATGACAATTATGACTGCCGAAGAATTCATTTCAAATATAAGTTTATGAATTTCAAAAGTTAAACATTAAAAAATGAAAAATTTAATCATTATAATTAAACATGTGAATGCTATTTAGTCAATTATATAATCCAGTTGAAAGTAGCGTATTTTAGCTATACAAAAAAGTATAGAACAAATTATATTTTGTGTTTTGTATAAATTACATAGAAATTTCATATAAGAGTATACTTAGTTCTTGCAATTTCGGAAATTAAAGATAATAAACCTGTAAAATCAAGAAAAATTGTTTTGCTTGCCCATAACTTCTTTACTTTAAATTGTCTACAGTCGAAATTATTGTTCAGAAAGTTAGGAAATGTTTTAGGACAAAACAAAAGAATGTGATTTTTTTTTAACAAATAAAAAAGATTAGTTCAAAGTTACGCCACCACCAGACGGGCACTTTTTGATGAGTTACACATTTAGCTAACATTTGCTATATTTAAAAAAATGTATTACAAGAAGATAAGTTCAACATGACTGCCATCATTTTCAGCTACCTTTTGAGACCGTAAGATAGCATGTTCTATAGTTGACGGCAGTGTGTCTGGATAAATGCTGAGAACAAGTCGAGAAAAGCTGTCTTTCAAGTCAGGTTCTTGGTTTATCAAGAATTACTAGATGTTGTAAATGCCCCCAAAGCCAAAAGTTGTATGGATGGAGGTCTGGAGATCGAGGTGTTAACGCATCAGGAAATTGGCAGCTGTAGACACGTTCTTCTGTAAAGTGATTCTTGAGAACGTTTTTAACAGGAACACTAATATGTGAAGGATCTTTTCTTAACTTTTAGAACATCGTTTCACACGTGCAGTTACCTAGTATCTTAAAATTCCTCTTACCAGCGATCAACATGTTGCAATCTTGCAAAGAGATAAGAAGAGTTTTCTCATCACCTGGAACAATTGGAAATAGGTTATTCAGTGAGAGAAGAATGAATAATCTATTTTACTCACTTAAATTTTCTGTATAACTATAGATACTGTAAGGAATGTGGACCCACGACCTGTTTTTAGCAGATATGCACCCTTCCCTATATCTGGAAGTCGATCCCATCGACCCCTCCACCTGTCGTTCCTTTGGAAGAAATAGGAGCCGGCCGGCTTAGGGGGATGATAAGGTTTTTCAGATGTGTCGCTTTTTTTATTTAGGGCTGCAGTACATCTGAAAGGAGGATTCCCTTTTCGGAAGGGATCAAGTTTCCTCCCGAATTAAGGAGAAAGGATCTGCGGGCAGTTCAGTTGAGGTTTGGAGTCCACATAGAGCCTACAACCTGAAGAGATCTCTCTGGTCGTAGTGAGACAACGCAACGTCGTTTTTATTTTGTTATGGAACGCTCGTCCACCCGATTTCAGATTGCGTTTTTAGGTCAGGCTCTGGGACGCCTAGAGAATGTGTTTTGTTATATATTTAATTTTCATCAATTTTGTAAATAAAATGTTATTTGTTTCCTTAAAGTTTCAGGGGTAATTTAATGCATCCCACCTACGATCTACGAACCTACCTGCCCCAGTACAGTAGGCGAGTAGGCCATAGCATAGCGCCCAGAAAGTGGTGCTTTACAGATAATAAATATTAAGTATGCTTAACTTACTAACAGTTCTTTCAAAAGTACAACCACTACTTTTCTAACCTTATTTAACATAATTTATGATAATTATCTTAATATTTAATAATCAGACTAAGGGTTCAGTTCTACTTAATACTTCTCTATTTTAACTAATGCAGGATTTTCTGGGGACATATTAAAACGCCTAAAGCCCTCCGGTATTTGTTTTTTTTCCCCAGACGCGCAATGACCTATTCTGAATAATTTGTGTTTCTCCCGGTTTATATTACGTTAAGCTTCTTTTTTGCCATGTATATCTTTTCTCACCAAGTTTTAAACAAAATGTTGGATTATTTTCGAGTTCCATCCATGTGATTTCCAAGTTTCTTAAAATCCCTCTTACCAGCAAGCAACGTGTTGCTTTCTTTCCAAAAGATAGGGAACGTTTTCTGATCACCTGGAACACTCGAAAATAAATTATTCAGTGAGAGAAAGCCCGGAAATGAAAATTTCCCTTCGCACAAAAGCCGCAACTCGGAAGCGAATCGAGTGGCTCGAACACAGGGAATCATTTGCCACACTTCCGCTTCCCAACGACGCCGCTTACCTGCACCAAAATAGCAAAACGAACAGGCATTGGGCCCCTTCATTGTGCCTTTGCGACGCTAATGACGCCCCGATGCCTCAAAAGAACGACAGCGACGGTATTCCGAGATAAGCACATATTGCTCTCATTCGGGCCATATCAATTTTGGGGAAAAGACGAGGGATTTAAATCTATAGTTGGACGAGGGGACTCTTCGTGTCATTATTTTGACGAAACCCACTTAAATTTCCATTTTCAAACTTATGCTTTTCTCTTCAAAATCAACCTATATTGAGAGGAATTTCTTGAGTAGATAAGACTGCATTAAGTATTTAATCTTCACTTGGTAGATGCATCTGCTATTTAGCAAATCTTATGCCCATGTACCAACTCACAGCCCCTTAAATATGTCCTGAAAAGATAAATTTTCTTTAGCGATATTTTCCTTATTATTAATAATACAGTTCTGTTATTGATATTCAATCTTCCATGAAACAAATTTATTTAAAGTGTATGTACTTCCAAATACCCGAGTTTCATAAAATAAATTTTTCTACGAACTTTACCGAAGTAACTTTTATACAACATTTTTATATGAATTTGTTACGAACTTTAACAAAATGATCATTTGAAGTTGCCCTTTTCTGTTCTTGCTGTTGCAGAAGATTTCATATCAAAGGCATTTTGAATAGAGTTTTGTAAATGCAAATATAAAAGTATCGAAGTACTATCGAAGTTACTACTGTAATTTTTAATTAAGTATGAAATGCATTTACGTTTATACACACAAAAACCGAGTTTTATTCATAGAAAAAATTTCAGCAAGTAGAAGAGCTTTAAGATTTAATCTTCGTTGGGTAGTGCCGTCTTTTGTTTTGCGAAATTTGTGCCCATGTACCAACTTATAGTTCTTTATATATGCCTAAACAATATAGATTTTCCGTATTATAAATATTCCTTTCAAAATTTTTCCTATTTATTTATGCAATATTTATGTTGATATTTAATCTCTCGGTTGTGAAATAATTTATTTAAAGCATATTTACTCTACTAATGCATAAGATTAATGAAAAAAAATTATAGGAAATTTTACCATAAAGAATTTCTTTTTATCAGGGAATTATAGTATCATTATTATAAAGGAATAACCTGCTTAAATTTTTATTTTCAATCTTATACATTTCTACTCCAAACGAAGCCTATATTGAGAAGAGTCTTTTCAATAGATAGGAATTCTTTAAGTGTTAAATCTTCATTAGGTAGTTAGGTTATTATTTCGCAAAACTCATACCCAACTGTTAGCTCATATTTCTTTTTATTTCACAAGGCAACATTACCTTTCCTTAAAGAATATTTCCTACGTATTATTTATACCTCATCTTTATTGGTGTTTGAAAGTTTAAACATTAATGTTTCAATATAAAATGTATTTTCTCTGGATACAATTGTTTTATTGAATATAAAATCCCATAAAACACTAATTAAATAAACTTTAGAAAGACAAGAAAAAACCAAAATTTTTAAAATATTTTAATGTTAAATCGAAACTTTATGAGAAATTAGTTTGTAGCTCATGCAGTACTCGAAAACAAATTCCCTGCTGCAAAAAACTTTTACAGAGGAAGAGTTGATAATGGGCAAAAGTTTAATAAAATAATAGATGCTAACATGCTGAACTAATCGTAACACACGATAAAAACTTGATAAAATAAATTTCTATATAAATTTCTTCCATAAAGTACCTTTATTATCCTTTTGTAATTCATACTTGTAATTTCATAATAAATACGTTATTTCATAAAATTTTCACTTTAATGGGAATTGGAAAGTAAGAAAAAAAACATTGCAATAACTATAACGGGACAAACATTCAATGGGTAAAAATACTACGAGTTTTAAAAATATCTGCTTGTGCTAAAAATAACCAAAAACCGAATTGAGTTTACAAAGGATAACTCTACACAATAATTGTAGAATAACTCTTTTATACTATAGAGCTAAGACGTTTTTAGTGGTTTTGAGAAGATTAACGATCCAAGAAAACCAAATCTAAATAATTTATTCGTACTTATGAACCTATTCTTTCTCTTATTTTATGTATACGTGTAACAACAACCAAAAAATAAAGTCCTGCAAAGTAAAGACTCTAGACCAGGGGTGCCAAACCCAAATCGGTTGGTGGGCCAAAAAACAATTTACTAAACTGAGGAGGGCCGCACATATAAAAATAAATAACAAATAATTCAAAATATTTTATTATCTTGTAATATTCAAAATATGCATTTTTACAGTGCCAGCTGCTACTATTTTCTAAATAAACAATAACTTCCTTTACAATTAATGATAACTTCAAAATAGCCATAAATATAATTTATAACTTTCTTTCCATACACCTTCCGCTGACTGTAATGGCCAAACAAGTAATGGCCGATTGACAGAATATTCTAGAACACTCAAATTTCAACGTAACTTGTTCCACCCTTCTCAAAGACTAGGTTTACGTTGGTTAATATCAAGTCTTATCGTACTTAATATCTGATATTTATTATTGCAAACATTAACAGCTAAAATTCTATGTTTCAACTGTATAATAGTCAAAGTGACTAAAATTATATAGACAGTTGAAAACTTCAATTGGGCCTCAAAAAATTTTTAAATGAGCCGCGGGTTGGGCATGCCTAATAGACAATACTTGTAGCAACTGTACACAATAATTGTAGAAAAACTCTTTTATACTACAGAGCTAAATCTTTTTACTGACTTTGAAAGGATTATCGATCCGAGAAAACCAAATCTAAATAATTTATTCGTTCTTATGAACATATTCTTTCTCTTATTTAATGTATACTTGTAACAACAACCAAAAAATAAGGTTCTGCAAATTAAAGACTCTAGACCAGGGGTGCCCAACCCAAATCGGTTGGTGGGCCAAAAAATAATTTACTAAACTGAGGAGGGCCGCACATATAAAAATAAACAACAAATAATTCAAAATATTTTATTATCTTGTAATATTCAAAATATGCATTTTTACAGTGCCAGCTGCTACTATTTTCTAAATAAACAATAACTTCCTTTACAATTAATGATAACTTCACAATAGCCATAAATATAATTTATAACTTTCTTTCCATACACCTTCCGGTGACTGTAATGGCCAAACAAGTAATGGCCGATTGACAGAATATTCTAGAACACTCAAATTTCAACGTAACTTGTTCCACCCTGCTCAAAGACTAGGTTTACGTTGGTTAATATCAAGTCTTATCGTACTTAATATCTGATATTTATTATTGCAAACATTAACAGCTAAAATTCTATGTTTCAACTGTATAATAGTCAAAGTGACTAAAATTATATAGACAGTTGAAAACTTCAATTGGGCCTCAAAAAATTTTTAAATGAGCCGCGGGTTGGGCATGCCTAATAGACAATACTTGTAGCAACTGTACACAATAATTGTAGAAAAACTCTTTTATACTACAGAGCTAAATCTTTTTACTGACTTTGAAAGGATTATCGATCCGAGAAAACCAAATCTAAATAATTTATTCGTACTTATGAACATATTCTTTCTCTTATTTAATGTATACTTGTAACAACAACCAAAAAATAAGGTTCTGCAAATTAAAGACTCTAGACCAGGGGTGCCCAACCCAAATCGGTTGGTGGGCCAAAAAATAATTTACTACACTGAGGAGGGCCGCACATATAAAAATAAACCACAAAATATTCAAAATATTTTATTATCTTGTAATATTCAAAATATTCATTTTTACAGTTCCAGCTGCGCCTATTTTCTAAATAAACAATAACTTAATTATTCCTTTACAATTAATGATAACTTCACAATAGCCATAAATATAATTTATAACCTTCTTACCATACAACTTCCACTGACTGGTCGGACAGAGCACGTGCACTTAACGCGAGTCAGCTGGTTGTATAAGTAATGGCAGATTGACAAAATATTCTAGAACATTCAAATTTTAACGTAACCTGCCCAACCCTACTCAAAGACCAGGTTTAAGTTGGTTAATATCAAGTCTTAACTTACATAATATGTGATATTTATTATTGGAAATATTAACAACTAAAATTCTATGTTTCAACTGTATATAGTCAAAATGACTAAAACTGTATAGACAGTTGAAAACTTCAATTGGGCCTCAAAAAGTTTTTAAATGGGCCGCGGGTTGGGCATACCTAATAGACAATACTTGTAGCTACACAATACTTGTAGCAACTCTACACAATAATTGTAGAAAAACTCTTTTATACTACAGAGCTAAATCTTTTTTACTGACTTTGAAATGATTATCAATCCGAGAAAACCAAATCTGAACATATTCTTTCTCTTATTTAATGTATACTTGTAACAACAACCAAAAAATAAAGTTCTGAAAACTAAAGACTCTAGACCAGGGGTGCCCAACCCAAATCGGTTGGTGGGCCAATAAACAATTTACTGAACTCAGGTGGGCCACATATAAAAATAAACAACAAAATATTGAAAATATTTTATTATATTCTAATATTCAAAATATTCATTTTTACAGTTCCAGCTGTGACTATTTTCTAAATAAACAATAACTTAATTATTCCTTTACAATTAATGATAACTTCACAATAGCCATATATATAATTTACTACTTTCTTTCCATACAATTTCCACTGACTGGTTGGACAGAGTATGTGCACTTAACACGAGTCAAATGGTTGTATAAATAATGGCCAGTCGACAGAATATTTTAATTAAGTTTTTAAATGGGCATCGGGTTGGGCATGTCTAATAGACAATACTTGTAGCTACACAAAACTTGTAGCAACTCTACACAATAATTGTAGAAAAACTCTTTTATACTACAGAACTAATTTTTTTTTACTGACTTTGAAATGATTATCAATCCGAGAAAACCAAATCTAAATAATTTATTCATACTTATGAACATATTCTTTCTCTTATTTAATGTATACGTGTAACAACAACCAAAAAATAAAGTTCTGCAAACTAAAGACTCTAGACCAGGGGTGTAAACCCAAATCATTTGGTGGGCCAAAAAACAATTTACTGAACTGAGGTGGGCAGCACATATAAAAATAAACAACAAATTATTCAAAATATTTTATTATCTTGTAATATTCAAAATATGCATTTTTGCAGTGCCACCTGCGACTATTATCTAAATAAACAATAACTTAATTATTCCTTTACAATTAATGATAACTTCACAATAGCCATAAATATAATTTATAACCTTCTTTCCATACAACTTCCACTGACAGAGCACGTGCTCATAAGCTACTGTTTGTATAAGTAATGGCCGATCGATAGAATATTCTAGAACACTCAAATTTCAACCTAACCTGTCCAACCCTACTCAAAGACCAGGTTTACGTTGGTTACTATCAAGTCTTAACGTACATAATATGTGATGTTTATTATTGCAAACATTAACAACTAAAATTCTATGTGTCAATTGTACATAGTCAAAAGAACTAGGACTAAAACTATATAGACAGTTGAAAACTTCAATTGAGCCGCAAAAGTTTTTAAGTGGGCCGCATGCGGCCCATGGACCAAGGGTTGGGCATGCCTGATCTAGACAATACTTGTAGCTACACTATAATTGTAGATAAACTCTTTTATACTACTGAGATAAATCTTTTTTACTAACTTTGAAATGATTATCAATCCGAGAAAACAAAATCTAAATATTTTATTCGTACTTATGAATATATCCTTTCTCTTATTTTATATATACGGTAACAACAACAGAAAAAGAAATAAAGTTCTGCAAACTAAAGTATCAATACATGAAATAATAAAAGTGTTCCACTGGTTAGAAAAAACAAAGAAAAGCAAATAGAATAAAAAAATAAACACCTCAAACAAATCAAGCAAACGTTTCAAGAAATCCGAACCTTTTATCCCTGATACAAACGGTTACTACAGCAAACATCCATTTAAAAAGGTAAATCTTACAGAGTTCGGTTCTTGTAATGCTTTTTCGGATAAAGCACGGAAAAACAGCAGAGGGGGGGAAAGAGGGAAAAAAGTCAGTGTCAACGTGCGGAAACAGGTCATCCCCGTTGGGATATGCAAACGAATTCACGGTTTCCTGGAAATGAAAATGGCTGATTCGGGAAAAGAGATGCAGTATATCTCACTCCCGAGGATTTCCCCAGGGGAGGTTAACAATTCGCATTCATTTTGGAAGCGCGGGATAAAAGGAGACAATTTAATTAACGGGCTACAAGCTGTGATGGGTTTTTATCAAAGCCTTACCTGCGTTCAGGGGCATCTGCGGTTTTAGCCGCGCCCAATTTGATTACAAAATATTTTCCAATTACATTTCATTACTGTTCTTCTTTATGATTCAAGCATAAATGTCTGCTTGAAAAATGTTCTATTTTATGTGAGTTATAAAAATAAATCACTGAAGTGTTTATTGCCGAGTATGCTTTATATGAACTGGGTCTAATAGATAACTTTTTTATCAAAATTCGCATCTAAACGTAAAAGTATGTTTTTTTGTTTGCTAGTATGTATGTACTGGGTGTGTTACTGAATTCCTGTAAAGGTCAAAATTTTTTTGTATGTTTGCGTCATTATGATTAGATGAACATTGGATTTATTTTCTGTCTAGCAAAATGTTTCCAAAAGTAACCGAAAGAGAGCACTGACACGTTATACTGACATATTTAAAGCAAATCAAGCAAACACAAACAGATCTCATAACATGTGACTCTATTTCATTTTAAAGTAACATATATTCAACATTATTACCATTAATAGGTAATAAACAAGTTAATAAGCCCATTATAGCAGAATTTTGAATGTAATCATCGATGGCAGTGACGGTCAGACGACCAGCATTTTTCAAATACCCTAACTAAAGTAGTTAGGGAGCCCTTGTACACGGGAGCCTTTAAGTATCCAAGAAACCAAAAATCTGCTGAGGTCAAGTCTTGTGATCATGAGGGCTACTGAACCTTACAACTACGACTTATTTGTTGGTCTTCAGTGAAAGATTCTAAAAGAAACCTCTTGACTTCACAAACAATGTAGGGTACCCTCCTGCAAGAAGATGACAATAGCTAACGCATGTCTTTCCTGCAATGCAGGCACAACGTGTCACGCTAAAACGTTAGATACCGTGGTGTAATAGTTG
>CM063508.1:59115010-59132510 GCA_032207245.1 Pardosa pseudoannulata
AAAAAATTAAGCTGGGCATGCTTTTCATTATTATTTGAAAATTTCCCAATGAAAAAATTATTTTGTTTCGCTAGAACCTTTATTTATTTATTTATTTATTTATTGCCAAACAACTTTTTTTTAAATGCTGCCTGTGCATTATTTTTCTTCAATCTTTTTCACATTTTTGGACATTGTCTGTGTTTGAGATATAACAAGGCATACTTCCTTTTATTCATTTCTTTGAGTTAGAGAAAGTTTAATATCATTAAACAACGAAATAATTGTTAAAACTTTGTATAACTCTAAACAATTATTTGATAGAAACTACTTAACACGCTTAAAAATCGATTCCAAGTTTTGTTTATATATAAGTACTGAAAATATAGCGGAAAAATGCTAGTAATTTTTTAATATGCAGTGTACTAGAAAATATTTTAATAAATATTGTTAGAAACATCAGGTTTTATGATAAAGTCTTATTTAAGTCAAAAATATTTTCTAATAGATTTTATGTTTATTATATGTTATATATAACAACATTAGTTATGCTTATCATAAGAATAGAGTAAAATGTTAAATGTTTTAAAAGCTGAAATATAAGGTTTCTTCTAACTTTAATGTTAAAAAATAAAATAGTGTAAGAGTAACAAAAACTTCTATCAATTGAATAAAGACATGTATCAACAAATCGCATATTTTTATACTTTTTCAAACTTTTTTTTTATTCTAAAAGAAAAAAGATTTTAGTTAAAATTGGAACCAATCAAAAGTGTCGAATTTCAATGTGTATATTATTTATTGATGATTTTAAAATGACAGAATTTCAGCAGAAATATAGAAAGTTTCTATTCTTAAAAAAGTCAAGCTATGCATACTCTTCATGATTATTTAAAAATTTTCCAATAGAAAGATTATTTTGCTTCGCTAGAACCTTTATTTATTTATTTGTTTGATGTCAAATATCTTTGTTTTAAAATGTTGCAGGTGCATTATTTTTCTCCTATTTTTCTCGCATTTTTGGACATACATTCTTTTCAGTATTTTATCGAATTACAGAGAGTTTAATATCATGAAACAATGAAATATTATTAATTGTTAAAACTTCGTATAACTCAAAACAATTATTTTATAGAAACTATTTAACATGCATAAAAATCGATTCCAAGTTTTGTTTCTACACTCAAGAGCCAAAACAGTGTTACCACCCCTACATTTGAACGGCAGCTCAGAGTTCAAAGACCACCAATTCGCAATATCTGGGATTTGAGTAACCGTTGCTTAAACATCTGGTACAATCTGTCTCTGGCCATCTACCAAGACTTGTGGTATCCATGCCAAGGGGGGTTGAAGCTGTGTTGCGCGCCAACGGTGGGCCAACTCGTTATTGACAGGTGGTCATAATGTTTTGGCTCCTCTTGAGTGTATATAAGTACTGGTTTGGTTTGGTTTGGAGTGCTACGGGCTACTAGTTGCAACACGAGGGCTAATGAGACCGGGACCTACAGCTTAAAGCCGATTCCGAATGGCTACGAACATCCAAGCCACAGTGAGATTCGAACCCACGAACTCCGGTACAGAAGGCCAGCACCCTAACCAATCGGCCATCATTCGGCTTATATAAGTACTGAAAATATAGGAAAAATGCTAGTAATTGGTTAATATGCAATGTAGTAGACACATTTTTAATAAATATTGTTAGGGACCTCAGGTTTTATGATAAAGTCTTACATTTAAGTCAAAATTGTTTTATAATAGATTTTATTGCCTTATATGTTTTATATAACAACATTAGTTATTCTCATTATAAGAACAGAGTAAAATGTTAAATATTTTTAAAACTAAAATTCAAGATCTCCTGTACCATTAATGATAAATAAGATTAGATTAAATAAGATTGTGTAAATATAACAAAAACTTGCATCCATTGAAAAAAAAAAATATATATATATATATATATATATATATATATATATATATATATATATATATATATATATCCTCAGCATATCGCATAAATTTATACTTTTTATGCATTGCACTTTGCGAAAAAAAAGATTTTAGTTATAAACTAAACCTAACAAAAGTGTAGAATTTTAAGGTATATATTATTTACTGAAGATTTTGACAAATGATTAACAAAAGCATTTTTTTTCTCTAATTCAGAACGATTTCATACAGTAACAAATCTTTGAATTACAGTTATTGTCACAGAATCATTAAGCAGGAAAGTACCTGAAAAGTTGATTGTGAGGTCTAAACTAAGATATCAGAATTTTAAATAAACTCTTCATCGTTACACTTAAATAAAAAAACAGTAGATTAACGACAAAGTTTTTTAAAGTTTTTCAAGCTCTTAAAAATACACTCAATTTTAACTGAGTTTATATATAAAAAGTAGTTAAAATAAACTCACGGAGAGTCATAATTGTCACTAAAGCCATGTTTTCCTTAAAAAGAGCTTTGACATTGTTTAACTTCGTTTACAGATTTAAGAATAACTAATTAGTTTTTTGTTGATTTTTGAAAATGGTTTTCTCTTTTCTATACCATTTTAGGTTTTCGCTTCAGGCACATGATATATTTATTCAAGAAGCCTTAGTTTTTTTTTTTAATTTTGTAGATAAAAGAGAGTGAAAATATAATTTCTACTAGTCTTTATAGCTCACCTTTAAAACTCTTATTCTAATAAAAAAATATTTTTATCTGTATTATCAGACAAAGGAAATATTTTTATAGAAATAGTAATATTAAAAATTGATGATCTAATGAATAAATTTAAACTAAACAATGATGAGAAATATACAAAATGAAAAATATATTAAGGAACATTATGTATTGTAAATAATAGTAAATAAAAATAGCTTTTTTTTACTGTATATTAATGAGGTCTAATAACTATCGATTAATAAGGATGAAATTTATCTCTTAATTTGTTCACCAGTTACTCTATAAATTTTTATTTGAAATACATTTTAGGGATTTTTTTATACATAACTATTTATTTTTCATAACAATAATATTGTTAGTGTTATCTTTTTGAATAACCTCAATTGTTTTTAATTCTGTTAAAAATTTATATAATAAAAATTTATTATTTTGTAATTAATATTTCTTACTGTAACCAGAATAAAATTTTGTATTGCTTATTGTAAATATCATATATGAAATATTAAGGATAACGTAAGTCCGATGTTTCTTTGTAAAATAACAAAAATCATGTGTTATCAAATTATTCGTAAAAAAAACGATTCGTGCGTTGGATTAAAATATATACATGATTGCATTGAAATCTAATTTTAATTTTATTTCATTTAAAATCTCCTGATGTGTGTGAAATAATTTTAAATCACTTTCATGTATTCTATTAACTATGGTCATATAAATATTTAAAGTTATAAGGCAAAAAAAAAAACATAATATGATAGTTTAACCCTTTAACGAACGGTGGTTTTGCAGCGAAACCACCTCTTAAAAGATTCTTTTTTATACTTTCTAACCCTTTAAAGGTCCCTTACATGAATTCTTTGGAATTTAATCAAATTAGCTTATAAATATTATTTATTAGCCTTATAAATGCAAAATGTATTAAAGTTTTTCTTTGCAATCCTTAGAGGAGTTTTCTTTAGAGCATACCATAGGAGGTATATGTTAATAAGAAACCCATCTCTTGTACAGCATGAACATAATACTTTAAACTTAATTATATTGATAGAACAATAATAGTGTTCTTAAAAAAGTAAAAATAAATATTAGTGTAACAATTTATATCTGTTGTTTGAATAGATTTTTATATATAGAATAAATATAAAATAACCCATCTCTGTACAGCATGAACATAATACATTTTAATTAAATATTTTTGATAGAACAATAATAAGTGTTCTTAAAATTAAAATAAATATTTAGTGTAACAATTTATATGTTGTTTGAATAGATATTAGAATAGAAATAGATATAGAATAACCCATTCCTTGTACAGCATGAACATAATACTTTTTGAAATTAAATTATATTGATAAACAATAAATAAAGTGTTCTTAAAAAAGTAAAATAAATATTTAGTGTAACAAATTTATACCTGTTGTTTTGAATAGATATTAGAATAGAATATTTTATAGAATAACCCATCTACTTGTACAGCATGAATTAATATTTTTGAAACTTAAATTATATTGATAGAATAAATAAGTGTTCTTAAAAAAGTAATAAATATTTTTGCAAACAATTTATACCTGTTGTTTGAATAGATATTAGAATAGAATATAGATATAGAATAACCCATCTCCTTGTACAGCATGAACATAATACTTTTTGAAACTTAAATTATATTGATAGAACAATAAATAAGTGTTCTTAAAAAAGTAAAATAAATATTTAGTGTAACAATTTATACCTGTTGTTTGAATAGATATTAGAATAGAATATAGATATAGAATAACCCATCTCCTTGTACAGCATGAACATAATACTTTTTTAAACTTAAATTATATTGATAGAACAATAAATAAGTGTTCTTAAAAAAGTAAAATAAATATTTAGTGTAACAATTTATACCTGTTGTTTGAATAGATATTAGAATAGAATATAGATATAGAATAACCCATCTCCTTGTACAGCATGAACATAATACTTTTTGAAACTTAAATTATATTGATAGAACAATAAGTAAGTGTTCTTAAAAAAGTAAAATAAATATTTAGTGTAACAATTTATACCTGTTGTTTGAATAGATATTAGAATAGAATATAGATATAGAATAACCCATCTCCTTGTACAGCATGAACATAATACTTTTTTAAACTTAAATTATATTGATAGAACAATAAATAAGTGTTCTTAAAAAAGTAAAATAAATATTTAGTGTAACAATTTATACCTGTTGTTTGAATAGATATTAGAATAGAATATAGATATAGAATAACCCATCTCCTTGTACAGCATGAACATAATACTTTTTGAAACTTAAATTATATTGATAGAACAATAAGTAAGTGTTCTTAAAAAAGTAAAATAAATATTTAGTGTAACAATTTATACCTGTTGTTTGAATAGATATTTTGTGTTTGAGATCATAAGTGAAAAACATTTTCATTCCTAACTTTCCAGGTACAGGAAGTATAAATAAGTATATTTCAAGAGAAAAAATAAATTAAGTGTAATACTGTCATTTACAGTACGTTTTAAATGTCAAAAACATAAAAAACATCGAAAACAATTCATATTTCTCCAAACTTTAGAGAAAAAAAATGTTTAACAGGAGGTTTCGCTGCAAAACCACAGTCGCCTAAAGGGTTAAAGACATATGAATTAATTCTTAAAATTTTCTATGTTTATGTCATTTTAAATTTACATCAAATAAAAAACATTATACTTAATTCATTTTTTTCATTTGAAATATGCATTTTTATACTTGCTTTATCCAAAAAATTCAGAAATTCAATTTATCTTCCTTGTGACCCCAAACACTTATATTTATTCAAATAACAATAGCTATTTTATTACTATACACTTTTAATGATAATTATTCATTGTACTCCCACCTAAATAAAAATTTAAAAGAAAGTATTATTTTGACGCAGTACAAAGGGATGGTTTTGCATTTAAACCTGCCCTCTAACCTTTCTTCCTTCCAATGAATGCACATTTTTTATCATGTATTTTACATTTATAAATTCATATAAATTAAAAAATAATTATTAATCAATTTATTTAGTGTCGTAAATTAAAAACATTTAAAATTTTTACATAAGTCAATGCTTTCGTAACAATTTTTGCCCTTATCAAACAGTGTTCGTTATAAATAAAATTTTGTGACAATTTAAGTTCTAATAATATTATAAATATATAATCTTTTTTTGCTTTTCGTAATAAATTTTTTAAGTAAAGCCGTATTCGTTAAAGTGTACAATAAAATATGTCGTGTCACTTGTCCTCCAAGTTCTAAATCAATACCTCTATTTGGCATGAAATATATGAATCTTCTGCTTGGCAATGCTTTTCGTAACTAAATAACTTTGGTGCCTAGACGTCAAATCCGCCGTATTCGTTAATGGTCAAGTAAAATATGTTCGTGTCACAATGTCCAATTTATCAATACCTCTGAGGATGGCAGAAATATATAATCTTCTGCTTTACAATGCTTTCGTAACTGGAGAGGACTTTTGCCTAGACGGCCTCAAATCCGCCGTATTCTAAATTTCAAGTAAAATATTTCGTGTCACAATGTCCTCCAAGTTCTGAATCAATACCTCTGAATGGCAGGCCAAATA
The DNA here is from genome assembly GCA_032207245.1 of Pardosa pseudoannulata. Taxonomy (NCBI): domain Eukaryota; kingdom Metazoa; phylum Arthropoda; class Arachnida; order Araneae; family Lycosidae; genus Pardosa; species Pardosa pseudoannulata. Next base: position 59,121,262 of record CM063508.1, read on the forward strand.
TATAATTTCTGCTTGGCAATGCTTTCGTAACTGGAGAGGATTTGGTGCCTAGACGGCCTCAAATCCTTATTCTTTTTTCAAGTAAATATGTTTTCACAATGTCCTAAGTAAATCAATACCTCTGAATGGCAAAATATATGATTTCTGCTTGGCAATGCTTTCGTATAGAGGATTTGTTTAGACGCTCAAATCCGCCGTATTCGTTAATTTCAAGTAGAATATGTTCGTGGTCACAATGTCCTCCAAGTTCTACATCAATACCTCTGAGGATGGCACCATATATGAATCTTCTGCTTGGCAATGCTTTCGTAACTGGAGAGGATTTGGTGCCCTAGACGGCCTCAAATCCGCCGTATTTCGTTAAAGTGGTTGGGGCAAGTAGAATATGTTCGTGGTCACAATGTCCTAAGTTCTAATCAATACCTCTGAGGATGCAGGAAATATATAATCTTCTGCTTGGCAATGCTTTCGTAACTGGAGAGGAGCGGTTTGGTGTCCTAGACGGCCTCAAATCCGCCGTATTCGTTAAAGGTGTTTGGGGCAAGTAAAATATGTTCGTGGTCACAATGTCCTCCAAGTTCTGAGTCAATACCTCTGAGGATGGCAGGCAAATATATTAATCTTCTGCTTGGCAATGCTTTCGTAACTGGAGAGGAGCGGGTTTGGTGCCTAGACGGCCTCAAATCCGCCGTATTCGTTAAAGGTGGTTCAAGTAAAATATGTTCGTGGTCACAATGTCCTCAAGTTCTAAATCAATACCTCTGAGGATGGCAGGCCAAATATATAATCTTCTGCTTGGCAATGCTTTCGTAACTGGAGAGGAGCGGGTTTGGTGCCCTAGACGGCCTCAAATCCGCCGTATTCGTTAAAGGTGGTTGGGGCAAGGAAAATATGTTTGTGGTCACAATGTCCTCCAAGTTCTGAATCAATACCTCTGAGGATGGCAGGCCAAATATATGAATCTTCTGCTTGGCAATGCTTTCGTAACTGGAGAGGGGTGGGTTTGGTGCCCTAGACGGCCTCAAATCCACCGTGTTCGTTAAAGGTGGTTGGGGCAAGTAAAATATGTTCGTGGTCACAATGTCCTCCAAGTTCTAAATCAATACCTCTGAGGATGGCAGGCCAAATATATGAATCTTCTGCTTGGCAATGCTTTCGTAACTGGAGAGGGGTGGGTTTGGTGCCCTAGACGGCCTCAAATCCGCCGTATTCGTTAAAGGTGTTTGGGGCAAGTAAAATATGTTTGTGATTACAATGTCCTCCAAGTTCTGAGTCAATACCTCTGAGGATGGCAGGCAAATATATTAATCTTCTGCTTGGCAATGCTTTCGTAACTGGAGAGGAGCGGGTTTGGTGCCCTAGACGGCCTCAAATCCGCCGTATTCGTTAAAGGTGGTTGGGGCAAGTAAAATATGTTTGTGGTCACAATGTCCTCAAGTTCTGAATCAATACCTCTGAGGATGGCAGGCCAAATATATGAATCTTCTGCTTGGCAATGCTTTCGTAACTGGAGAGGAGCGGGTTTGGTGCCCTAGACGGCCTCAAATCCGCCGTATTCGTTAAAGGTGGTTGGGGCAAGTAAAATATGTTTGTGGTCACAATGTCCTCCAAGTTTTGAATCAATACCTCTGAGGATGGCAGGCCAAATATATGAATCTTCTGCTTGGCAATGCTTTCGTAACTGGAGAGGAGCGGGTTTGGTGCCCTAGACGGCCTCAAATCCGCCGTATTCGTTAAAGGTGGTTGGGGCAAGTAAAATATGTTCGTGGTCACAATGTCCTCCAAGTTCTAAATCAATACCTCTGAGGATGGCAGGCCAAATATATGAATCTTCTGCTTGGCAATGCTTTCGTAACTGGAGAGGAGCGGGTTTGGTGCCCTAGACGGCCTCAAATCCGCCGTATTCGTTAAAGGTGGTTGGGGCAAGGAAAATATGTTTGTGGTCACAATGTCCTCCAAGTTCTGAATCAATACCTCTGAGGATGGCAGGCCAAATATATGAATCTTCTGCTTGGCAATGCTTTCGTAACTGGAGAGGGGTGGGTTTGGTGCCCTAGACGGCCTCAAATCCACCGTGTTCGTTAAAGGTGGTTGGGGCAAGTAAAATATGTTCGTGGTCACAATGTCCTCCAAGTTCTAAATCAATACCTCTGAGGATGGCAGGCCAAATATATGAATCTTCTGCTTGGCAATGCTTTCGTAACTGGAGAGGAGCGGGTTTGGTGCCCTAGACGGCCTCAAATCCGCCGTATTCGTTAAAGGTGGTTGGGGCAAGTAAAATATGTTCGTGGTCACAATGTCCTCCAAGTTCTGAATCAATACCTCTGAGGATGGCAGGCCAAGTATATGAATCTTCTGCTTGGTCCCTGCTTCTAAAAATTACGAGGACCTACCATTATATACCATTAATAAATTAGTCCGACCATTAGTCTGGTTCATTATATACCATTAATAATTAAGCCCAACTTAGGCTCAAGCATAAGTCGGACTGTCACCCTTGTGGTTTTCAGTAAAATCGAAAAGCCCACACTTCTGCCTTAATGCAAGCAGCATCTGGTTCAATCGTGCTTGGTTTGACCAAGTGCCATACGACAACAACAATCAAGGCCGTAAGCAGAGGGAGGGATTTGGGGGACTGGTCCCCCCCCCGAAATTTTGAAAGACCATTTTGTAGATAGACAATGTCTCACGTTTGTGTATGTGTGTGCTATCTGCCTAGCTGGTCATGAACATAAACAGTTATTCTCTTAAAAAAACCGCTCAGACCATAAAAATCTTCCCGGGCCACTGGCCGGAAATACAGCACTGTGTTCCAAAAATACAGTGTTTTCCCTTTCATCAATTGAAGTATTATTCACAAATAAAGATGTCTTTCTCCCTTGGTGCCCCTCCGAAAATAATTTCTGGCTACGGCCCTGACAACAACAACATAGTCATTGCAAACTTTGCATTCATATTAGATAGATCTGTAAATTTTTCTGATAGCTTTTTATGCATTAATGTTATATAAACGTTATGTTTCTATATAGTTGTAGATGAGATATTTTTCATGGGTTAAAGGAGATTCTTTCAAATACTTTAAAAAACACAGAATCACCGTAGCAGAAAACTGGAATTCAGCTAGTTATTAACAAGATTGTATTTGAATGTTATTGATAATGTTAGATTAGATTTGAAAGTTCTTTAAACTATTTTCTTGGCATTAATGCAGTTGAGAATCTGAACAAATCAATGATATCTTAAAATAATTTATAAAGCCATTGCAAATTTGGAAATATATATTAGATAAATCCGTAAGCTTTTTGAGAGCCTTTTATTTATTAATGGTATATAAACGTTACGTTTCTTTATATTTATAAAATACAAATGATAACTTTCATGGGTAAGAAAAGATTCTTCCAAATGCTTTAATAAACATAAGATCATCACAATAAAGCACGGAAATACAGCTAGTTATTAATAACGTAGTATTTCAATGTTATTAATAATACTATATTTGAATAATATTAATAATGTTATATTTGAAAAGTATTTAAAATATTTCTTCGGCATTGATACAACTGAGAATCTAATTTAATTTTTTCTTTGGTTGCAATGAATTGTCAACTGAAATACCCTGCCCAACAGCTCTCAAAACTCAAATATGACTCATGAATCATTCTCCACATGAAAGCTTCTCTGACCAGTGATGCACGCCTCGCCTGTTTTCCCATTCTGCTCTCAAAAGCCATCTCCAAACCGATCAAACACTGCACAGGACCGACTGCCTTGCCACCAGGACGAGAAGCTGCAAAGGGGCCGCAGATATCCCCTCTCGACCGCCAGATCATGCAGGACAGAAGAGGCTGGAGCAGCTCTTGGGCGTGTTTGCACAGTTTTCGAGAAGGGTGGAACAATATCCCTTACCCCACACACGATCGTCTGCAGCAAACAGGAACTGGACGTCTGCTCATGTCAGTCAAGTTGACGCGGCCAGAGATGGTTGACTGTCGTGGGTTGACATAAATGGCGGGAAAAAAACCGAGTGGACAGACAGGAATTCTTTCGAGGTAAGTAGTTTCGACTCTTTTAAATACAGCAACAAAACTCTTCGTATCTTGGAATAGATTAATAAAGTGTTACTAATAAAATTAAAAATCTTTTGGGAGAATTTAGTACTTATTTTAAACTTTTTTAATCATTTGGAGAGAATTTCTACACTTTGGCAGCATAAAAATTACTTTTCTGTACATCTAATGATATCACGAAAAGCAAAATACAAAATTTAATGTAATTGCAGATGTAAATACAGATTATGCATATAAATGTTTCTGATATTTCAAACTATATTTACTAAATTTCTACTATTAAACAATTAATAAATTAATGTTAAATATTACCCAATATTAATTGACAAATTTCTACTATAACTTCTTGTTATATTCCAAATAATGAAAACTGCTTAGATTTTGGTTTGGAAAACAAAGACCAATTTCACTACATGTTCAAAAAGATTTTTTTTTTCGCATTCTCAAATAGTTTCCATATGTAACTTGTTTTTGCTTTCCGTACAGAATAAGAAAAGAACAAAAAATAATGTGAAACTCACATTTACATATTTTGATTGAAATACCTTAAATTATTTGTATTCAAAAATAAGGGTTAAATGCTATATTTTAATAATATCTTCCCCAAACACAAATAACGTTTAAAGAATAGAGGCAAATTTAATATTTTTTATAAATTTAAGTTTTCTTCTATCTCATAGCTGGCATGGATGTTCATAGCTCTTTGAAATCGGCTTTAAGCAATAGGTCCCGGTCTCATTATTTCTCCTGTAACAGAAACAGCAGACTGCAGCACTCCAAACCAAACCAAACTGTACAAATGGCAGCAAAATGGTGTTAAATATGTAACCTCAGACTCTATGTATTACATCTTTTAACTTCCCTGATGCCATTTGAATGTCAGACTTTCATCAGGTGATCAATAAAACCTGTGTGTTGTGTAAGAGATCTAATTTTGTAAATTTCTAATACAATAATACTTTAATGAATTTACTGTATAAGATTCCATTTTTTCTTCCACATTTTATGACAACTTAAGCTACTAATGCATAAAATATAATCTTCTTTTTCCCATCTACATCAACGAATGAAATATATGTGTGTGTATGTATGTATATGTATGCATATACATGTACATATATATAGTATACATATAAGTAGTTGTGCAATAGATTTTGATAAAATTTTAAAAAAAGATAAAATAAAAATCTTCTTAAAGTTTTATTTCTCCTTTAAATTTACCTAATGGCACCCTTTAATCAAATTCATCTGTCGAGGTACGCATTGTACGCATCTATCTCTGCTTTCCTTCTAGAAAGTTTACATTATACATACATACATCTAAGCTTTTAAAACAGTTTATATTAAGTCTTTTTAAATTATAATACTGTTTATGGCATACATTTGCCTTTAATATTGACCACAATGTATTGGAGAAAGAATTTAACTCTGGACTGTTAAAAAAGTCCAGTGTCTTCTGTGAATTCCAGGGCATTCTCTTTCAATCACTAGATGGATCGTCTTCGCTTGTTAGTTTGAAGCAGAGTCTTTAATAAGCGCAATAGGTTCCAATGAACAATTTTAAGCTCAAGCGATTCCATATTGGTTTTAAGATAGTGCTTTTACAAACTTTTGCCATGTTTTTCACTCTTTTGTCCCAAATATCTATGTACGCTTTCTTAGCTGATACCCTGTCAAACCATTGCAGAAACTAGATAAATAGTTCTCCGCAAACATTTTTTCTTGTCCTTAGCTTTTTGAATACTCCCTACGTACACAGACATTCTGGGGTTGAAAAGCTCTTTAATGTTAATTTTCTTGCCGATAAACAGATACCGACTACAGTTGTTATAAGCATACCCCCGCAACATCTCTTTTGCTTTAAGGTACCTTTGACACTTTAATTCATTTGTAAAAAGTGACCAGTTATTTTTCCATAACCTGTTAGTCTAAGGTTACCATTAACTATGTGACACATTGTTATCTTTTACCCTTTTATCTGTTTAACAAGAAAAGTCTTCTTTCAACAAGACAAATTATCTGCTTGACTACTTTGACAAGAGCTGATGTTCTCACTGAATTCGGACAACTATTTCAAGTACGGCTTGTAATACTATCGGTCTCATAAAACCTCTTAATTGTTCAACAAATGAACAACTTTATGACTCCTAAATGTTTAAGAGACTTAAAAATCTCCGAGTTCTACTTTTTCTGATTCAGAGAAATGACTACTATACTCTCGTGTTCGACATTCATTCCACTTTGTAATTTAGAACAAAATACGTGAAATACAATACTTTTATGAAAAAAAAGTTGCATACAATATCCAACGACGAAATTTAAAATCATCTACTGAAAACTAGTCACATCGTGTGGTCTCAAATTTTTCTATCAGAACTCATAACACAGCTAGGCACATATATACATATTACTTACTATGATACATTATTTTTCAATTTCCATGAATAGTATTAGTCCTAAATATTGGACTCAATCTAAAATTTTTGCCTCTCTCTTTACACAAATCTATGACATTTACTAACCAACCCTTTTATCAGTGCCTCTTCGACCCCCAGCGAAACACTGCACCGAGCATCACAGATCGTGCATCCACTGTAGATATAGATGGATAGAGGTTTGAAGAGACCTACTCAAGAGTACAATGACGAAAAGTGGGTGAAACGGCGAGTGTTTGAACTGCTTCTGAGTGGGGCAAAATCAACCTCCCGTTGAACACACACACATCTTCTGAATAATAGATGGTAAGGTAATCTTACAAGTATCATTTGCCAGTGTCACTCATGCTGGAGGAACACTGGTTGAATGGAAAATAGACGCAGTCCGACATTTTAAGCCACTTCTGACGAGGGGGAAATTTATCAAACATTATTTCAAAAACTTTTTGCCCTGATACGATGAAAAACAGTTCATTTTATCTCATAGTCAAATATAGGAAATATCTCAAGAGAGTTATTTTGATATTTATTTATTTTTCTTAATTTTTTCATCAGCATAAGCATTTGCTATCTATATTAACATTTAAGACGCCTAGGGAGTTTCTAACTGCTACACTACATTGTAAATGTGTTTTGATTTTGACTTTCAATAACTTAATATAAAATCTATTGCCAAAACTATTAGAAAAATATTTTTCAATTTTTTAGAGCACGTTAAAAATTAATGTTTTCAAGAAATAAATATTTTTGGTATTCAAGTAAAGTATATGTAATACATTTAATACAAGATTTTCAAAAACATTTTTGCAAGGTAATTTAATTGCAAGGAAATATCTCAAGAGAGTTATTTTGATATTTATTTATTTTTCTTAATTTTTTCATCGGAATAAGTATGTGCTATATATATTAACATTTAAGAAGCCAAAGGAGTTTCTAACTGCTACTCTATATTGTAAATGTGTTCTGAATTTGACTTTCAGGAACTTAATACAAAAACTATTACCAAAGCTATTAGAAAAGTATTTTTCAATTCTTTAGAGCACTTTAAAAATTAATGTTTTCAAGAAATAAATACTTTTGGTATTCAAGTAAAGTATATGTAATACATTTAATACAACATTTTCAAAAACTTTTTTTACGAAATAATTTAATTTTCGTAAAGCAACTTAATTTCTAAATAACATAATGTTACGTTAAAGATTATAAAAAATGAGTGGTCTATATAGAATGTATCTACAACATAAATATGACATCAACAACATCTATTCGAAATAAAAGTACAAGTAATTTAATGTTATTTTTTTAATATTAAAAAAACTCGAATATCTTCATAATATTAATTCCGTTTATAACAAGCAAATATTAAAATAATGAAAATTTTAATATAATTAATCAGATAAATCGTACTTTCACTAACAATAGTTATCTCTCTCATCTAAACCTCATATGAGACTCTTGATTTTAGTAATAAAATAAATGTTTAAAAAATTTTAACAAACTTTTATATTTAGTGGCATCATTGATACATTCTAGCCTCATCTTTCACTTCGAATTTGATTTAGTTCTCGATAACAGTTGGAAGCAAAAGACTGAAAAGTTGATGTATCTGATTTGATAAAGAACTTAATACCGAAATAAAACATTTTGTTTGGTCTTATTTTAGTTTCTTTGCTATTACTAATTTATAAAAGAATGCATAATATTAATAAAAAAAGTATAAAATTTATCTTCTAACTTCACTGTCTGCTTTATTTAATTAAGTTTTCTTGTAATTTTCAGTACCAACAACCATTTAAGTCTCTTATAAGGTTTTCTCTGTTTTACCTAACAGAATCATGTTAATTTTTTTCCACAAAATATAGAAAACCATTTAAAGAAAAAACTTACAAGATGATATTTACTTTAATGTCATTTAATAAGTAAGAGAAACGATTAAATTCTTGGAGGTCTCGTAAGGCATCTAAAAGGTCAAGCGTTTCCCCAAAGTATACTGTAAATGGCTAATAGCTATTAAATCCTTATTAAAGTTCTTCCTTGAAACTCAGTATCTTAGCAAAGTTTTGATAGAAAGTAAGGAAGATCTATAATCCTGCTTGGCAGTGAACAGCATTTAAATAATGGTATAGACACATTCTACGACAACAGCAAATATTTTTTTTCCTGAAACTGGCATTCTTAAAACTGAAATTCAGATTATACATGGATTGGAATCTTAAAATTTATGACCTAAAAATTTCTTAGTTTACAAAGAAAACTTTTAATTAAAATGATTAAATTCTACGCACTATGTCCAACCCGGTCCTCTATTGCATAGCGAGTATTTTGCAAATAAGCCGGATTACAGTTGGTTTGGAACGTTACAGTCTACCTTTTTTGCTACCCGATAATTAAAGTTATCAAGACCTACTTCTTAAAATGGTTGCAAACCAACTGGGGAATTGTGTGTTCTATGCAGGGCTTCGAACCGCAACTGAACCGAAAACTGGAAACCGGAAAAAACCGTTATTTTGGTCGGAACGAAAACCGGAACTGAACCGAAAAAAATATAGGTTTATTTCGGTTCGATATATCTTTCAGTCATTTTGTTACTGTTACCAACTTATCAATATTTTCTAATTTAACGTCAACTTTATAATTACATATCCGCACTTGTATAAGATTGCAATGGTGATTTTGGCAGCTCCAGTGTTGAAAGAGCGTTTTCAGGTTTGAAATTTATTCTCCGAGACAACAGAAGTAATCTCAGTGAAACCACGTTAGAAGATATATTAATAATTAGAGGCAATTTTCATATGTTAAATAAATAATATATTTTTTACATAATTATTGCAAGGCCAAGTGCACGATGTGAGAGTCAAACGACGAATGTCGGTAATCATGAACCCAGTTGTCAAATGCGATTTTGATAATGGATAACAATGCCAATGCTCGCCGCTCTTATCGTACCTGATGTTTGTATCAATTCACATAGTGTACCAATTAAAAAAAGAATAAAATCTTCTAAATTTTGATAGAATTACATTTTTTGTTTATGATAGAATTATATTTTTAGTACAAATAAGAATATACATAAAATGAAATTATTCATTTGGAACTGAAACGAAAACAGTTATTTTTGGCGGAGCGAAAACCGAAACTGAACCGAAAACCGTTATTTTTGGCGGAGCGATAACCGGAACTGAACCGATATTAATTTTTTAGTTGAACCGGAACAAAAAAATTACGGTTCGAAGCCCTGGTTCTATGCCAAATGTGAAATTCAAACTATGGTACCAAAAAAATAAAAAAGAACATAGCTCTGTCTATTTACCTTTCAATGACCTACCAATCAATGAGAAGATAGAAATACGCATTAATATCAATGAGAAGATAGAAATACGTATTAATATAAAGGAGAAGATAGAAATACGTATGATAAAATATGAAGGGTCCTTCTAAACAATGTGAATTTCCAACAACAGGCCAGAGATATAGAAGAAACAATTAAGGAAAGACCCGAATATGAGTGTATAAAAAGACACTATTACGATTGAAGAAGTTACAGAGGGTTACACAGGCTAGAAAGAAAATTTATTTGCGATATATGCAGATGGAAATGTCTCAGATGAAAATACTGGCTATGCAGCAATGGCGAGCTGTGGGGAAACAAAGAAAGGTAAAATAGCATCTTTTAAAAGTTTTTCAATATGTGGTAATGGTAATAGCAGAAGTAGCTAACTGGACAAGTAGCAAGTACTGGGGAAAATATTCACATTCAACTTTATTGAAAGTAATTTTTTACCTAAACTTTTCCTAGTGAAATCCATTTTGAGGGCAAGGAACAGAATTATTTTGTGTTGGGTGTGGATACGTGTTGGAATCCTAGAAAATTAACTTTCAAATGCTTTGGAAATTAATTTCATTAGCATTACTGAAGATATATCATAAGGCTTCCACGATTAGATCAAAGCTTCTAACCCTATTTAAAAACCTAACCACAGAAAGAATCTTAACCCCTTCCGGTATGATTTAATAATGAAAAACTGTGCATGAAATAACCATTTAATTTTTATTTAAAAAACTTGTTTCATTTTACAATTCTTACATATTCTTAATTAAAATCCCCTTTTTACATAGTGTTAAATAATATCAGAAACAGTAAAATTAAGAAAATATCAAAGCAGAACATTAATAAGGTATACAGATAATAGTCTTCAAGCTAGTGGTACTTTTCAAAACAAAGTGCAAAGGAATTCTTAATTGTTTACACCGCCAAGTAGTCTCATTTTTAATTTGATTCTTGTAATACGCACGGCATTTCTTAGTAGGTTTTCTTTTATTCTGACTCATTAATTTGGCAATGACTTGTACCAAGAAATTCTAAGTAAACAATATGCAATAGTGACTTGTGATTTTCACAAGTGATAAAAGTGTTGCCAAATTCAGTACACTAGAAATTTTAAACTAAATTAATTATCATATTTAACAGTAACTTTAATCGCATGACGAGTGTAGCTCGTCATTGTGCGGTATGGAATGAAAAACTAATGACGAGCTAGACTCGTCATTTTACCGGAAGGGGTTAAGGAAATAACAAGAACAATCAATTGGCTTTTGGTTTGGAGTGCTACGGTCTACTTTTTGCAACACGAGGGCTAAAGCGACCGGTACCTACAGCTTAAAGCCGATTCCGAACGGCTACGAACATCCATGCCACAGTGGGACTCGAACCCAAGAACTCCGATACCGAAGGCCAGCACCCTAGCCA
>CM063508.1:59135010-59137510 GCA_032207245.1 Pardosa pseudoannulata
GTATTTTAAACATCTGTTCTAGAAATTTTTATTTTAGTCGTTTGGCTTCAATAGTCTCTATAAGTACGTTATTGCTGCCAATGATAGTTCTCATCAGACAGAGGGAAGTAATGTTTTGATTACCTAGCATCCTTTACAATCTATAAAATGAAAAAGTCCAAGTTACAGTAGCATTAAATTAAGAGTAAAGGAAGCATTGTTCACTGATCTCCTTTGGAACCATCAAACACAGTTAATGGATTCATAAAAATAACATATTTTTATTTTAGTGGTTTGACTCCAATCGTCTCTATACGTGCGTTATTACTACCACTGATAGCTTTCACTATACAGAGAGGTATGACGTTTTGATTGTCCAACATGCTTCACAATCTACGAACTGAAAAAAATCCACGTTAGTAGCTTAATGCTACTGTCGTACTAATGTAATGTACTGCCTGGAGTGTAAGCATTGATCCTTGATATGCTTTGAAATCACCACATTAAGTTAATAGAGTCATAAAAAATTGTATTTTTATTTGGAGTTATTTTAGTGGTTTGACTCCAGTGGTCTCTATACGTGCGTTATTACTACCACTGATACCGTTCACTATACAGACAGGAGTGACGTTTTCATTGTCTAACATCGTTCACAATCAAGGAAGTGAAAAAGTCCACATTACAATAGTTTAATGCTACTGTAGTACGAATGTAATGTGCTGCTTGTAGAGTAAGCATTGATCCTTGATCTGCTTTGGAATCATCCCATTAAGTTAATTGAGTCATAACAAAGACAGTTTAAACGGCTATTTGAGATACTTTTCTTTTAGTGGTGGTTTGATTTCAGCTCTTGCCAATAGCATATTTTTCTCGCCAATTTTAAACTTCTTATTTATTACTTAAAAATCAAAGAAAATAATATTTATATTAATTCCTATATTTAAAGTAGTATTGTAGATTATATAGATAAAGTAATTTGTTTAACATGATTTTATTAAGTAAAATTTTAAAATACGTCACAAAAAGTATGAATGACTCCGGATAATACTATATAGTTAATGAAATCTTAATAAAATATTTTAAATACCTCTTTTTCATGCAGTATATTGACAAATACTGAAGAGAAATTAGCTTGAAATATTTCCTTTACTCAAAAAGGAAAATTATTAAATATTATAAAGGAGCTATTAGTTTTCGAGTTATATTTAATTTTAAATAAGCTTTAACGTATAAGTTATAAAGTTCTAAAAAATAAAATTGTTCTGTGAAATTATTTTGATTTAATTAGACACTCAAAATTCTTATTGAACTACGACTTCTGTGCCGCAGTATCAAATATTTAGATTCAATTGCTCTGACATCTATTAACCCATTCATGTCTAACTTCCCTGTTTAGGGAAATCTGCAAAATAGTTTTACAGGCATTTCATGTTTTCTATTAATGATTTTTTGCAGCAAAAGTAGATAGTAATCTTATGAACAATCTATATAATTTGTTAATATCTTGTATTATTTATATGTATGTCTTGTATTATTTATGTGTCATTTGGAACGATATTTTATGATTTTTTGAGCCTCACACGCAAATTTATATTTTCGGTGAGTACATTGACTAAAACCTTGTCTTACAGCTATATCTACCATAAAGTTTCACTGTACAATACTGTTTTTGCAAGTGATACAAAATAAAACTGTTATCAATGTTTTCATTTCTATAATGAAAGGCATTGTATCATTTTTAATAATAACAGCTGATTACTAACAAACAAGTGCTCTAATATTCATGTTCTTTTAATACATAATGAGTTGTTTAAAATCCTTATTCTTTTTAATCTTTGCAATCTATGATAACTTAGATTTAAGATATATATAAATATAGATTCGGAAACATGATTCAAGCATTAAAGGATTGAGTGTCCATAGTACCTTCAGATTGAGTATTCACTAAAATAGCCTATTTTTGATACAATATACAATAACAAATTCTGTTCTGCTTACGATAAAATCTTACCTAGGTCACGAATAAAAGTTTAACTTTATAAAAATTATTCAGTTTTATTATGTAAAGCTATACATTTAAAAAAAAAACGTAAAAAATATACACTGAGATAAATAAAAATCCCCTCAACCTCAAAATAGTTCTTAATATCTATAATTTAGAAGCTAACTTTAACTTTAACTTTAGAACTAACTTTTTTAACTTTAACTTTACTTTAACTTAAACTTTAACTTTAATGTTTTTAACTTTAGATTTAACTTTAGAAGCTGAAACAGAATATAATTATATATTTTATACAGTAAAAGTCGATTATAATATTACAAAATATGCAGTTTTATTTTATATCTCGATAAAAAATAATTCATTTTTTTTTAATTTAAACTGTCAAAACTTATAAAGATTGAGTTTACTAGATTAAAAAAAAGATAACTTACTTTAATTTTCTATAAAAATTGTATTTGTAATATATATACTTCTATAAGTTATGTTTGTAAAACTTATGCTTCTTATAAGATCTGAGGG
>CM063508.1:59147510-59247510 GCA_032207245.1 Pardosa pseudoannulata
TTAAAATCTTCCTTATAACACTTTTTTCAATTCATCCTAAAATAAAATGTTATGCTTCTTTTTTAATAACTTTTTACTAGTTTTGTAACAACATTCTTTCTTTAATAAAACTATATAGTTTTTTCATCAAATAGAATATATTTTATAGTAACTTTTTACTAGCTTTGTAACAACATTCTTTCTTTAAAAAACTATATTGTTTTCCCATCAAGTAGAATATATTTTATAGTAAATTTTTACTAGTTTTGTAACAACATTTTTTCTTTAAAAAACTATATAATTTTCTTCTCAAATAGCATATATTTTATGGTAACTTTTTACTAGTTTTGAAACAACATGCTTTCTTTAAAAAACTACATAGTTTTCTCATCAAATAGAATATATTTTATTACTTTTTACTAGTTTTGTAACAACATTCTTTCTTAAAAGAACTATATGGATTTCTCATCAAATAGCATATATTTTATAATAACAAAAAATACACCAAATAAGAAAAGAAAATCACTTACCCACTAAATAATTTTTTAATTATGTATGTTAGAAACTCAATTTTTATATAAAATTGAAAAAAATATCTGTTTCATTCTGTGAGATAAAACTTTAAAGTTATCTAATATTTTAAAATGAAAAGAGTAAACACTCTTAAGAAATTGAAGTTTAAAATTTTTATCTTTTTATAAAAAAATATATTGCTTTTATTAATATAATTGGAATTCATAGAATAAAAATAATAATTATCTTTTTTAGTATAAAATTAATGCTTAACTTAGGAATTATTTTGCAGGTTATTAGATTCCTATTTTTTATTTGGTATATATATATATATATATATATATATATATATATATATATATATATATATATATATATATATATATATATATATATATATATATATATATATATATGTATATATATATATTATACTATTGCTTCGTATAACAAAATTAAATGATTATTTATAAAGTTAGACCCTTATTAATGATGTACGGAAAGTTTTATTCCAAACAGAACTTTTTATTTTATATAGATTTAAAAGTATGCTGTTTTGATAGACCCTTTACATCACGAAAGGTACTATGTCCCTTTAAACTGGTGGAGACTGATTGTATTTAGAGATTTTGATACAATTTAAATAGTTTTAACGTTTATAACTTACGATTTTAACCCTTTAACGGGCAGTGGTTTCGAAGCGAAACCACCTGTTAAAAACTATAATAAGGAAATGAATATTTTAAATAACTTTAAAAAATAGTTTATTTTTGTAGTTTTAAAACTAAGAATGAGACAGAAGAATACTTGTATTTTTGATTTCTGTTTAAAATTATTTTTTAATTAGCTTGATATTGAATATTGATACTGATTGAATACTGATAACTTTAAATTTTTGTAGAAAATAACTGCAATTATTTTTATTGTTAAGATAAGTAAATTTTATATTATGGTTTTACATACTAGTAAAAAAACGTAGTTTGTGTATTTGTAATTAGTTTGAACTATACAATTTAGTTTCTACTATAAGACTATAGCCATCATATTTTGTACATTTTGTTAGATTTTTCCGTACATCTAATCTCGTACGAAGGCTTCCCATAATTTTGATTTTATTTTTCAGTCATAAATGATACAAATTTAACTGTGAATAACCTACAATACGCGACGCCACTTCAGATTAATATGTTGTATTCAAAGAAATAGCACCTCATCTGAAATTAAGATTATTAACCTTTCTGGTTTTTATTTCCGTAAGTTGAATGTTAAATTATGTCTAAGACGTAGCCTTAAGACTAAGTTTCATAGAAAGTTTGTGGTGTTGTGTTTAAAAATTTAATTAAATCGATTCCAGACTGAATATTTTAACTGATTTAGAAAAATAAAGGAGCAATATCTTACTAAATTTTTTCAACACTTTTTTTCCTACCTGTTGTCTTATAATTTGTAACAGATAACTTAGTCAATTTTTTTATTACTGCTTTATTTTTTAAATTAATCTCGTTATATATATGTTATATATATAATATATGTTTCATAATATATATTATATATATATATGTTATATATAATATATGCTACATGTTATGTTTATATGTTTAATATGTTATATACATAATATATTTTTCGTTATATATAATATATGTTGTTGCAATTTACTGGAAAGAGTATGTACTAACATGCAGTTCATTTTATTTTGATTAATCGATTCCATTAATTAGCTGAATAGAAGTAGGTCAAGTGGTCTTATAATTTTGTGACAAATTGTATTTATTACAATAAGTTAAAGTATGCGTGCATATATATATATATATATATATATATATATATATATATATATATATATATATATATATATATTATGTGATACATAGAAAATAAATACAAATATAGAGCATATCGTAATATCGTATGTACATCCATCATTTCCTTAAAAAAAAGGGTAAGCCTGAAATTGCCTTAAACATTGCCAGAATGTTGTATTAAATTCCAAATGTCCAAAGATTCGAGAAAATCCGAAAACCGAAAATAAACCCTCTTTTCCATCGAACGAAATCTGTTTATCTTCTCTCCCGGCACTGTTTTATTCCCGGCTCTCGACTTTAAAGTGATGAATTGTGCATGCTGTAAAACAGTGGAGCTGCTTCCGTCGGAAAACACTCGGAAAATAAAAGGGACGGCGTTTAAAGTCCTCCGCGAAACATGATTCCGAACACGGTGCGATACACCCACAGCTTTAGAAGAGGCTAAAAACAGGACTTGAGTCTCTGTTCCGGAGACACTGTGTCGCAGGAAGTAGCTCCATTAGGCGAAGAGCAACATTCTGCAGGCCCAAAGTCGGATTACGGAGAAGAGTTTCGATTAGGGATCGGGTCACGTGTTTTTTTGTTATCCTCTTCGGCTGCCCGGAATGATTCGACTACTCCTATTCCACATTACTGACGCTAGAAATGGGTTTTCGTGTCGAATACCTGCTGAGATGTCAGCCTACACTCAACAAAACCTACTGACATATTTGTGGAAAAGAAATTCCTTTATTTTCTGAAACGGAACTATCCTGACCAATGAAATTTAAGCAAGTTTATTGTGTAGCTCACAGAAATTGTTAGTTATTTGAGATCACGATCACTACTTCAACTAAAGTTAAATAAAAACCATGCACGTTTTGCAGTTTTCTAATAGACTGTTAGGTTGAATTGTAATATAATATCAAAGTCACTGTATATTTTAACAAATACTGATTTTGTGGAATCTCTTCGAAATTGGGATAATCAGCATTTTACAATTGCAGCTTCTCTTAAAAGTGTAAGAAGATTCCTAAGGTCCAAGTCAGGGTTATAATTTTGATTTTGTTTTTCAGTAATAAATTATACAAATTTACCTGTGAATAACCTACAATACACGAAGCCATTTCAGGTTAATATATTGTAATCGAAGAAAGATATATCACCTCATCTGAAATTAAGATTATTAACCTTTCTATTTTTTATTTTCATAAGTTGAATATTATAATGTGTCTATGACGTAGTCTTAAGAGGAAGTTTCATAGAAAGTTTGTGGTGATGTGTTTGAAAATTTAATTAACCCGTTACCAGACTGAATATTTTAACTGATTTAGAAAAAAATGAAGAAATATATTACTGAATTTTTTTAAACTTTTTTTTCCTACCTGTTGCCTTTCTACTAACGGAATACCCAAAGAATATTACTAGTGATATATTTTGACTGAGTGATTTCGTCTATATTTTGGAACAGTATAAATTTAAAAGAACATAATGTGCTGCTTATAAAAATAATTGTTTGTTCGACAACAATGACGCTTTTTCTACATAACTGCACAGAAAGATAGCCGAATGATAGAGCATTGATCTTCAGTTTCAGAGTTCACGGGTTCAAATTCCGATGCGGGAATGGATGTTCATAGCCGTTTGAAATTGGCTTTCAGCAGTAGGTACAGGTTCCATTAGCTCTCGTGTGCAAAACAGTAGACCGTAGTGCTCCAAACCAATCAATCAAGATAATTAAGTGAAGCAAAATCAATCACGTTGTTGTTGTGTAATGCCACTTGGTCAAACCAAGAACAATTGTGTCGGCTGCTACTTCGTATCAAAGCAAAGAGGTGCACCTTTCGTTTTGAAGAGCACCAAAAGGGTGAAAGTACGACTTATACTCAAGTGGTTTCTCGTAATTTTGAAGCAGGGATCAAGCAGAAGATCCATATATTTGGCCTGCCAACCCTAGAGTTATTAATTGAGAACTTAAAGGACATTGTGACCACGAAATATTTTACGTTCCCCAGTTACCTTTAACGAAACGGCGTACTTAGGCTTGCTAGGACTCCGACCCCGCAAACCTCTAGTTTCGAGAGAGTAGCCTTTGTCGACTGAGCTACCATAAAACACGTTTTACAGTCTTCGAACAGCAATTATTTGACTGGTCTTTATAACACAATAGGATCTCAATTGGACTTTTTTGAATCTATATAAAAGGGAAAGGAATGAAAAATTTAGTTTTGCAGCTCACTCTGCCAGAGGAAGAATCTTATTGACATAAGATATAGCTGTCTGCAGTTGTTTCCTTGTTAACTTTGTATTAAACACCTTAGCGGTTTTAACACTTTTTTTTCAAAAAGTGTATAAAAGTTTTAATTTACTTTATACTATAATAACCATAGGCATACAAATTCGCAAATTTGGAAGACAGCTACAACTAATATTAAAATTTTGCTGCATGAGAATTAATTAAGCCAAGACACATTTCTCAAAGCCGCCGATAACTAAAAGTTAGAAATATCAATGTTGTATGATCAATTAATTTTTACAACACGTTAATTGTGCCAGTACCTATTACTTAAAGCTGATTCCAAAATACTAGGAACATCTATTCCATAACAGGAATTGAACATGTAGACCTCAAAATCAAATGCCAACACCATATCAATTCGGTGACCGTCCAACATACTGGAATTTTAACCCATGTATTTCGGTACCAAACCGCAGTACTCAGCTTAATCAGCCTTTTTCTGATGTCGTTTAACGTAAATATGTCTACTTCATCAAAACATTATACAACATACCCCGACAATTTCATATAAAATTACAAAATAAGTTTTTATTGTGTTTTTTTTATTGCTTTTTGGATGTAACTCAGCATATGTGAGGGTGTGTAATGAAATGCTAAATTATAGTCTTCATAAGGTAAAATCTAGTTATATTTTTATTGAAAACGTGTAATAAGTACAGCAGAACTTCAATCATCCGAAGTAATTGGGACCTAACCTACTTTGGATAATTGAGAATTCATCAATAATCATAGCTTAATATGTAGTATCGTCATTGGTACAATAACATTCAATTGTTCTGGGACTCGGCAGTATGACCTTTCAAATTTCGAAATGGGGTATGTTTTTGTTTAGAACAGGGATGTTTGAAATCGAGGAAGAGAATACTCATACTGAGAATTCTGCTTGCGAGAAGGAATTCTAAAAAAGGGTATTCCAAAATATTTGTCTGCACTCGTAGTTTGGAAAGGGCGGCTTGCATACAAAAGGAGTGTTCGGAAAAAGAAAACTTTAAAGATGCATGTTTGTAAAGAGAAAATTTTGGATGATAGTAGAAAGAGAAAAAAAAAGTGAAGAAGAAACCAAATTCGGTTAATCGAGGCTCGGATAATCGAAGTTCTACTGTACTTATTACCCAAAGAGTACACTGGCTAGCCTTCTTGAATATAATGATTGAAATGAATTCAAATTTACCTTAAGGATTTAAGACATAAAGTTGCTCTTTCACCTAAAATGGAAGGAAAACAGTAACGTTATTCCATTGCTGAATTACTGTTCATTAATAATAAAAGATACATAGAAATACACTGTATTCTCTATGTATCTGTATTTTGTGTCTTTCTTTATATAAAGCTTGAAATACAACAGATGATGCACTCAGCCCTCTAGGCATAAGCTACGACGACAATATAGCCTCATCCCCTACCACCAGATAATAAGATTACAGTAGATATTTTGTTTAAGACGGAAATGAAAGATCTTTGAAAAAGTGGGGAGAAATCTACTATGCTAGCTCTAGTGTCATCTTTAGACCCTTGATAGCTACTACGTGGATTTGACAGTAAGTGTTTTTCGATATCATTTAATACCCAACATCCTTTCATATTTTAGACTTGCAGTCAAAAAATGTTTTAATATTGATCAACGTTCTTTTAACTCAAATAACAACATAAGTAAAATATGACAACATGATATCATACGTCAACATATCTCCTAACATGTACGTTTCAGCCATAATTTGTAAAAACGTATTCCTTTTGTAACTTTCTACATTTGTGTTCTAAGGTTGTACGATTGGAAGTTGTTTCAAACTAATTGTTTTATTTCAAACTGCAGTTAATAATCTTATAAAACCGGAAAATTCCAATGAAAATTAGTGAATTTTTGTTTGTCATTCATTCGTTCACTATTATTATTGTTATTATTATTATTATCATCACACGTATGTTGCTTTCTGAAATTATGAAAGAAGTTTTTACACTGATAGTTTAAAGAATTAAAAGTCTTCACATAAAATTCTTTAATAGGGATCCCCTACCTGATTATTGATTTACTAGAAAAAGAATATTTTCTCGTGTCTATTATTCATTTAAATACGTAACAAAATAATGTAGTATCATCTGTAAAGAAGCACAATTTTTTATTTTGCATGAGCATCTGCATACCTCCAACATTCGAAATTTGATTATTTTCAATCTTTCAGAAAAGGAAAATTAATAATAATTAAACTTTGAAACTACTTCTAATGAAAAGTTTTTATATTAAAAAGGCATAAAATAAAAAAAATATGCTGTGCAGTTAATTGCTGTTTGGGTAAAAAGCCATCAATATCAAAATTAAAGTATTAACGATTATTTTATAAATTGTACAATATTATTTTACCAGATTAAAGTAATCACACATAAAATATTTAATATCTCAGAACATTTTTTTATGTTTTCCATTAATTAAAAGAGCAGCTGAATGTTTTCATTTTAATAGCCAGGAGGGTTTGCTTTCAATTAAGGCTCACCACACATGTTATTTGGTCAGCACCTCTCTGATTGCAGCAAACACTTCATCAACACAACTTTTTTCTCTTTTCTTTCTTCTTGCATTTTCTGTTTTCTTTACCCACGGGGTAAGTCAAATCTCTGACACTGCACTGCTCTTCTAACTTTCTGAGTGTAGATGAGTATATATTACCTATCCTAAATCATTCCCATTATAACTAACTGTTTAAAGTAGTTAGATAAAAAAAAATTATTTATGTGTACTGTTTTATTCAAAATATTTCAGAATTTACTTGTGTGAAGAATTGTGATCCTTCTACTTAAAATATGTTTCGCTAGTTTCATAAAACTAGCATAAAAATATAAAATAACATTTTACGTAATATGCATCTTCTTAAAGAAATTATACCTAATCTTGAGCTGATAATCATTAAATAGGAAAATTTCTAAATAGCAAACAATGTATTTAAAACAATATTATAAACGATTTTAAAATTATCTTTGAAATATAGGTAATATATAACTGTTGTCTATAAACTTTCTTCCGTAATCATATTTCATTCAATTTATTATTATAAAGTTTTGTTATCAAAATAAAATTAAAGTAAACAACTTGTTTTAATATAAGTTATAAAAAAAATTACAAATGAACCATATTTTGTGCATAAAATTTCTTTGGGAATATTACTTATAAATTAACTAAAATTTAATCTGTTATTTTAAAAAAGAAGAATAGGGAAATGAAAATATTTAATTATCTCCGAATGATTCTAAGTCGTAAATCATCAATGGTGTGATGAAAATGTGCTTTGTTAGGATTTTCTAACCAACATGAAGAATATAAAGGAACATTAAATAAAATACTTAAATCCCATTAAATAAATTGGATCAAATTTTAAATAAATAATCATAAAATGGGAATGTTACTCATTAACAAATAATAACTATAAGAATACTATAAATTCTTAAGAAGTTATTATTGGAATCTAGGTATCAGATAGCATAAAATGAGTTTTTCTAGAAATTTCAGTATAATTATATTTCATTCTAGATTAAATTATTACATAGATTTGTAGTGCAATAAAACCTAATTTTAACATAACGAGGCACATAATTATAAAACATATTTATTTGTAAGTTTTCATTTGAGAATAGTACTTAAAATTAATTTTCTAAAACTTTCTACTATTACATTACTTATATTTATAAATAATTTTAAGTCATATATATTTATTCCTGTATTAGAAATTTGCTTAGAATCTTCTTCCTGTGATCAAAAGTTTAAAATAAGAAAAAACATAAAATGCAAAACTCATTAATGTAATTTGATTCAATTTTAAATAAACTATCAATAAGTGCAACTATTACATATAAGTAATCACTGTCTTAAAAAAAACGTGATAAATCTTTAGATATCAGGTAGCATATAACTTCATTTTCTTTCATACAGTTTTTATTTCTAGAATTGTACTTTAACTTTGTAAAAGTTTGTTGTTGTACAACAAAACTAGAAGATAAATAATTTATTTCAATTTTAAGTAAATTATTATTAAGTGCAACTATTACTCATCAGTAAATACTATCTTAAAAAACATGATAAATCTTTAGGTATCATGTAGGATATAACTTCTTTTTTTTTCAAACAGTTTCTACTTCTAGAATTGTAGTTTACCATTGTAAAAATTTGTTATTGTATAACAAAATTAAAAGATAAGTAATTTATTTTAATACGATTATGAAAAAATTACTCAATTATATAAATTAATATACAAAACTTCATGCTATTTTAAAGAAAAGACATAAAATCTACCTAAATATTTTCAAAGAATGTAAAGTTATCAGCATTAAATATCAAGCTATTAAAAAAAATTTTTTTTAATCAAAAATACAAATATATGCCTGTTTCATTCACTGTCAAAGATAAACCAAGGATATATTCTTTAAACTGTTTTTAAATATTCAGTTACTTTCATTCATATGCGCACAAAACAAGAACAGAATTTTTGTTCAAAATATTAATTTAAAAGGTTAAAATTATCAATCTTTTATCTACGTTTATATGCATCAAAATTTTCTCCTTTGACTTAACAGTCCAAAGGATTTCCCTAAAAAATGTTTTTTCCTAATCATAGTATTATTGCAAAGAAACACTTTTACAGGTTGTCAGAATTATGGCAGTATAAAAACATTTAAAAACGTTAACGGTATAAAAACTTTTCAACGTTAATCGGAACATGTTAACCAGAGTGTCATTTAGATATGTATACATGAATATGTGTACATCCATATATTTGTAATGGATGTAATAAATCCATCACAAATAAAGCATCATAGTCGTGTTGGATAAGTCGTCAAAACAAACATCGAAATTTGGAAATAAAAATATTCAATTGATTCTAACACCTCGTCTAATGGAGCTTCTGTTCGCCAAAATGTTTGCAGCAGTTATATAGTGGTGTGAACCAGCCAATCAGAGTGTTAGTAATTAGTTGCATGATGACGCGTGAAAAGCAAAACTAAGTTACTTAAAGGAGATGTATAAGCATAGTTAAACTAAGTAGGAATTAATTTTGGAGTATGCGAAGTCTCCAAAGTTATCACAATGAGAAAGAAAACAAAGACGTTTCGCCAATAGAGGCAATTTTATGGATAGAATCCCCAAAAATTTGTTTTAAAATTCAGTTATACTTAAGTTAATTAGTTATGTTTTTAAATGTCAGCACTCACATACACACACACACACACACACACACATATATATACACACACACACATATATATATATATATATATATATATATATATATATATATATATATATATATATTTGAATAAATTAAATATTAAAATCTCTATAAGTATTTGTGATGTAACAAAAATAAGAGAAAATTATTTACTTTACTATAATTCTGAAAAATTAAAGATGTAAAATATATTTTGTTTCTAAAAAATTTTTTTAGAATATTATTTATAAAATATCTTTCAACGAATCTTTCACTTTCGTCGCATATATATGATTCCGTGTACGTGCGTTGGTGCGTGTGTGTGTGCAGTTGTAACTATTTAGTACAACCGTAGACTAAAATTAAAGCTTCATATTTATCAGTGATTTCTTTTTTATTTTACTTTTTCACCTTTTGTTTCTGTAAACAATTTTAATTGACACCGTAAGGGAAACAGCAGTATGTTACAAACACATAGAGTTGATGTTTTATTGTGTTATGTATGTTTTCTCTAGAAAAACATATATACCCATAGAAATTTATTTTAATTTTTCTGTTATCATATTACTGAATGCATATTTATCAATTATGTTTTATGTATATAAAATAGATATTTAATTTACAAGATGTCTTAATTTAGCATATTTTTAATTCAGCTACTCTATAAATTTGATTTTTTTAGAATCAGTATTAAAAGATGTTGATTTAAGTTTTTAAATTAGTAATTATAATGTAAATAGTCTAATATGCATTTTGTTATATTTTCAAATTCAGAGTTAAATATTAAAATATTTAAAAAAATTTTATCATTGCACATGTCGAATTAACACCTTAATGCACAGTTTGTTTGAAAAAGGCCGGCAAAAAAAATCAATTTTTTAATGTAAAAAACTCAATTTAAAACGTTGAATTTAGAAAACAAATATATATTTTATACTTGAATAAGTAAGTGTTATAGCTTATGATCCCATGTAAATAATAAATATCAATAAAATGATTTTTTTCACGTTGTTATTTTCAATTCTCGATTGTGAAAAATTATAGCAACATAAAGTACAACGCCTCTCGAATTATCTCGAGTGTGTACAGTTTGGCCAGTTTAACTCACTCGAGTTAACTCGAGCGTGCACGTTAAGGGGTTAAAATGCATTCATCTTCAAAAACTGAAAATAATTATTTTAAATATTTGCAGCTTCTTATCATATGTTAAGAAATTACGGAAAGAGGTTACTTATTGTACAGCTGTATATAAAAAATTAATATCAATTGCTCTTTATTCTGTATACTTAATGAAATTTCGGAGATATATTTATAACTTAATGATTTTTTAAAATTATCTATATAATAAATTATACACAATTTAAGTTATTTGTATGAAAAAAATTTAAGTTTTCTAAAGGAAATACAATCTTTTGTAATTATCATAGTACAGATGAAGATATTAGAAAAGAAACTTTATTAGATTCATTTTCTTTCATTTATATACTTTTTACGATAAACATTCGATTACGGCTTCAAAAATAGGTGATCTTAATTAGAAAATTCCGTTAAACCCTTTCCCGTTTTTATGGTGCTATTAGATTTCCTATATTCTTACTTTTCAGTAACAGTATTTAATTTAATGCAGATTAAAATTGTTATAGGAATTTGGTTTGGTTGGTTGGGATCGCTACGGTCTACTGTTTTGCACAAGAGGGCTAATGAGACCGGGACCTACAGTTTAAAGCCGATTCCGAACGGCTACAAACATCCATGCCAGCAGCGGGATTCGAACCCGCGAACTCCGGTTCCGAAGAGCAACGCTCTACCATTCGGCCATCGTTCGGCAAAATTGTTATAGGATTTTGTGAAAATAAATGAGAGTAAGAAAGATTAGATTATGACAAAAACAATATGTTCTGTTTCATATGATGCGTAATTTTACACCTAAAGCAACAGTCATGCTTTGTAAATTTGTGTTATACCACCTCATAAACAGTCAAGGGATTAAACTAACAGCGTGCAGTAAACTGACAGAGCGAATACGTTAAACACCACAACACAGAAACAAATATTAAGCATGGCAAATGAGTTTGCACTTCATCAATTAAATCGGGTAATTATCCCTCTAGGTATCCTAAGCTAGGAGCGAGACGGTCCCCCTTAACAATCCAGGGCTTAATTTGTGGCCAACCCCCATCAGGGAATATCGTATTGAATGATAATTAGCGAACGCGATTCTTGACTAACGCAACAGAAAAGGGCTGTTGGCTCATCCTCTTCAAAAGCGTTACTTGCCCATTTACAATCCCTGCCGATTTCTGAAAGATTTCGAGAAAAGAGAGGGGGACTACTAGAAACCGACGAAATTCGGATTCGAACAAATGGGAAGGGAGTGGGACCAGAGAGTTTCCGGTGAGTCAGCGTATCCGGTGCGCTCTCTCTCTCTTACTCTCTCCCCCACCCCCGCAGTTTCTGGTTTTGATAGGAGAGCGGCTTTTCGGTTCCAGGTCCTACAATGGCGGCGGGGATCCGAAAAGTGACCGCCGGTGTGAGGTGGTAATTAGAGGGATGCCGTTATTAAATGGCTCGGTGTTAATAATCGGGGGAACTGTGCCTCGCGGCTGCGGCGTTAATGGACGGGGCAACAAGATGGAGGTATCTCTTCACAGATAGCAGCGACGGGGGAGAGTTATGTGAAAGCCCCGAAAGCGTTCGAGTTCAAAGTGTCTTGTACTTGCTCAATGGACTGCCCTGGCTACTCATCACTACTACTACGACACATAGGCGCAAATTTAAAAGGACACCCACGCACTCCTTTTCACCCGATATTTTCTGTTATAGAAGGATTAGGATTGTGAGATGTCCTTAGTAAGTCCCGAACTTCAGGGAGCAGATTTTATGTGGACTTTCGATTTCCGCTTTTGATGTAGATATTTGTCCCCACTGGGATTCGGAAAGTTAAAAGTTCTCGACTGATTTTTCAAAAGATGTTTGTAGCCTGTTTATTAATTGTTCCAAATTTAAGTATAAATTATTAAACTCACCATGAAAAAACATATTTGGGGATTGACTAAGGAGATTAGCTAATTTCACTAGGAACCACAAACGCAAATTTATAGGGATTCTTTTCTCTTCCCTTTCCACCAAATAGTTTCTGTTGTAGGGAATTAGGATTATAAGATTTTCTTAGTAAGTCCCGGAAGACAGAAAACTGGTTTTATATAGATTTTCGATTTCCGCTGTTGATAATGAAAATGATAATCATTCAGATTCAATATGTGCGGGGTTCTCGAATGATCTATAAAAGTTTTTGTAGTACGTTCCTTGAATATATGTATATTAATTTTTAATATAAGTCATTAAACTCACCCGCGTAGAAAAGAATCGGGAACTGACTTATAAAACTGCCTATTCACTATCACGACACACAAACCCAACTCTAGAAACCCCACCTCCCTTTTCACTTAATATTTTCTATTTCAGATGGATTATAATTGTAAGATATCCTTGGTAAGTCCTCGGAGGATATTTTATAAACTTTAGAATTCTACTGTTGAGATGAGATGTTTGTAGCCAATCTGAATCGGCTACCGTATGAGAAAAGTTTGGATCTTCCTGATATCTGAATTATGTTCTTTCAGGATAGGTGAGAAGTTTTCAGTATATTTATAAAGGTTTTGCAGTTGGTGTCTTTAATTTTCCTTCTTTTTATTTTAACTTAGTACAAATCCTTACACCCAACAGAGTACAGCACATAGGGAATCAACAAATTAAATGGGCTAATCACAACAACATACAAACGGTAGCCAGTTGTATTGGCAACAATACCGACCATCTCCCTTTTCAACCGATATTTTCATTTAGATTAGAATTGCAAGATATTCTTAGTAGTAAGTACCAGGAGCAGATTTTATAGACCTTCGATTTCTGCTGTTAACATGGATGTTTGCAGCCAATATCTGTTCTAATATAGCATATTTAACAAAGGTTTTGGTATTTATAGTATTATTTATACTGTGTTCGAAATGGGTAATGGATTTTCAACTAATTTATATAGATGTTTGTAGTTGATTTCTTCAGTTGTTGGCGTATCAAAATACACGAAAAGGTCGCATTTGAGTGCAAATGTGAGAGCTACGGCAACTTCTGTCGCTTGGCTTATAAATCAACTTGGCTGAGCATTCTGTACACAGTATGTCTCGAGATTCTTACTTCTATGGTAACTATCATCACTGATGTCAGTTGTATTGGCAGAGTGATTAACCCCTTACCTGTTTTGCCCGTACGCCGTACGGGCACAGCTTTCGGGCTTTTACTGATTTGCCCGTACGGCGTACTGGCAATATGATTTTTATTTCGCTTGCACTGTTTCGGCCGTATTTTTTCCACTTTTAGTAACAAATTATTCGTCCAGTAAATGATAGTTTGCAGTTTATTATATTTTCTACTCTGATTGGTTGAAATGCGCGGGTTTTTTCGCATGTTTTGTATCAGAAGACGAATTGTTATCTTTCAGTGTATAGCTTTCTGATTATATTTTACTAACCACCTGATAATTTTATTGATATAAGAATTCAATAATATATTTTTACTTTTAAATAATGGATAATTCAAAGCGTATGGAGCTAATTTCTTGTGATTCGAACTGTGACTCGGAATCAGAAACTGAATTATCTGTAAATGATAGTAGCGAAAGTTTACTAGATGACCTGGATAGTAGTGACTCTGATAGTAGTACAGATGGAATCAGTCAAGCAAGACATTTTTTTAAAATTAATTGTGATAATCCTTCGGATCCGCCTCCTAGATTTGCTTTCACTGGAATTCCAAAAATTAACTTGGATATCGATGAGACTAAAGGTAAACTTCAGTTCTATGATGCTTTCATATAAAGAAAAAAAGTTGTAATAAATGCTTAAAAATATTAGAAATGTTAATTTTAATAACATATCTTTACTTAAAAATGTAAAATGAACAAAAAAATGCAATAAGAAATGTGACATTTTTTTGACCGAATTCTGGAAAGAAATGAAACTGTCAAAGGCTTAATCACGCAGTTAGTGTCAATTATTGGTTGCTAATCTTTATCAACCTAGAACTTCTTTGGGGTAATATAACCAATACTTTAATACTCTACTAGTCTCAAGATTACTATTTTAAGAGAGGTTGTATAGTGTTTGGATTTTAATTCTGTTTTAAATGCTATGTCGATATTGTAAACAAATGGCGCTGTCTTCCAGCAGCGCGGTGTTTATTGAAAGAACCAGTAGTCCGTTTGAGATTCGAGAGAGTACGATGTATCTACCATGTAGGGAAGTTAATTAGTTCAATAAAATTTTGTTCTTGTTTTGTCATTTAAGAAAACCTGTAAAAACGTTTTGCACTCTAGCGAACCAGCCACCACAAATAGTAATGTTCAAATTTCTTTAAATTTCATTTTGTTTCACTTTGTACAGTCACTAATATCTTAGATATAAAATTTTCGTCAATATATATTCGTCAAAAATGACTTGGGTATTAATGGGTTAAAATAATTGTATGAAAATGCACCAGAATGAGTGGACATAAGAATGCCATATGAATTTGTGAGTGGTTTCAATACTTGGAAATCAGGTTTGGACACATAATTTAAAGGAAAATATAAACGTAACCAAAACAACAGCTGTAAAGCTTAAATATCAATATATCAACGTTGATTAGGTAAATGCATTTTATAATATATATTTTTAAATAAAACAAAGAAATGTAACTAGAAGATTTCAGTGTTTTTTCTATAGATATATACAGTACACGTAGAATAACAATTTTTGAATTCTACAACAACGTGTTATCCATAATGTGCTAAACTACAAAAAAAAAAAAAAAAAAGTTCATAAAACAGGGAGAATAAAAGAGATAAACACTATTTTTTTCTCTTCTCCTGAACGTAGTCATTGGTCTCAAATTTACCATGTAATTACAAATTTTTTTCCCAACACGATAAGTAGAAATGATACAGAGTTCTTAAGTGCATTCGTTTAAATGCTCAGAGGTTTTGTGTAGGGTACTTTGCAATACAATTAGTACTTAGGAGAGGGATCGTCAATAAGACGTATGTGGGCACACGTATGCCCTTTGGGCATTATCAATGCGCCCTCGAACAAAACATTTTAAATGGTTGATTTTTAAAAGATTCAGTCCTATAATGCAACACATATTTTTAGGAATCCCTTAAAAAATGCGGAATACTGATTGGTGTTAGAATCAAGCAGTCACGTTACTAAATAACTTGTTTGAGATGTTAAACATGAAATATTTTGAATGAACTACCTTTATATCTTGACTATGGCAACGAGTTACAAAAAGGTTGTAGAGAAAAATTCTTTGAAGATAAATGGTGAATTTTGTGCTGTTTTTATGACTTGTGTGTTGTTATAACATATATTAAGTTCAGGACTGACAGTTGTTTTGCTTTGGTTTGGAGCGTTATGGTCTGCTATTTTGCAACACGGGAGCTAATGAGACCTACTGCTTAAAGCCGATTCCAAACGGCTACAAACATACATGCCCTAGTGGGGTCGAACCCATAAATTCCGGTAAAGATCAGGCCATTTGCCATCGCTCGCCACTAAATTGGTAGGAACACTACAGTTTACCTCTTTTCTACACATGGACTAATAAAACTGAGACTAACATCTTAAAGCCGATTCCAAACGGCTGGAATCATCCATGCCAGCAGTTGGATTCGAACCTACGAACTTCGATACCGAAGAGCAGCGCTATATCCTTTCGGCCATCATTCGACCCCTGGGAGGGAGAGGGCATGTCTAATTGTTCTGGGGTCAAGGAGGTATAGAGATAGAACGCTTTTTAAAACTAAACTGCATTTTGCCATTATATTTTGTCACCATTTGCTATATTTGACTTTAATTACGTGCTGAAATAATAAAATCCTTTATTTAATTTAATAGATGATAAAGTTTCAAATGTATTTTCCGATAATTCAACTTTTCTTGTTTTGATCATATTTACTTATTTCATTTTACCAATGTAATTTGTAATATTTCTCTGACTTGTTAATTCAGTTGCGCCATTTTTTAAATCTAATTTTTAGAAGTCAGTAAGTCAGTCTTATTCCATTGCTACTAGCGTAATCTTTCAAAAAGTATCTAACATTTATGTCACTTAATGATTTTATTTGTAGATAATTTTTTTTCTTTAAATGATCTGAATCTAAATTAAAACGCTTTTCCGTTACAAGGGTAGATCCCCAAATATAATTATTTTATTTCTTTAGATTATGTTTCTTCAGCTCAGGAGGAAAATTAATTTTAAGTGAATGTGTCATTAATTTTATGATATTGAGTTGTATTATTGTCGAAATTGGTTATATTGTTAGTGTAATATAATCTATAAACTAATTTGAATTATGAAATAAATATAAACTCCAGTTAAGAAGCTTGATTACCCAGACCAAAGGCTGGGAGCGAAACAGCTAGTTTTTAAATAAAAACAAACATAAAAAAAAGAAGGTAGACTCAAAAAGAATATTTTTTTTAATCCAAGATTCTAGGATAGAACCTTGGACGCAGGTCCAAGGTTCTATCCTGGGGCTGGGCAAGGTTAACTCAGCCTTTCATCCCTTCAGTGGATAGAGGAACTGAGGACCAAGCATGCTTGGAAAAGAAACACTGTTCCGAGTTAGGTTGATCACCTAACCGGGACATATGCATCGCACTCCATGGCCCTTTGGTCTCGAAAACGGAGATCGGTACTTTGTTTTAACTTCTAGTATAAAGAGTAGAAAAATTTTTTCTTTCTTTTTCAATTAGCAATCCAGACAGATATCTTTATGCCAAAGACGTCTGCGAAGCTGTTACTCATTTAGCACTACCCTATGAGAACGTGTAGCTTAATGAAAGCTGCAAATACGAGAAACATAACCTCCATTGTGTCCTCGTAATTAAAAGCGTTAAGTAAAAAAGTATTTACCCAAACGCTTATAAATTGCTTAGCTATTACATTATTTTAATGATAATTATACGCTATTTTCCTAAAGTAATTAAAATTTGCAAAAGCAGAATCATTTTCACTCAGGACAAGTGGTACTTTTGAAAATAAAACAACTCAGCTCCACCCCTGAATAAATATAAAATTTATTTTCCATATATTTCATTTTTATAAGGTCCATGCATATCATTTATAAAGGAATTTCAATGAATCGCACACAGTTTTTAGTCGTGCACATC
The DNA here is from genome assembly GCA_032207245.1 of Pardosa pseudoannulata. Lineage (NCBI taxonomy): Eukaryota > Metazoa > Arthropoda > Arachnida > Araneae > Lycosidae > Pardosa > Pardosa pseudoannulata. The sequence continues at coordinate 59,165,488 of CM063508.1, forward strand.
TAAATGTTAGAGGAATATTTTAAGGGAGGCTATTGCATGATAAAAATGTTTTTATGTATTTTTAATTATTATATCGGATTCAAAAACCATCGCTGTATGACAATCAATCACCGATAAGGGTCCATATGGCCGTGAGGCCTCCAGACTTCTTCCGGTGGTGGTAGGCAGATCACAAGTACTGAGCCACCCCACTTGGCCGATCTCCTTCAAAGTACCCGGAGCGCCGCAGACGCCACTGTCGAGCAAACACAGCAGAGAAGCAGTCATGGGAGGAATTTGGAAGATTACTGGACTACGGACCTCTTGTGACGCCGGAATTAGTGAGGGTGACGCGAACGATGCAGGCCCAAAAGAAGAGCTACACTTGTAGCAAGGTGAACCAATGTTGTATGACAGTTCAACCTATAATCACCCATCTGATATACCAGTTGAATATGTCGACTAACGAAAAGTTAATATTAATCATTAGCTGGAAGTTGACCGAACTCAATTATTAAATTAGACAAACCAATGTCTGTCGGTACTGGAGTCTGCTGTTTCGAATCCCTCTGCCCACATGGATGTTAATATCCGTTCTCAATTAGCTGTAGGCTGTATGACACGATGGACGAATAGATAGGGCACTGCTCTTCGGTATCATTGTTCGTAGATTCGAATCCTACTATAGCATCGGTGTTTGAAGCTGTCCAGAATCGACTTTAAGCAATAGGACATAGTGTCATTAGCCCTCGTACAGCAAAAAAGTACACCGTAGTACTGGAAACCAAATCGGCAGTATACCGATCCAAAACATAAGACGATGATAAAAGAAACTTTTACGTATTTTATAATTAATATCCTTTGTACTGTTATAATTTACATATAGCGCAAAAACCTACTTAGAGAAAATTAAATGATCAAACATACGAACAATAAATCTTAAAAAATGTATATCACTTCGAACTGTTTCTATTTTTCTCTACCAATTTTAATTTTTTCCCCCTGTAATATTTAACTTCTTTCACCACGCGTTAAAATATTTCTCTCGCAAAGGGGTTTTCCCCATTTAGAAATGCTTATTAGAAGCCCCCTCTCCAGGCAGCAATTATTGATCAGTCTGGGCAGACGTGATCAACTCCAATGATCCCACCTTCTTCCTCATTAACGACTCTGCCGACAGATTTGAAACTAGCCAAAAAGCGATTTCTAATCACTATATTGATTGCTCAAGGACCATTATGACGACAATTTTGTGCCACAGACAGCACTTTCTGACGACCGTACAAATGACTATTATCCTGGATTTCAGCGAGAATAATTTTTTCCGGGGGTAATATATGCGCATTGTATCGATGAATCGGCCCTGCAATTTCTTTTGACCTCCTCTCTCAAATTTGGCAGTGTTCTTTTTTATTTTAATTCTCAATTATTTTTTTTTACTTCTGGCTCTTCTTCGCTTTAAAGCAATACCAAAATCTCATAACTTAACAAGTCATGTAAGAAGGAAAAGGGTTGTCTCAGACAAAATCCTTTAATTTTGTGTTCACATTTTAATGACTTTTCATGCCTTGTTTCGGTGATTGTAGTTCTTCTACGAGATAATTACACAGGGTGATTCATAATTCTATCCGAGGATTAGAAAAGGCTATAGTAAAAATTATATAAGTATAGTTTTGCAGTATTCGTCTTAATAAAATCACTTAGGCGAATACTGCAAAAAAGAACATTACACTAGATACAGGAAAAATTCAAATTTTATTTACATCATTTTCAGGCGATCTATGTGTGAGCCTTTCGTCATACCGCATACATCAATGAGATGATCCAGTTCTTGCCAGACTCTTTTCAACATGATATTATCAACGGTATTCAGAGCACATATGATTATTTCAGGCAGTTCTGCCAAATCACGTGGAAAAAAAGGGGTAAGAAAACAAGGTTGGTATATAATTCCACAAGATAAATCAAATCTCCACCGTGGTCATTCATGGCGGCTGGGGCACGTAAAATAGATTCGTGGTCGCAATGATCTCCAAGTTCAAAGGATACCTCTGGAGGCGGCAAGCCAAATCTGCGGGACTTCTGCTTGGTCCCTGCTTCTAAATTACAAGGACCTACTTTGAGCAAAATGTCTTCCTTTCACCTTAGCGGTGCCCCTCAAAACGAGAAACGCTATCCCTTCGCCTTAAATTAAGTAGTTTCTGGCTAACTGCTTGACTTATCCAAGTGGCATCAGATGTAACAACAACAGAAAAAGTAGCACGAAGTTAAATCCAGTGAGCATAGGAGTCATGGCAATAGAGATACATCATCTTCAGGAGTTCTTCTAATTGACGACAAGGTGAGTACAGCTGCTATTATAAAAAATTTAAATTGTTTCCGTGTTTAAAGCAAGGTTCTTTTTTTTTTTTTTTTCTGTATTCATCTTAGTTCTTTTACTATATAGTTTTTAAACCTCGGTGGAAATTATGAATAGCTCTGTACAAGTATAATATCAGCTTCATTTCCAATGAAATATTAGTTGTATTTAGTGCTTATTTCATAAATTATTCTAATTATAAATTGTGTCAAGCAAAATATGGAACTTCCTAATTGAAAAAGTAGCTTTTCCAAAAAGACATACTCCTTTAAACTTCAAGTAGCTCAAACTGCTCTTTTAACTTTTTTCTCGGCACATAGCTATAAGGAATCATGATTAAAACAACTCAACTCATCATGATGCCAATTATGAACTATAGACAGCACTTTTTGACGACTGTACAAATGACTATTATCCTGAATTTCAGAGAGAATAATTTTTCCGGGAGTAATAAATGCCCATTGTATCGATGAATCGACCCTGCAATTTCTTTTGGCCTCCTCTTTCAAATTTGAAAGTGTTCTTTTTTATTTTAATTCTTAACAATTTTTATTTCACTTCGGGTTCCTCTCCTCCTTAGCAAAATTTCGCAATTTAATAAGTCACATCAGCAGAGAAAGGGTTATTTCGGACAAAATCGTTTAATTTCAAGTTCACTTTTTAATGATTTCTCACGTTTGATTTCAAAGATCGTAATGCCCTTGCAGGATAATTATGTAAGTAAAATATCAGTTTCACTCAGAACAGAAATACCAATTCTATTTGAGTCACTCAGAGGGCAATGCGGTTAACTGCATTTTTTTTTTTCATTTTCTGATTTTTGTCAATTTAAATGGAATAAGAAACGTTATTTTCAGCTGATAAAGAGTTTACACAAAGCTTCAGGAATAATTATAATTGTTTATTAATTAATACTTTTAATAAACAATTTTTAAAAATTAATTTTGTAAAGTACTGTGATGGAATGTTCCCCTTTAATGGATAGGGTTTATCTTTCACTTAAAATCCAATTGTATTAAATAGCATTTATAGTAAACCGGAAATTAAAAAAAAAAAAAAATCTTGTAAGTTTCTGTAAAGGGAATATTCCTTTTTAATGGAAAATGTTTATCTTTTACTTAAAATCCAAGGGTTATATCCAAGGGTTATAACATTTATAGTGATCCAAAAATTTTAAAAATTAATCTTGTAAGGTTTTGGGATAAAATGTTCAACATAAATGGATAGGGTTTATCTTTAACTTACAATCCAATGATATTCCCTTCAAGTAAAGCGTTTGCATATTGTTTGCAATTCCCTTCAAGTAAAGTGTTTGCAATTCGGGCAGTCGTAGCAAAATATCAAGTCACGTTGTCCCGCTACGTTACTGGGACAACTCTGCGGATTTTATTACTAGACATGAATAAAAGGACTTATATAACAGCAACTCTTTTATATAACAGCAAAATTTTTTATATAACAGCAACAATTTATTTGAGGATAAAAAAGGGCAGAGAATAAAATATTAAGGCATAACCGCTTCCACAGAAAGTTATGTACGACACAGAAACATTCTGCCTCAGTCAGACAACATACTGGAAGACGCTAGATCAGTGCTTCTCAACGCGAGGCATACGTCTTAGAGGCCATATTTTTCAGGTGAGCATTTGACTGTTAAAGAGGACGGTTAAATTTTTAACCAATATGTTTCCTATTTGCGAGCATCAGATTTTTTAAAGCGATTCGATGAGGCATAGTCCAAAAAATGTTGGGAATCATTGTCCTAGAGGAACGGGATAGAAAGTTTCGTCTTCCACCCTGTCATCATCCTTTCTGATATCCCTTTTTTTTTTATTTCTCTGCAAAGAAAACCGACTCTGAGGAAGTTGCACATCACCCCTTCTTTAATACATTTCTTTGAACTTGCGTAAACCAGGCCATTCAGCAGTTAGGTAATTTCCTTGACACCCGGCTAAGTGTGGGGTTATTTTAATTTTTAAAAAGAAATTCCCCCGATTTGCATCTTCAATGCTGCCGACCATCTTGAATACACCGACTGTCCATTCTTTTATTTCCTGTAATAATCCCATTGTCAGTGAGGCTAAAATATCCGAATGTCAATGGAAATAGTTTACGGAAAAGTTATGGCTTTTTCGCCAGCTCACGCGTTGTGCAAATCGGCGTTCAGTTGAACTGGTAGACATCACCAGTCTATCTCTCGATGCCTCGCGTTAGACCTTCTTTGTCGACACCGTATATTAACAAATATATTAAACAAATTTTCTTAATTTTTCCAGGACTTAAAAGCATTGGCTTCTGATCATTTAATATTAGTTTCTAGAATTATTTTATCTATTAATTGTGACAAAAAAAAAATGTAATTTTTTCTAAATAAAAAATATTGTAGCGTTTTCTTTAAAGTATATTACTTGGAACTTCATGTGTCTCAAACCTCTTCTTCAACATTTTAGTGATTTTAAGGCTATCTTAAAGATTCTTATTTGCCAATCATTGACACCTAACCTGTGATATGATATCATAAAATTGACGATGGTCAATGGTTGTCAAAACAGGCCTACATTTACTTTGGACATAAGATCTGATTCACACTCCATTTAAAAAAATTAGCAATATTTCTCAAAACTGTTGTACAGTGAAATCACTCATACGAAAATAAGCACAATATGTTAAGACTTGGATTTTATATTACATTCGCAAAAAATGGAAACATAATAATATCGTCCTACTAATAAAAATGTTTCTGAAATCACAGTCAGATGTCTTCTCGTTAGAAGTTCGGCAGGTGAAAGAGAGGTACGGAATCAGAAGAAATACGCCCCCCCCCCTCCCCATGATCAAAATGGAATCTCTAGTGTAGCATCACGTAAGCCTTTCACCAACCAAGGTAAGCTGCTATTTGAAAATAAAAATTAAAAAGTCCAACAAATAAAAGGAATTTTACACATTCCCAAACAAGGAAATTTCTTATAAGTCGATGAAGCGAGATATTTTAAACTGTGTTACAATATCTGTCACAGGTCGTGATACTTTTTTATATGTTTTTATCACAGCCTTCTCCAATCACTTGAAAGCACTAACATAAAAACTTAACTAAGAACTATTCAATAAATCACAGGTTCCAGGTTAGAGTTAGAATAACAAAATAATCAGCGATATATACTTTATTTTTAGTTCAGAAGATTATCCAGAGTCTATTTGAATAGCTTAACAATTAGAATTAAGGAAGAAAATAGAAAACAAGCAACTCTGTCGGTTGAACACAATTAAACTAATTTAATCTTTCTAAAATAATTTGTGGTGAGTGCTAGATTAAATCGTTTTACTACATACACGTTAATTAGATCGGCCTCTACAGGGTGTCCCAAAAGGTCGTTGACAAGCTGTCTAACATGCTGGTCTGTCATATCATTATGAACAAGATTTACATAGGAACTTGTGTCCGAAAATGCAAACTGTGACCGCTAGAGGGCAATAATTGCAGGAAAATCGCTGGATCGGTAGAGGCGGACCGCCGCGATCCCCCGACCTGACTCCCCTGGATTTCTACCTGTGGGGACACATGAAGTCCATGCTGTACGAGACACCCGTAACATCGGACATGGATCTTATCGCCAGGATCACCGAAGCGGCAGCACATGTCCGTGACTCTCCTGGCCAATTTGAACGGGTTCGTGGATCTATGCACCGACGTTGTGAAACGTGCATTGCGGTGCAGGGAAACAATTTTGAGCATTTATTGTGATGTAATCATCATCTGTAGTAAAAATCATATTAACACCGCTGTAGATAGTATTTTTTTTCTTTTGCTCCGCACTTGTGATCATATCGCTCTAGCGGTCAGTTTGCACTTTCAGACACTAGTTTATATGTAAATCTTGTTCATCGTGATATGACAGACCAGCATGTTAAGTTTGTAAACGACCTTTTGACCTTAAACCTAAACATTTTTTTTTAAATGCAGCAGGCGATACAGGCATTATCCTAACCCTTAACAAGGCCTGTTACTCTTTTAGAACCACCCGAGGAGCATGTGTAGCCTAAGGTATGTACGAACGCAAGTAACATTACCCCCCCCCGCTAGGTTCTCGTAATTTAGAAGCAGGGACCAATCAGAAGACACCCGAGGCTTGGCCTGCCACCCCAGAGATATCGTTTGAGAACTTGGAGGACTTTATGACCACGAACATATTTTACATGCCCCAGTCACCATTAGCGAACACGGCGGATCTTAGACCGGCATCAACCCCGAACCTTTAACCTTTCAGTTACAAGATCGCTGCTTTTGCCGACTGAGATACCGCGGCTCATACACCTAGACATAAAATTTGAAATAATTATAAGTCTCTAAATTTATTATCAAGTTTTAACATTTGGAGTTCAATCACATATGCAACTCTCATTCACAAATAATTTAACGCTTTATAGAAAAGAAATACCAAAAGATTTGGTAACTGGTTTCATATCCATCTAGATGTCATTTAATTTCTCATGGAAAGATAATTGCTATCGTCTGGAGAGGGTGGACTTATAAAAATGAGTCCTCATAATTTAAAAGTAGAGACCAAGACCCCCAGACTAGCCCTGCCAACTCTATAGATATCGCTTTAACTTGAAGAACACGGCGATTATAAACCTATTTTACGTACCCCAGCCGCTGTTAGTCAACACGCCAGTCTTTGGCCGGCTCGAGCTACGAACTTACAAACCTTACTCCGGTAGACAGAACTGGCGCCTTTGCAGCCTGAACTTCCGCGGCTCTTCAAAAAGATGTGAAGATTCATAGTTGCTATTGCCTGGAGAGGGTGGAATTCTAAAAATGAATTCTCATAATTTAAAAATAGAGATCAAAGTCCCCAGACTAGTCCTGCCAACTCTACAGATATCGTTTGAACTTGAAGGATACGGCGATCATTAGCTTATTTTACATACCCCAGCCGCTGTTAGTCAACACGCCAGCCTTTGGCCGGCTCGAGCTACGAACTTACAAACCTTACTCTGGTAGACCGAACTGGCGCATTTGCAGCCTGAACTTCCGCGGATCTTCACAAAGATGTGACGATTCATAGTTGCTATTACCTGGAGAGGGTGGAATTCTAAAAATGAATTCTCATAATTTAAAAATAGAGACCAAAGCCCCCAGACTAGCCCTGCCAACTCTACAGATATCGTTTGAACTTGAAGAATACGGCGATCATCAGCTTATTTTACGTACCCCAGCCGCTGTTAGTCAACAAGCCAGTCTTTCGCCAGTTCGAGCCACGTACTTACAAGCCTCCGGCTGACCGAAATGGCGCCTTTGCCAATTACATAATAATGTTTTGATGGAGAGGTAAGAAAAAAAATATTTTAAAAATACTTGAAAACACCACGCGTACAGTCATCACACATTAATGGAATATTCTAGAACACCGTTCCAGGAAATTAAAGTATGTTCTAGAACTTCTAGAAAAAACAGTAACGAAAACGTAATTAGATTAAATTAAAATTCCCACATCGCCTGTACGGGGATTCGACCCTAGGACTTCTCGTCCGTTACGCTGACCACTGTGCCACAGATACGTCGGCAGTGAAGGATTTCAAGCGGCATTATAATAATCTCAATAAGCGCGCAATTCTGGATTTTTAATTTAAAAATAAAAAACATTTTCTATCGGATCAAATTGTGAATCTAAATTCTAATTCTCGAATCAACTTAATTACATACACAAAAAATTTCATCAAAATCAGTCCAGCCGTCTAGGAGGAATTCAATTAGAAACACACGGACAGAAGAATTTTATATATAAAAATATATATGTGTGTAAGGATTGGATTAAAGAAAAATGAGAAATGAAAACAAACAATTTACATTTAAAACAAAACAAATATATTGCATCTTTAGCGTACACTGGCCATCATATAGAACTGTACACAACTGAGGCAAGATTAAAAATTCAACAAGTCTAAAATATAAATAAAACGTAACATGCACAGGTGGGAGTCGTATTTTCAGTTGATGTTGACGGGGGGAGGGGGCTCCGGTATTAGGGAAGAGAAAAAGGTCGTAAGAAACGTGAGGGGAGAGAAAACTTGATTATTGTTGGCAACGTCTGGATTTTGAGCATGGGGTGGATCTTCGCCGTCCATCGCAGCTTCCAATTCGTGACCATCGTTCCCTTCCTAAAAGAACAACAAATGTATAATAGTTTCCGTTTTAATCATATGTCTTTCTGATTCAACAAGTTCGCAAAACATTTTACATGCATGCCAACATGTCATTTTTCAAAAATCTCAAGAATTTTTTATGAAACGCATATTTAGACTGAAAGTCTAGCAATGTGGTACATAAATCATAAAATATGACACGTCGACGAGAAATTTAGGCATAGGTGCAGAAAATTCCTAATTGGTCGCAGGTTCCAATGCGTGTCATCGGTCATGTACTTCAGGACCCTGTCCTTTGCATGATTCAAGTCTTCGAAATGCCGCCTGATTCGACCGCCTCTCTGCATTTATCTTGGCCTGGCATGGCTCTGGAATTAACTAGTTATTACAGTAAATGAATTTTAAAAAGTAATTTGTTAAAAATTATAACTTGAGAAAATTTCTGGTACATTGAATCAGTTATCTAAGCTGTATTATAGTTTAAAAACTTTAAAGGAAACAAGACCATATAAAAGCGTGTTCAGAATAACTAAACAGAAGTTTTTAGATCACTCAGTTAACTCTGCACAGTTGCGCCATCTGTTGAGAAGAAACTGAAGTACTGAAGCAAAATTGCAATATATTTTGAACTTTTAAATAGTTTCACATTGCTTTCTAATTTTTACCAACTCATCATCAACAATATCATAATGATATGAAATAATAAAAAAGGCACAAATACTTGCGGTTTAATATCGAAATATTAAGAAACAAAATATTTTGAATTAAACAAGAGAACATTTGCTATTAGTATTGTTTTCAAAACATATCGTGAGGACAACACTGACTTAATTCTTTAAAAAAAAAATTTGGGGGGAAATAAGGAAATAAGTAGAATGGTCATTCAAGAACTACAGAACTAAAAGAATTTCTATGTATTACTGATAGGGATTCTATTAACTTTAAAGTCCAATCTTGAGTTCCTTTATGACACATTAGTGAAGAATGATTTAGATTTAGTAAACTTTTACCATAAGAAGGAAATTAAAATTTGATCAGTATATAAAATTAATGTCTCAAAATTCTTTTGCAAAACTTTGAAACCACGCTGGTTAGTTTTTAATTTAATCCTTCATCAGGATTTTTTTTTTCACATTGCAGATTAAGATTATTTGTATACTAATAACTGTTATTCAAAGTAACAAATAATTATTGCTTAATCAAACAGACATCAAATTTAATTTTTAAAAAATTTGATTTACAGAGTTAGAAAAAAAAATAAAAGCAAACATGATTATATATTTCTTAATATTAATAGATCAAATCCTTTCTGTACCATTTTTATGATTCAAGATGAAGGATTTAATTAGTTTCACTGATTTTCATCTCCAAAATGCCTCTTAGAATGAAAACTTAGATGCAGCTAGCTCCATATATTAACAAATTAACTTCATTTAAAAAAATAATGAATTAATGAATCTTTTTTAAAGGTTTTTACATCCTCCCTAAAGATCTTTTATATTATTTTCAGGGTTCCCACTCTTTTTCCAGAACAAAAATTAAGGACATTCTAAGGACCAAAGTAACTTTTTGTAAGGACCTACTTGAAATATACAACATAATGGCATAAACCCTATTTCCTGAGTAACATATTTTAATGTTTATGAACCAGACGAGGCATGTTCAATAAATGCCCTACAATATTTCAGAATTAAGTTTTTAAAACTGCCTAAAAATTAATATAAGATAAATCTATTTGACAAAACCTAATTTTGAAAAATGTACATCTAAAGTTTTTTGAGTGATCAAACTAAAAATAAATTGTGAATAAAAACAATATTATAAACATTACTTTCTGAGGGTGTAAAAATGACTGATATATATATATATATATATATATTAGCTGATTGTACCTGGCATTGCCTGGGAAAGAAGAAAGTTTTAGACTTTTCTATTACATTCAATGCAAGCAAATGGCAGCTGACTTTATACTTTAAACCTTTTAAGCATGCGAAAGATTATTTATTTGTCATATAAGAAAACTGATAGGAAATCACATGAGACTGTGGATCTCGTCGATGGAGAAATTGATCGCATTAAAAAAATTAAGGAGTTTTAAAGGACCTATGACAAAAATTAAGTAGTTGTCAGGGCCCTTAAAAGTGAAAGCTAAAATTAAGGAGTTCTTAAGGACTTTTAAGGACCGTGGGAACCCTGATTTTATAATAATATTATAAAAAAATGCATTAACAAGATATATTGAAAGTTGGATTATGTACAAGTCGGAATGATCAGTAGAATAGTAGTTTTTAACCTTCTAGGCACATCCTATTTCAAGTAATCAAGATTAAGTTTTGGGGGATTGTGGGCCTTGAACTGGACTATGCTCCCCATTCTAACATTTCACAATTTTTCAAGTAAAATAACAAATTTTAGTAAAAAATTAAATAAAATTTAATATATATATGTAATATATCAAAATTATTACACTTAAAACATCTCTCTAAAATTCTCCTTTTTCCATTCCCAATCTTTTATAGCTATTATCTCAGCAGTATAATATATTATAAAAATGAGTGTATGCTGCTAAAATTCTTTCAAATCAGTCTCCCAAAGCTAACTCTGGATAAATGCTAATTTTCTATCAGCTAACCCCATTATCTAGCTGTTGAAACAAAAATAGTTCACTTTTCCAATGATCTAAGTTCCTGTCTGATTGCTAATAATGCTGACTAAGTTGCTCTCTCTTGGGAAAGAATTCATCTCATATCTCACTGTGTGTGTGGGGTGGGAACTTTGCGATTGAGAGGTATTTTTCATATATCATTCCATGTTCTATTCTTGTCAGAGAAACATATTATTTGTTAATTTTAAATAAAAGTTAAGTTCCACCACTGACTTCACTGCTTCCTTGCAATGGAGCCAGGATTATAGATTACTTAGGCTCACTTATTGCCCAGTAAGCCAGGGCAATTAAAAATAATAGTGGTTAAATTCAATTGTAATTGGCAAATTAATTTTGCTGCATTACACATATATCTATATATATACATATAAAAATCTGAGAATCTATGCACAATCTTGTGCAATATGTTTCAATTAATGTTAAAAATAAATATGTAGCAAAAATATAAAAATTAAAAATAGAAATAGAAAATTTAAAAACTGAAATATTTATTTAAAATTTAAATTTTGATTATGTACATAATTTTTAAAAGTTTATATTTGAAAACAATTTTATTTCAATGACAAATTGTAATTAAGTAAACATTAGAATTTTGGAAGGTGATTGGTAGATTAAGCCGGCAAGACCCTTCCTCTGTTTACAGCCCTACTATTCCTACAGAGTCTGAGAATATTGCCAGGGGAGACATATATTAACAAAAATCAATTTTCATATCACAGAATAGAATAGAAACCTGTTCATAAGTCTCTTTTATAACGTTTATATAATACTATACACCATATTCTCAAAGTTTATCACAATTTTAGCTTACTAAGTCTCTGAATAATATCAGCTAAATCTGAGGCTTTGTCATTCCAAAATTTGTACAAATAAACGAAACTTCATGCTTAAAGTAACAGCAAATATTCAGTAGAATTCTTTATCTTGTTCCTATTATTATAGTTCTGTTAATTATACCTTTCAGTTTTATTTGTATCAACATTTTCATTAATTAAAGCATCCTTATTATTGTATCTATTTAATAAAGGGAATCACACACACACACACACACACAAAATATTCTTTATAAGAAAGGGCATAAAGTGTGGAAACCACTGCTTTAAGAGTGTATAAACAAATACACTCTGTGACTAACAATTCTCTTTGTGTGCAGGCAAAGGGGAGATACTTTCTTATGTTGACACATGCATACATATTGGGATATTCATTTCACCCATCTCTTTTTCAAATCTGATATTACCTTAGGGTGAGTTATCTATTCCAGTATATTACCGTAAAAGTGATTACAAATATAATGACAAATTTATGACTGTCTATAACCAAATGTGGGGAGTAAATATTATAAGTTAATTTTATCTAGAAATATATGATCACAATTCTACAGTTTACTAAACTCTTTGTAGTATCAAATTATCATAGGAATGGATAGTGACACTAAATGATTTTATATACATACAGGCTTGCAACTGCTCAGGTACTTTCAAAAAGGTGAGAAAAGTGACAAATAATACAGAATAAGTGACTAAAAAGTGACTAAACATTGAATAAAAAACGCGATTTTTTTCTCCTCTTGATTACAGATGCAATTATTAAGATTTTTCTATTTATTTTAACTCTAAATCAAATGACATGATTTTAACATCAAATACAAAATAGGTTAAAAATTTTGTTTAACACAACTCAACATTGCTTTTTATTCAAGAAAATCTATAAATTAGATTTGAATACATACAATACATTAATTTTATAATCTCAATTTTCTGCATATATTAATGTTTTGAAATATGTACATAGCGAGATTAGAGTATCTAAACAAAAATTGTGAAGAAAAAGAGAAATGTGTGCTTTGACGTAAATTACTTTAATATATTAAATGCACATTTCAGTACAAATGTAGATTTCAGGAAATTCTTTGCGACTTTTTAAAATCACTAAATTCTGGAAACCATGACTAATTACATTTTCATAAAATAAGATTAGAGCATCCCATTTTGGTCCTTTATTTAAATATTTTGTTATTAATTATGATTTTTTTTCAACACTAGACTTTTGCTGTGATAACTAAAAGTGACTGTTTACTTAAAAAGGTGACTAAAAGTGATCAATTGTAAAAAAAGTGACTAAAGGTGAGAAAAGTGATGGAATTGCAAGCCTGTACATACATATATGTACACATGCATTCAAATCTTTCTTCCCAATTACACAATTTCTTCACCAACAAGCTAACAAATACTCACATTTTCATTAGGTAATGGTCGCTCATTGGTATTAATTCCTGCATTTGCATTTGGTTCTGCTTGACCCCTGTTTCTTTGTCCCATTACTGCTTCAGCTATTCCTTGCCTTACAAACCATCCTTCATGATACCTATGTAGAAAAGAGAAATCCACCAATGCCCTACATTAACAAGTAATAGTAGAAATTCTTTATAAAGTTAACCATTTGAAGTAAGGGTGCCCAACATGTAGTCCGTGAAAGATTAACTTGCAGCCCATTAAAACCTTTTTTTACTTAAAAAATTGATTAAAAACAACGAATTTGCTAACAAACTGGCAAATACAGTATTGATTTTCAAACTAAAACTCTAGCTATTTTTGAAGCAAATGAATTGCAAAAATGTAATTAGATTTCCTCTGCCGATAAAACTGTAAGAGAATATTTCTGAATAACCAATGCCAAATAGGTAGGATGCTTCTCTTGGAGTTCTTGGTTTAAATTCCTACTGTTGGCATGTAGCAGTAGATACCAGGTCAGTAGACTTTGTGAAGCAAAAGGTAACTCAGAGAAAGCAGGACAGGAAAATTAAGAACAAATAAAGATTCTGTTTAGCTTATTTGAAAAACAATTGACATATTTTGAAACTTATAAGCTTAAATTAAAATTCTTCAATGATCCATTTTGTTTTTTCTAGGTAAGGAATGTCCTGAAAATGTTCAAATGGATTTCATTGATTTATAAACTTCTAAATTAATTAAATCAAAAGTTTGTGATTCAGACATTCTTGATTTTTATAAAACTATGCCTAACAAATTTTTGAAATTTAAAGAAAATACAAACACATGAGCTGTTTGGTCGAACCGATATATGTGGACAAGCACTCTCTCTTAATCTAAATAAATTAAAATTAGGAAACTATTTGATGGATCAAAACCTGAAAGCTTAACAATACAGGGTGTTTCATATTGAATGGAACAAAAAGAATGGTATAGTGCCAATTATTTAGATGAAAGAATTAATAAATTCTAAAATTACAAGTATATAAGTTTAACCAGCAACATCGACAATTTTTTCCAGTTACAAAATTACTGCTACAGGTACTGTAAATCAAAATGGTGCCATCAGAGAGCCTACTGTGTTTTGGAATATGCCAAAACATATTATCACTTATAATCAGGCTGGGTCTAACGATATGCTATTTATTAGTTGGCCACCAAGACCCCCAAGTCTAACCCATTGTGATTTTTCTTATGGTGCTTTGTTAAAGACAAATTATTCATGCCTCCATCTTTTTATTTTGTGTGATTGGAAGTTGTTCTCAGGTCTTAGGTTAGAGCAATCTGGTTGCCACCTTTCTGAGCCTCGTGAGCTGCATAATATTCCTGTCAGTTGTCTGCTAAGTTTTGCCTCAACCAGTGGCCTTTTTTCTTAGATGTTCTTAGAGTTGTGTTTTCTTGGGTTTGGATACAACAGACCTGTGGTTGCAGTGCCCTGCTCTTGGGAAAAGCCATGTAATACTAGACTCAAGACTCGAGTTTGTGTTACATGGACACCTGTATTTCTTTTTACGGCACTAAGGCATGAAGACAGACACATCAATAGAGGGTAGACAAGCCCTATTCCAGGGAGGTGAAAGTTCACCAGGAGGGGGAAGGATGCCACCTCCACACCCGCCATCTGTGGAGAATGACATTTTCCCATGGAGGCAAAAGCTTGACCAAGAGGGGGGAATTCCACCCCAAACCTCGCAAACAGCAGTGGAGGGGGTGCCCGCTCGGAACGAGAGAAAAAGGACATTCATGAAGGAGAGCTGAGACCAAGAGAGGTGCCTTCCACTCGGCAGTATTTGGTAATTCTCAGAGTTTTTTCAGCCATGTTTTGTGGTTAACGATGTTCAATGTACATATGTTCAACAAATTTGTAATTAATAAATATATAGTCTAGGATTTTGTCACTGCAATAATTAATTGTTGGCAAGATAAGCTATCAGCGAACCCACGATACCTGCTCCAGTGACAATAGGTGAGTAGGTACAGATACGAAGCATGCGGTCATTGGGAAAGACAGCTGCAGATGCACACCTTATATTACACACCATGAGTGGCCCAAAAGATGACTTCTTTCATTCATTCATGCCTCCATTTCCCTAGGACTTATAGCAGCTAAAGCAGCAGATAACTGAAATGCTTGAATCCTTAACAAAGTATAATTTGTCAAGAATATGGCAGGCACTGGAATACTGCATAGGTATTTGCTGTGTCACCAGAGGACTATGTGTAAAACATCTACAGAAACTTTGATAAATATAGTTTTACAGTAAATTTGATTTATCTAAAATAAAGTAATTGCAGCATTCATAAATTATCTTTTTGTCTGATTTAACCTGAAACACCATGTATAAGTAACAAGATCATATAATTCCAAGTTGTGAAATGAAACCTAAAAGTAAGAGACCACTGTAATAGAGTAAAGCACTATTTATACATTGTTCAAAGGACTGACATAAAATTGTGGATAAAGGAAAAAATTAAATTCTAATAAACAACTTTAATTGTTGAAAATTTGCATATAAATAATAATTTTAAAGCTTTCTAAGACAGTAATATTAGTATATTACTATACAGCATATTGAAATCAGAATAGTAATTAAATTTAAAAACTAATCAACTACAAAAGAGAAAATTTATAATTATTGCATATTGAGTTTTTTTTTTCCAATCTTTTGACAAAATTTGAATTAGAAAAGGCAAAAATGACATGTAACTAAAGTTTTACATTCTTTACACCTTATAAATGAGCTACCTAGTTAACATAGTTGGGTAGAGCATCTTCCTACCACACTAGAGGTTACAGATTCAAATCATGTGTAAGACTTGGTTGTTGATTCATGTTGTCTCTTCATAAAGAGTAAAGTAACCAGATATATGGTCCTCCTACGATAAAATGGTCAACAAATCCTGTGGTATTGTATAGGTAAGTGCTTAACAAGCAAGTGCTTCTCTGTTATTAAAATAAAACCCTTTTAAAAATAAACGATTTTACCATTAGAATGATAATGAATGCATCAAGGGTGTAATAAAATGCTATATAAATGATGATCAAATAAACAGTTGCTTTACTATACTACAAACATAAAAGTGGTATGATAAAATATTACTACTTACAAGAAAGCAACTACAACAGCTATTATCACCAGCATGAACCTTTCAGGGGTCGAATAGAAATACACAATACTGAGCAGAATTAAGAAACGCAAATAGAGAAATACATGGTCCCACCAGTCTCTGTTAGCATCATTATCCTCAAATGCTTGTACTACTGGAACATTTACTCTCTGATTTGGAGGTTGTGGGGGAGCAGCTTCATGTGGAACATTGTTAGAATTACTCTGTTGAGTCTGGGTATTAGAAATAACAGGAAATACATTTCCTGTAGCACTACCCATATTCAAACTGTAAACAAATATATACATTTTAATAAAACAAAAAAAACATAATCATATAAATAAATTATTAATGATAAAGTTGAATGTGTTTATGTAAACAAACAGAATAAAAAAAAATTTAGTTAAAGTACAATTCCAGGTACTCACTTTTGCCAGTACTGTGATACATATTGTGCATACATCTGTTGCATTGCAGCCATTTGAGCCAACATCTGGGGATCATTAGGAAACACAGGCATTGGATTAATGGGGGCCTGAAGGAACTGTGGTTGAAAGTTACTAAAAAAATTTCATTAGAAAAAAAATTAGTCAGCTACAAGTTTCTAACATTATTTCATTCCTCAAAATTTCTATTCAACTCATCAATATTAATAAATATCTTTAGAATGAGTTTTAAAACACTAGCAAAATAAAAAGTTAGGTATCAAAAGCAAGGCAATCAGATAAAATTATTAAGAAAAAGAGCAATAATATTTTATCTTTCTGTACAAACACATTCACACACTGCTGTTAAATCACAATTTCGTGATAAAACTTCTGATATCTGCTTTAAAAAAAACTTTTTTAAACTAATAGGCTTTCTCTACCCTTTCAAACCTAGGATAAACAGTGCAGATATTTTGTACCTGCTAATCTATTGCTAATTTCCTTCCATTTTAGGTATTTAAAGTATATTAATACAAAATTAATCTAATCATTAAAATTTACTGTTATTATAAACATTAAAGTTAATTAAATTAACATGGACACTATCCACATTATGGTAATATGATGACTTATATATTCCTGCATCCTAAGTTGGTAGATTAAATGATTTTGAAATGCTTAAATCGTTTTTTTTTTTATTATTATTGCAATAGACTAGTTAGACACGGATTTACTGCATAAAGCTAATTCTGAATAGATATAGTTTGGTTTGGTTTGGAGCACTATGGTCTACTGTTTTGCACACGAGAGCTAATGAGACCGGGACCTACTGCTTAAAGCCGATTCCGAACGGCTATGAACATCCATGCCATAGAGGGATTCGAACCCACGAACTTCGGTACTGGCGATCAGCGCCCTAACCAGCATTCGGCCAGAATAGATATAAATAACCATATCAACAGTAGGATTTGAACATGCAGACTACAGTCCAAAAGATTGTTTTACCCATACCACATTTATCTGTCTCAAGAAACTTAAGGTTAAAAGGAAAGTCACTTTATAGAGTATGCAAACTCTACTATTCAGTTAATATTTCCAAGGAATACAGTAGATTACAACAGAAGTATATAATAGATATAAAAATGTAAACACTAAATTTTTTTTAGTGTCCTACTTGTGATAGTAGCCCAAATATTTTGATTGCTAGGGCTTGCTTAGAAACAGCCATACCCCATTTATGTAGTCATAAAGAATTACATCTACTCAAATACTGACACCAGACAAAAACTTTGTGAAAGTCTGTTTTATTTCATTGTCAGAGTTCATGAACTGATGTGGAACATATTCAAGAGATACAAGAATTGCATAAGTCATGAGTATGGAAAAATGTTCCCAACAGAGACTGACTATGTGGTTTTTAATTTTGGTGGGAAAGTGTATAAGGTAGAATTTTTCTGTCTGTTGTGGAGCATCTGAACTAGAAAAGCTGTAGCACAAAATGCATAAAACCACATTAATAATTTACAAGATTGCTTTATTTCTGAGAATTGACATTTGGGTTGGAAAAATGTAGGCAGAAACACAGATTTGGTATTTATTACATAAGTCTATAGTTTTGAAGATCATGGAAAGAATTCAATCTCAGTAAATCCCTTCCTTTTTTACATTTGGTGGCTGGGAAATTAAAGATTAAAAAGTATATTGGTGAACCAAGAGAGTTTTAAGAAATTTAGAGGCAACAATTTTTTACATATTATATACATATACATGAGAGATGATTACAGTTACAAAAAGTTCAATCCTGAGTTCAGACATCCAAACCAGTAGTCAGATTTTAGCAAACTGTTATTGAGACTGTTTGAGAACAAAGATAGTAAACAAAGAACTAAACTGAAAGAACAGTATTTCATTTGCATACTTTTAACTTTTAACCAGGAATGCTACTCAACTGTTTTTTCTCTCTAACCTACTGAATTAACATAATGGGTGTTTGCATAAAACAGATAAAATGAACAGCCCCAGTGGCCAGTTTGGATAAACGGTTAAAAAGGGGAAAGCAAAGAGACACAGGTTTTTAGCCTTTGACTTTAGATTTGAAAATGCCTGAGAATTTTCTCAGGCCTTAATGAGGGCTTTCAGCTTATTAATTTATGTTGGCATGGTTGAACACTGAGATCTCAGGAAGTTTCATGATAATAAATTCCTTAAAGGGCCATCTTCAAGGTTTTATACAAAATAGCTACATTAGTTTTTCCATTTAGTTTACTTTTCCCTTACATATATACGTAATTTGAGCTTTAAAAGATATATTTAATAAAAAAAACTCCTAGATTTAGAAGAAAGAAAATAATTAGAAACATAGAGTCACCTGTGACATCCAATTTAAAATAATTAAATGGATAACTTGCTACAAGAAGTTTCTAAAAAAAAATATAACTTTATGATGGCTACAAATGTTATAATTGCTCATCAAATAATTTTGGCATACAAAAAATATTGAAATATATTTTCTGATAATACATAAAAAGCTTATGTGAAAAATATGTAATAATTCCATAGAAAATACTGCTAAATAAAATTTTGAAATAAAAAAGAAAAACAATATTTACTACAAATAACTGATACTGGAGTGGAGGGGGGGGGGAACTTACTCCCTTATTTCCTTTGGTAAGACCAAGATTGTGAACTACTTTACCATTGTTGACAAAGATCTATATTCATCACTGAGCTTCTTCCACAGGGACTGCTTGTATGGGTAGCCCCTGTGGACCCATTTGTGATACACAAGGAAAATGAGGAAAAAGACTTAATTTTACATAAACACGAATTTATATATTTATATAAAATATTTATGCATTGATAAATTAAAATTATTGCCTACATTAATATTTTGAGTAATTTTCTTTTGCTATGTGCAAATTAATATTTGTAGGGAAACTATATTCTTCCAACAAAATTTTTTTTTAAATAATCTGACTTTGATACTGCACTATTTCACATTTGACATTTAGAACTTTTTTTTATAAATTTAAAAATTGAAAATTCTTTAACAATTTTTCAAATAATTTCAAAATTTAAACATTTACTATCAGGACAATATTAAAAAATATATTGTCCTATATATAAAAAATTATATATATTATATAAGTTTGAACTATACATTTCAAATAATAAATAAATTTATTTTATAAACATCTGAGTACACAATATACATTATGTAAGAAAAACTAAGTCAAAGATCTTACTTGATTTCAGTATTAAGAGAATTATGTCTGTGTCGTAAAATATTTTCTGAAGAAGTCCCAGAACTGTTTTCTCTCAATGCCCCAGAATGCCCTGAAGTCGTTTGATTGGGCCAATTTTGACTAGAACCTGGATTCTATTCAAAATTTAAAGATGAACATGTGAAAGATGAATTATGTTATGTTACATGCATAAAAATAGAATAAACAGAAACATAAATGTTGTAAATACACTTTCAACTTAATTTGAGATATTTTTTAAATTACATTTTTATTTTGACTTAGCATCTTATTTTCATTAAAACAAAATGCAAATAACCTTTTATGTTTCATGCAAAATAAAAGTGTTTTTAAATATTTATAAATAGTAAAGCACAGTTGACATGTTGTACAAGAACATGATGTTAAACAACATATAAATAAATGATAAATTCATATAAATTTAAATTCATGGGGCTCATTTTAAACTCATGGGGCCAAAATTTAATAACATAAATTCTATGTTAATATCACATAAGAGATGGACAATAAAGATTTTAACACTATCATGATTCAGAAACAGTCAGTTATGCATAATCTGCCCAGCTGCAATTTAAATGAACCCTAAAACTAAATTCAGTTTCACTTTGAAAAAAATATAACCTGTAAAATTTTAAAATGCACCTTACAAAATAATCTAATTATTGCTAGATTATCATTTCATAGTAAGACCAAAAGATAAATACCAGTGTTAATGATGGAAACTTCTCTAAGTTCAAAGACAAGAACTCTGGAATAGATGGCCCTAGAAGCATCAACATTCTCTGCAACAAAACCCCAAAGAATGAATAGTTTAATCTAACATCAAGACTGGTGATATTGTTTTTATCACCAATGGCCACTTCTAAGAAAAAGGTGTTGTCTTTCTATTAGTTTCCCTAAGAAGCCAACAATGAAATTTATAAAGAAAAATAGCCAAAATCTGTGCTTTCTGCATATTAAAACAGGCCAGAGAGTAATCTTGATATGCATAGGAGTCTGTTAATACTTCCCCATCGACAGAATGTCACTAACACAACCCAACTCCACTCAATTGATCATATCTCACCATTCAGTTCAACTATTCCACCAGAGAGCAGAACAGTCTATTGTTTCAACTGATTGTTTGATGTTAACAGGAATTAAGATAAAACTGCAACTTCTCAATCATACATGCAGTTAAACTTATCTGTATTTTTTATGCATTCATTGGATTACATTTTTAAATATTAAGTAGTGTCAGAATATATGTTTTTTTTTATTGTGAAGGAGCTTTCCAATTTTTTTGATTTCCATACACCTGCATTGCAAGAACAGGAGACATTATTTGATGCTATTAATAAATAAATATGTAAAGCATCTTAAATATAAATTCCAAGAATACAAAATGCATAAATAATAAAGATAAAAATCATCTGAATGTGTAAAGCTTTTCGAAATACTAGACAAAATTTAAATTGCAGTTAGGTAAATTACCTGCTCAGGAGATGACAGAGAATATTTTCCATTGCATACCAAATGAAGGATCTGAATATTTGATTGCATATCCTCCTATATAAAAAAAAATGTTAATAATGCTTTAAAATATAAAAATAAGTAGCATACAAATATATTTAACAAGCATAAAATTTCTGATTATTTGAATAATGTATTCAATTGTCTTAATAAATCTGTGATCACCCAGTTCTATCCAAAGTTTCAAAGCATCAGAGGTGTAAGTCAAATACTGAGAAGTTATTCAAGAACTACTACCTCATGTTAAGGCAATATTTGGTACTGAATATCTATGAATGCAAGGCATAACAGAGATCATGTGAGCATGAAAACTCTCTGCAGTGCTTGAAATAACTACACGGGCAAAGATTTCTAGAAAGATAAGCTGTACATAATACCTGGAAACAATGGTCTGTACAGCAGATCCTACAATTTGTCATATCCTTCTCCGCAGCAAACATTTGGACATTCTTATACTGGAGTAAAGTACTTAAAAGTTGAATATATTGATGGTCCTCAAATTTGGCATGATTGTTGAATTAGAAAATTTTTTCTAGGCATAGCTACCCTTCATAGCAGTTTGAATACATAGGAAAAGTGGGAAAAACCAAGTAAATTTAATGCTAATTTGTCTTTAATGCAATGAATGAACTTGTTTGAAAGAGTATTTCATTACTCTTTATTTCTGTGGCACCCCTGACATACATTTGCAGTATTCAGTTTGAGAAATGCAGGAATAATAATACTGACAACCTCAAAACAATATTTGTCCTCAATTTATCAAGGATATAGTCATTTTGGTAAAGCTAAAAAATAGTAAACAGAAATTTTAGACAGCTATATACCTTTGACAAAGCTCCATACCTCTCAACTTTTATGGAGCTCTATACCTTGACTCAAGCTCCATACCTTTGACAGAGCATCTGTTAGAGCTAGGAAGAGCACATGTATAACATTCCTGAATTTTATATTAATTTGTTTTGAGGTGGAGTAGGACAACAATTCTAATGCATGGATGATAACATGCAAACATACAAATTTGATCAATAATTTTTACGCAAGTTTCTGGCAATGACATTTAAAATCT
The DNA here is from genome assembly GCA_032207245.1 of Pardosa pseudoannulata. Taxonomy (NCBI): domain Eukaryota; kingdom Metazoa; phylum Arthropoda; class Arachnida; order Araneae; family Lycosidae; genus Pardosa; species Pardosa pseudoannulata. The sequence goes on from CM063508.1 coordinate 59,188,285, forward strand.
TTTAATTTCCTTCCAACAAACATAATGTAGGATACTATTAAAAGAAAAGTTGAATCTTTACAACTTCTCTTTCCCATACTCACAGACTTTCAAGTTCAACAACTATAAACAGTTCTAATTTGAACATGAAATGGTTTACTTCAGCAACTCATTAATAAGTTAACAGCAATTGTTATCTTCATGTCATTAAAAGAAATAACTACATTTCTATTTATTTTTTGCTGATGATAGAAATTTTTGATAACATACATATATTTCAAACGGAACTTCAAATATCTGATTTTATGTAGAATACTTAGCTGGAATAACTCTAAGTGTAACTTTAAGATAGAATTTACAACTATTCATTTTTAAACAGTGATATGAACAAAAGTGATTTTTCTAAATAAAAAGAAAATTACTTTAAATTTTATTTGCTTGCATCAGATTTCCCTATTATTATTTTACCTACATTACCTATATTTAAACCTAGTCTTTATAATTAGTTACTATTTATTTGATGAAACAATTTCTTTTAAAATTCAAAAATTATCTAAATACTAATTGACAAATACATTCTCCTATTTTAATACCGAAACTAACAAATTTCTCATTTTATTCAGATAAGTTAAGGCAAAAAAAATTACCAATCTTATAATGTCTTTTAGCTGCAAATGATCATGAAGCAAGCGTCCAGAATAAATCAATTTCTGTTCTTGAACAATCTGAAAAGACAGAAATTTTGTATAATTTTTAAATTAGATGGAAATTTACATTACTACTATACTATATTAATTACTAGAAATTTACTGGGTACAGATTCGATACGCACACTGCGGTTTTTGTCGCCAAATTTGGCGATTTTTTATGCAATGTATGACGTTGTTGGTTACTTTTAGTATTGTATCTTTGTAGTGGCAACCCTGGTTCTTAATTTAAGCCACATTGGTGCACATGATTTGTGACATCACAACCCGCCTCTTTCGCGTGGTTTTCGGGTCAACGTGGGGTCCTGGTCGCGTGGTTGTATGTAAGGTTGAACAATTTTGTTGCTTCAGTTTTTAGGTTTTATGGATTAATTAGTTATTTTTAGCGTGGTCGCATGATTGTGAGTAAGGTTGTACAATTTTGTTACTTCAGTTTTTTAGTTTTTATGGATTAATTAGTTATTTTTAGTTAGTTATGGATGTTGTAACTCCATAACTAACACTCAAAAAGAAGGGGGGTTTCCCCTCAAAAATTTTAAATTTGTTTTAAAGAAATTTTAGTTATTTTAATTAATTTATTTATAAAGATTTGATTTATTAAAACAGTAAAGATTCATAAAATATATGATTTTTTGGTTATATGTATTTATTGGTTGTAATATTTATTCTTGTATCATTAAGGGGGGGTTCCCCCTCAAAATATTTAAAATATTTAAATAATTGGGGTTTTTTACTTTTTTTAATTATGTTTTTTAAATTATTATTTAATAAATAGGGGGTCCCCCTCAATTTAAAAATTCTTGTAAAATTGTTTTACAGAATTTTATCATTTCTTGTGTGTTAAAATTGTTAAATTTCAACTGTCTTTAAGAATTTTTTTTCATTTTGTGGTATTATATACCTATTTCAGTAGTTTCAATCTGTAAAATTTATGCTATGTGAGTATTTTTCTTATTTTGCCATGTGGTGCCATCCATGTTTTTCTTTTTTTTTTTGTGTGTGTGTGATTTTCAGAAACCATATTTTCGGCATTTTATTTGGCAACTTTCCGAAAATGGGGTTTTTACTAAGATTGCCAAGAAAAAAACCATGGGGCCGGAAGCAGTGTGGCTATCGCATCAGTTCCATTTACTGTACTACATTAATTCATTACTAGAAGAAAAAAAACCACATACAGGTCTGTTGGGATAAACTTCAGACAAATGAATTTTCAGTTTCAGAACTGTCCAATCCATACTGCAATTGATAACTTGATCCTCAATGTTTTGATTAGGAGCTCTAATAATAAGCTGAGTCTCCATGTCAAAACACAAAAAGTAATCCCACAAGCTAAAAAATATTAGAAAATAATTAATATTCTATATAATATAAAGTAATATAAATAAGCAGTATATTTATCAAATTTACAGATTCCTTTCATTTTGAAGTATATTTACAAATTGCACTGATCATCAAATTATATACAGTATTTTATATTTGAGTGACTATTCAGAACTTAAAACTCCTATGTTATAAGAGTCAGTTCTAAAAAAGAATAAAACATTTTGCTTATTACTTATTATGATGATTAATACAGTTCAAACCAAAGTAATTATAGTTATAAAACTGTTATAAAATAAAATACAATACAAAATGTAAATGAAGTATATAACTCATAAGCATAGTTGTAAATCAACAAATACCAGAGTAGTAATTTACTTCTACATTTATTACAAATTTCAATTTTCTTTAAGACCCAGCTAAGTTGAATCATTAGCAAAACTATTAAATAAAAATTAAATTTGTTTTCATATTTCTTAAAATGTAAATAAATAAATAAACAATAAAAAAAATAGTAATAATGCTGTTCACTTCCCAAAAGTTCTAGCCAAAACTGAAAGAATTCCTCAATCAAATCTGTGCAAAAGCCAGTACATTAAGTAAAAATAGTTTTAAATTTCATGTACATTTACTCTCATGTACTGAAAAAAAATAAACAAGTTTTTAACCAGAAACAAAAGAGAAAGTGCCTTTCCTTTTTTTCAAATTATTAAGTATGTCTTTAAAGTAAGAAAACTAGAATACAGCAATACTAGTACACTTAATACACTTCAGTTTAGATAACCTTGTTAGGATTTCTTAATTGCTTATAAAATGTTAAGATAAACAGGACAGATTTTGACATTTTTAGCATTAATATGAATTCTACTTTTAATTGCAAAAGCATTAAAGCATAAAAGGGTAAATATAAAGGATAAATATAAAGTTGTTTGAAATTTTAATTAGTTAATTCATACATGAAATGTTCGGATATCAATTATATATATATGCTTATAGTTTAAATTAAACTTATTTATTGCAATCTCATTTTAAGTAACATATTTATAAGGATTGATCTTTACACCAAAAAGGAAATCTATTAAAATGATTTTTTAAAACACAAGTTAGAGCAAAATTAAATTTTATTATGCTTCATAAAGATTTTAATAATTTACAATGTATTGTAACCATGTACAAAAAACTATTTTATATTTATGTATTGATATATCCTAATTATAAAAACAATAATTCAAGTAATGATGATAAATTAATGAGTAAATAAAGAAATAGCTGGGAATATGTGATTCATTACATATGAATTGAGTATTTTTAAAAGTTTTAAATGTACACTTCCTTACTATTTAATACAGTAATCTGTACATATGAATTTTTATTTCATCAAATTATTTGTATGTTTTAAGAAAAGATATTTGAAGAGTTGGATCAAATCAAATTATGTTATTAAAATATTATATTATCGATCCCTTTATAAAATAGTATGATTAAAAAAATGAATTAGACAGAAGTCAGTCTTTAAAAGAGTATTAACATGATAATAGCTATTTAATTCTTGACATTATACCCTCATTTATAAAATTCTGGAAAAAATACCTGCGACAAATCGTACATAATGGATTTAAATTATGGTCATAATGATGGTAATTCAATGAAAATAACAAGACATCAAAAGAATTATAAATCAGGCAAGATAAATAATTGTATTACATTAGCGCCGAAAAAAATAGATCGTGATTTGACATAGTACTGCATTCCAGAACATTTTGTTCCTACACATACTTACATAAAGCTGAAGTATTGGGCTTCAGTAATAGATAAAAAGTATGAGCAAAAATAAATACCAATTGTTAAAGAGTAAAATTCTTGATCTTGTAGATGCTGATACACGATTCCATGCTCAATAGACAGAGATCATGCCAGTTCTACACATCAGCTGCAAAAGAATTTCTTTGTTGTTTTAGGTTAAAAGGATATCTAGATACCGCAGATGAATCCATAAAATACTTTCCCAATGTTTAATCAACAGTTTTCAGGTAGACAACTCCCACTCCAACGGAGGGCAAAAAAAAAAATTTGTTTACTTTCTATTCACAACAATAATGTTGTTGCCATCTTTTATTTACGAAAAACTCTGCAAGACGGTCTAGATTCACAAGATTATTACCTCCGTATCTTCCTCTGTGCATCCCACACCATGGAGGCAGTATTATCTTCAACTCATCCCTTGGCAATGTAAATGTTTTCATTTGTATTAGGTCAGGCGGTATCACATGATAAAAACAAATGGAAATATTTCGGCAGTGCGACCAAGTTTGAGCTGTCTAAATGTAAAGCTAAATTTATTTTAAATGTGGTCTTAATATAAGATTGATTTTAAAAGGCTTGTTTGTTAGTTAATCAATATGACTTGAGTTTTTTATATCGAGTAAAGTGTTCCCAATAATTTTATTCAAAGTAAGTCAGCACATTTATTAAAGCTATTTTTGTGGATCAGCATTATCAGTTATTGATAAAATATATCCAATTTTAGTACAGATATTTCCATATAGGTCACAAAGAGAAGCAATTTTCTCGCTCATGATAGCCTTTAATTTGTTTCTAACGTAACTCCAAAGTTTTATAGTTTACATGTTTTCATGCATATATTCTGTAACGCTATTAAAATCTTAATTTTTTTTAGTAGAAACAGAGATGATGCCTGCTCATGGAGAAGATAATATGAGGACGACGGGTGGACAAATTGACAGTAAATAGTTTTTTTAATACTATTTCAAAATTTTGATTGAATAATATTGTATACTGTCGCTGTCACTCTTGACATAAGCACATATGTTAATTATTTAATTATGTGTATATGTGAATAAATCATTAATGTTTCATAGAATAAATAATGTATTGAAAATTATTTAGTAATATGAAGATTTTATTTATATTTTTGTGTGCCTTTTTGCTGTTTTGATCATTTACTGCATATTTTATTATAATTATACTTATTCTTAGTTTTATTGTAAGTGTATATTTCAGATATTGTTTTTGCCTTGATTGATGCCATTCTTGATAGAAATGATAATGTTACACAAGCAATACAGTCATCATTGTATAATATTGGAAAACATCAGCCTAATTTAGTGCTAAGTAGCTGTCATTCATACTTAGGTAGACATCCAAAGGTAAAGTTTAATTCTTTTGGTCCATTTAGTAACCTATACTGTTAAAGTTGCTTAAATAGCATTTTTAATTAATGTATGCTGCTATGTTTTCAAGTTACCTTTTTATTTATTGTGAAAATATTCATTTTTTTTTAGTTTTAAAAAACATTAAAAAAGCACAACATTTGTATGTAACTTACATCCTTTTAATTATTAGGTGTTTTGAGTTTGATTTTATCTGATTTGTGTGAGAATACTTTTTTATTTTTATTCCTAAATTAAATCTAATATCCAAGAAATTTCAGTTTTCTTCTGATTCTTCGACTTTTATCTGGATTTATGGGTCTGATAAATTGATAACTAGTAGAAGGGGTTAGGAATTAAAATTTAATGAAACTACTATAAGAACATAGATATAGAACATGAATTTAACTAAAATTGTTGTAAAAATTGTAGTAATTAGATTGTTTGCTAAATATAAAAGACAAAACATAACTTATTTAAAAATTCATAACTATATGATTAAATGCATAAAAAATTTTAATGAACATATTTCACTAAAATAAATACTCCAGGATGTGTATGAAATATATTTGGGTTTTGAGTATGTAAAGAAAACATGTTAAGAAGATATGTACATTTTTTATGAATATTTTACAAATGAAAAATAATCTTTTAGACATATATATATGTTTACTATACATTAAAAGAATTTAGACTGGTAAATAGAGATGAATAAAATAACATACAGTAGAATCCCTCTTAACTATCCAAAATGGGTCTGAGGTTAAGTAAAATTCTAGTTGGTGAATAATTAACAAAAAATTAATGTAAATGTAATTTTTTATAGTTAAAGTGAACATTTTTTAAATGTGTTAATATACAACAAATTTTTACATACCATTAGTAATTATATTTAAATATTGTCTCTGTAGTTGAACTTCTTCTAATCAACTCCTCCTACTCATTTTCTAGGACCCTTTTATTTTGTAAAACTTAATTGTAATTTTGGACCCTTTAATTGTAATTTTGTTTGTATGCACAAAATGCTTCTATATTTAAAGTTTTTTTTATTTCACATTTAAAATATATAATTACAGAATTTTCAGTAATTTTTTTTGCTTAAATTTTTATTTATGTTCTTAGATTAATTGCATTTAGGAAAAGTAAAGATCTTGTTAAATGGAAACAAATTAAGAGCGAATCTATTGTAATTGTATGTAACCATATAGTATAAAATATTTTACTGTTTACTTTCAGGCTTCACTAATAAAATATTTTATAGTCATACTCTTTTTCTAATTATTATATGGTTTCAGCCATTAAAAGGGAAAAATACTTTTTTTTAGCTACTTTCTTGTTCTACTCAGGTAGGGAAATTATAACTTCTTGTGTAGAATCTCTATTGCTTAATTTTTCATTTTAGTATATATTCAACATAAGTAGTATACATAGTTATTTAAACATAATTTGGTGTTTAGGAATTTGTAAACTTAAGCTTGTTTACTTTTATTACTTTAGCTGGCCTTAGCACAAAAAATAAGTATTCTAGCAGTCCTAGAAAAAATTTGTGATGAAGCTTTACAATCAATCCAAAAAGATGTTGCTGTTGATCTTATTAAGCTAGCTGTTGAAGAAATGGTGAACACAAAAGTAATTAAATTCTTGCTCACAAATTAAATTTTTTTTAATTTGAATATTTGTCATATATTTTATAACTGTGTAAACCACAGTTTTTCTCATAAATGAAAAGCTCTCCTTTAATTCTTGTTATACTATATTTAGGAGAGGTGCAATCATATTTTTTTAAGAGTTTTAACATAATTTTAAAAAAGGCAACTGGTAGCATAATTGACTCATTTGCTACTGTATTTTTTCATATTTTTATTTAATTTGAAAAAATTTGTATGTAATTGTGTATAAATAACTTTTTGTAGAATAAATTTATTCCTTAAGTATGAGTGCAGGGTAATAGAGAAATTTTCTTTTTATAATACAATAATATATTATATCATTAATTACTTCCTGTTTAATTACCAAATAAACTTTTTCGTCCAATTTGCTAAGTCTTCATTCTTGTTAGAAAAAGTTTCCTTTATATATATATATATATATATATATATATATATATATATATAGTGTGTGTGTGTGTGTGTGTGTGTGTGTGTACATATATATGTTTAGTGTGGCATAGACTGGGTTAAAATGGTATATATATATATGTCAGATTATGAAACATGGGATTGTGTTTTTGAGTGAATTTCTTAATATAAGAGTCTTGCACACCAACTTTAAGGCAGAGATATTTATAGAAGTGAGCTGGTTGACTTTAAGTTAGAATGCTGTCCTTTGTTTAAGTATGTGTATGTGACAAAAGTGTGACATGTTTGAACTAGTAGAATAAATAGATATAAAAATGAACTACCTTGAACATTTGTCAGGGATGAATCTTTTTGCAAATATATATACATACATACAAACACCATATATGCATTTATTATAATTATTTGTCAATACTATTATAAGACAGGTTAAAAACTGAAAACAGGAGTAAAAGCAAAAAGTTAAAAAATGGATAGAACAGCAAAATTAGAGTAGAGTTATAGAGTTTTATTATTCTTTTCAGAAATAATTCTTTGGGATGCATCTAATTATTTCAGTGTCCACAAAGCAGCTCCCTTAATTTTTTCTGTCATATGTTTTATATATTCAGCCATTACCTACATTTTTTTCCTAGTGATTGTCACTAGAGTATTTGTATGATATTGTTTTTTATCTTTGTTATGAAATCTTTAAAAATATTTGTAATAAACACATTTTCTTTCGTATTATTTGTCAGAAGGATACAAACAAACTGATAGGCTTTATGATCTTAAAAAAGGTGTGATATAAATGATACATGATAAAAATTTTGATTTTTTAAAGACTTGTAAACTATGTTTTTGTACTTTTATTTCATTTTTAAAATTTTATTTTAATGGATTTTTAAAAATTTTTATTTTAAGAATGTAGTTTTCTATTGAAATAATACAGTATTAAATATGTTGTTGATATTAAAAAGGATAGTTAAAGAAATGTAGTTAATATATTTATATATATATATATAAATTTGTATTTAAAATTGGACTAAAAATATTTATAAAAGCAACTTTAAAGTTTTTAATGTGCAATGCATAGAAATAATTTTAAAAGTATGTTTCTGAATTTTTTTTTTTTTCAGGAAATTGTACCTGAATGGCAAACTTTATCTAGTAAAATTTTAGTTTCACTTGGAAGAAAATACCACAATGATGTTATGGAGCAACTTCTTTTAAGATTTCAATCGAGTACTTTACCTCATTTTTATGTTGTACAGACATTAGCTGATTTAGCATCTGTAAATGGTAATTAATTTTCAGTTGATTATGGTATTATTCATTTTGAAAAAAAAAAATGTGTGTATTGATTATTCTGTAATATGTATATTTTAACTTTTTTATTATATTTTTTCATGTACAACTGAATGTGTGATTGCATATGAAGAGCAGGGTTTTACACATCTGTTTAAGCTTTATGCGTTATGCCTTATGCAGCTTACAATTTTAAAGAAGTAGTTTCTTTCATTAGCTAATGCTTTAAAGTCATTACATCATCAAATCTATATTGACTTGCATAAAATTTTGCTTTTTTTCTTTAAAAGAAAGACTATATTCTAATTTTACATGTTCTTATTTTTGTTTTATACAGAGGGTATTCATATAGTTTTGTAACGATTTTGCAAAGATGGATATACACAAATATATTACTTTTATTATTAAAGGTAGATTAATTGCTATATTTTTAAATTTCAGTGTCAAATATGGTTCCATATTTAAAATCAATAATTAGTACAGTGTTGCCTCTTCTGTGTTTGGTGAAACAAGGTGATATGAAGTGGATATTTGCTTATGGTAAGTAGATTAAGTGAATAGTTTTTCTATTTTACAATTGATTTAACTATCAAATCAGTTCAATCAGTTTATTCCAGTTGTTATGCATACATATTTGCTTCCTGAAGGAAATGAATTCATAATTGTTATATAGTTTTCATTGTATCTTTACACACCTGGTTCATATACAAGTGCAGTAAAGCACCATTCATTTTTTGATCAAGAGAACAATCTTTAAAAGAAAATAGCATATAAAACCACAATATTAAAAGATTAATTAATAAAGTACAATTATTAAAAGAGTATCTAAAAAATTTTAATAATATATTCAAATAACTTTTCTCTTAAGTGCTACCTGCTGATCTTCGTTACCAGAGTTTGTGGATTAGAATCCCACTGTGGCAGGGATGCTCATAGCTGTTTGGAATCAGGTTTATGTAGTAGGTCCCGGTGTCATTAGGCATTGTGTTGCAAAAAAGTAGACTGTAACACTCCAAACAAAACCTTAAGTGCTGCTTTTGTACTGTCCAACCCTGCTTAATATACAGTGTTACCAAGAAAAGACAAATATTCTTCAAACCATTTACTTCTGACTCTTTTAAACCTAATTACTGATGGAATAAAACATTTTATAAGTGTAAATTTCCTTTTTAATCTCTCCAACATATTCCGTCTGTAAAACACCTGAGGATTTGATTTCGAAAGGTAAATCTGAGTTCTTTCCAATAAAAACTGTACCCAATTCAATGAGCTCCTGATAATAATACTTCAAATTTTCATTTATCAGTGTATATATAAATGGATAATTCACATAACACAGTACTTCAAATCCATTTTTTCTCTGCTATTTTTGAAGAACTCAATATCTGGATTACACTTAATCACTTGATGTACCTTGAATTTGAAAAAAAACCTGGGGTCTATCTTGACTATCCTGGTGACTATCTTGACATGTGGTGCCAACAAGGAAAATGTGTTTCTGGACTGCATGCTGCTCTGGAATGGAAGTGCACCTTTGATTTGACCAGTGTTAGAGCAGAGAATTTGAGCTTTATCTTCCAATCTATAATCTTTTTGAACATTTTAGACAATAATAGCATACTCATTTCCTAAAATATTTTATAATTTTGGTATACTTGGTGATCTTTAAAAGTTACAATAAGTAGCATTTCACATTTCAAATGTATTACAGTTAAAGCAGGTAACAATTTGCCATCACAGGAAATAGATGCAAAATTAGTTTTATTTTCTATAAATAATTGTTTAATTTTAGAAGTCTTTGTCTTACCAAAAGCTTCCCAACATTTTTTAATTGTATTTGATTGATTGCCAGTTCTTCTATGTTGTCACCTAAGAACTCAACTATGGCTTTAATAGTAAAAACAGCATTTCTGTAATTAATCTGGCATCAATCAATTATAGTCATTTTACAGTTAAAAACATTTTCCTCTCATTTACATTTTTTACATATAAAACTTTCTGCACATATCTGTTTTCCCCAAGAGATTACTGGGAAATGTTTGAAGACCCAGGCTGATCAAAAGATTTCCCATTACCTGTTGATTGCTCTGATGAATCCATACAATCAAAAGCAATCTTCAAGCTACAATGTAGCCTCTTTTCATATTTCCTGACTCTCAATAATTTCCTTTTTTTTTTTCCAGCTTTGGTAGTTTCATATCAAATTACAAGACATCCACTTTGTCCTGGCTTGTGTTGTCTTAATAGTTTCCGTATACTTCAATTTTCAGAATATCTAAAGCATTAATATAAGTACTGTCGAAATTGTTTGAATTTGACATAAACTTAATTTCGTATTCATTCTATGTCTGATATACAACAGGCACTTTTTTGAAAATTGCACAAGAGTACATCTTCATAATTTTTTTCACTCATTGAGGTATTCTTTCTTTGAAATATTTGCCTTCACCCAAAAAATGAAACATTCAGGCATAATTAAGTGAACACTTTCTCTTAATAACAATTCAATTTCCTGTAAGTTATGAAATAACACAAATAGTACCTTGTCGGATAGTTAAGTTTGCTTCCAATGATTTGAGGACATTAACTTCTAATTAAATATTATGATTATTTCACAAATTTAAGCTGTAATCTCACTCAAGTTGAGACAAGCAAGAACTTGAATAGACTAAGAGCAAAATAAATGCCTTTGCAATGTGGCGTATGATGGAATGAGTTAATCATGCCCTGTACCTACATGATTCTTACTTCTACCAAGATGCAGGATTTGTTTCTAACCTCTGATTTGGACAAATGAGATCTCTAATTTCTTGAAGGGGTAAGCTAGAAAAAATTGGTTGTGTGAAATTTGTTATTAAAGCAATAAAAAATATGAGACACCCTAATAAATACAAATGCATGCTTTTTTATTTTACATTTATTTTATGGTTAAAATAGGAATTTTCAAGCCTGTAACTTAAGGTTTTATCTCATTATTTTGTAGCATTAGCAAAATTTTGCGAAGCTATCCTTGAATACATTGCTAATACAGAAGCAGTGGGGGATTCAACAATCACTAAAGATGCATTTACTTCTGAAATCTGCAGTGCCTTTGATATATTGTTTAACAACTGGCTTCCATCTAGAGAATTGAAGGTATTCTTGAATATCTTTTTCTTGAATTTAGTATTATGTTAATTTGCATTATAATATATATTTGAATTTGTATTCCAGTTGTTTGATTCTGATTGTTTTGAGAAAATTAACTTTCCATTATGATTCCTTAACTTAAAAGTAAATAGGATAATAGTATGTAAGTGTTGGTAATAATCTAGGACTTTAAACTAAAATTTTTTCTCATTATTTTCATAATATATCTAATATTCTCTGGTAAAATGTTATAAAACCATTTTACACATTTTTTCTGCATCATTATTGGTTATATAATAATAAATATGTGATGTAAAAATGCCATCTGTTTAATTTTTTTATAAACTACAGATGAAATAAAAAATCTTTTTTAGTTAGATCTTATTTCTTAAATTGCCTGAAAGAAAGGTCTTGAAATTTGTAATGTAGTGTTAATTTCCAGGATAATTTAGTGAGGATTGCCCTCCTTAATTTAAATAAATATGTAAAATCTTTGCTATGTATCCTAGGATTTAATCGATATATTTCCTGTAGTAGAATTTTACATTTTAAATGGGATGTTGAATATATATACATACATATATTTAATTATTATTCAAAATAAGTTAAACAACTTATAATAGTGCCAGCTGTATTAATAGTCTATTCATCCATTTAAACTTAACAATTACTTAAGTTACATTGAGGAAATTCAATTTAAATTACTATAATTGATAATAAATATTGCTTTTTTAAAATTATCTTATTTTAAATAGAAAAAAACTTGCAGAATTTTATAATAGTTATGTACTTGTGAATAATTATTCTCTTTTGATACATAGTAGAGGTGTATGAACTAAACACATGTAAAATTATTTGATTTTTAAATTAAGTAAATGTCATTTACCATGCTGGTGATATACAGTACTAGATTATTTTTTGTTTGTTTGTTTGCTTGGGACTAATGCCAAAGTATCAAACTTCTATCAGTATATAAACTTGTTTATGTTATCTATATATATAAAAATGAATTTGTGTGTGTCTGTCTGTACTCAATAGACTCAAAAACCATGCATCCAATCGCCGTGAAAATTTGGGAAATGTTTAGGTATATCCCTGGGAAGGTTTTTGTAAATTTTTAACGTTCGAAATCCATTCCTTCCCCCATTTTCGAGCATTTCATGTCACTATTCTAAGCATTATTTTCCCCGGTTAAAAGCAAACGATTAAATTTTTAATTTATCGCGTGATAACTAAGTGAAAGAAGCAATATTTCTAGCAATGTGACGTCATCCCAAGTAATTGTTTTAAACGCAGTTTTCCTCGGTTAAAAGTAAAGATTAAAATTTTTAATTTATTACATAATACATAGGTGAAAATGATATTTTTCTATCATTATGACGTCATTCCTTTAAATATTTCATTTATTCATTCTTATTTTATAATCGTCTGCGTAGTATCAATTCGATTTGACCTGGAAATTGAGATATAAAGAGATTCACTTTCATTTCTATGTGACGCAAATTATAGCATTTTTATATGAGAACTCATTTTAAATTTAATTCTTGGTTAATTTTTAAGTTACAATGAAATGTTTATCAATAATATTTTAACAACAAAAAGTACAAATTTCAGTGACTCTCATGGGCAAATAAATTCCTATCATTTTATATAGTTATCTTTATATTCACATATTTGACAATATGAATGTGTGCTTCTGTTTCATACTAAACTATGTGGTTTGTCATAAATTGCCTTAATTTTGGAAACATTTATTACTACGAACAAAATTAGCACTTTTGCTTTCAAAAGCTCTGCTCCCTATTCTGTCACGTAATTTGGCAAGGTATATTAACGTTGCTAATCAACGTACAGTAGTAATACAGTTTAGGGTTAAACTTATATTTTACTATACAGTTTTGAGCAAATTTAATATAAGACACACATTTGATGCAGATTTAATCGTTAGCGTGTAAACATATATTTTGTTATTTTTATTTATAGATATTAAGAACAGTTTTCATTTTTATGCTTTTTTAACAAATCTACCCAATAAGTCATAGAGTATCTTCTTTGGACAGAAATCCTTGATACCGCCAAATGAACATATTCCACATTAATACATCTTGAATTCCCAGATTAAAATCTGACTGTGAGATCCAGGGATGTTATTTCGTCCATTCGTGTTCCGATATACCAATTAGTTCGAAAGATATTAACGAAAAACCAAACAAAATGGCAGTTTAATTTTGCGACACGAGCTTTCCGTTATTGAGTTGGCGTCTAAATATGGCAGTGTTATTCATTGTTGGCATTATTATCTCCAGATATTTGGTATTCGGGAAACATAAAAACGTATCTACGCGATTTTAAATTCCAGTGTAAGTATAGAAATATATGATGGCATTTATGTATATAAGACTATTCTTATCTGATAAACGATAAACTCATTTTTGTTTAGGAATTCACTTCTTTTTTCTATTTTATTAGCTTGGCGAGATTTTTATTTTCAATAATTAAAAACTTGCCATGTTCTATCAAATTTGTTTTCATTTCGCAGTTGCCATTTATTAAATAAAAACTATCATATGGTTATAGGTTTTTTTATCTAAAACTCAACTACACTAGAGATAAAAGAAATTGGCAAGTGATATACAGGGAACAAATAAATTTGAAACTATGAAATGTTGAGATATTGTAGCCACTTTTGAATAAAGTTTAAAATGTGATTTCAAATAATATAATTGTTTTCGGTGTTTTAGTCTTATATACTTATTTTGTTTTATCAATATTAATTTGGTATATTTCTTTCATTTTAAATTCAATTGCGCCATTTTTATTAATCCAATTTTAAGACGTCACTCTGTCCTTCACCTATTCTTAAATAAGCTTGGCGACTTTATGGTATATGTTTCGTGTTATAAAAATTGAAATCCTTTATATAACTTCATTCTTATGATAACGCTTTAAGTTCTTGGCTTTTGACCTTATGTGCTTAGTTTATTTTATTATCAAAATATCGTAATTAGAATCAGTTAAAAATATATTAATTAAAATATGTAATGAGTGGTGCCATTTATTGCCTATAGTTACAACTATTTTTCATACGCAATAACTTTCTCTCTTTGAAATATCCCAGTATCAAAATCATTTTATTTTTTATAGCTAAATTTTGTATTTCATCAAAATATGTAAATCTTTATTTTACTTTCTCAAATTCTTTAAGAAGTTAACATTTTTTCTGTTATATGTTGTTGTGATTTTTTATTCAGTACTTACAAATTCACCATGTTCTATCATATTTGTTTTTATTTCACAATTGCCATTTTTTAAAGAAAAATTTTTTTCATTTTAGGTTTTGTTGTTTAAAATTTAATTTTTATGTATGTAAAACAGTACTAAAAGACGGTTGGGAATGATTTATCCCATTCAGAACAGTACATATATATGTTACTCTCCACAGTATTTTGAAATTTGATTCCTACATTAAAAAAAAGTCCTGGAATTGGGAATTATTATGCAGCGGCTCACGGGCAACACAGTGCACTTACTGGACATTTGGCTATTAATAAACTGTTATAATCATCAACAATCTAAAACATACGAAATTTATTCAGCATTTCTATCAATACATCTTATTATCTTTAATAGTGGTTCTAAATCTTTCATCGAAATATTTGAAAACCCAGACCGAAGGCTGGGTGCGAAGCAGCTAGTTGGATATAAAATATCCTCTGCATAAAACTGAAACTTTAAAAATAGTATCTGCTAATGGGAGAAAGATAAGCATTTTCACAGTTATGTTCCATCATATGCATGACTTATAAAAATAATAAATATTTTTTAAAAGCTCTATATTTCTCTAGTTTGAAATGTATTGTATAGTAAAATATATGTAGTCTTTTTCATATTGGTTTTTTTCTTTTAATAATTGATAATTCCCAATATTGTTTATTTGTAGATGATGTGCACTCAGTTCTATACAAGAAAAAAAAATATAGCAAAAATGTTTATATCATATAATCACACACCATTAATTTACATGCAAATGACTCTTTGGATTTCAAAACAGTGAATGTGAGGGTAGAATGAATCAACACCTAATATTCCTTCAAGGTTGTTCATCAGCTGACTTCATATTTTAACTCTTAATACTGAGGAAGGATAAAGAATCTTAACTTTTAATACCTCAATCAACAAACCAAAAACTAGGCCATTGCCAGGTTCTTGTCAGTATAGACAAAAATTTATTGAAAACTTATAATTAGTGTAAAAGCATTAAATAATGTTACTAAATATATTACATTAAAGAAGTTAATATAAGTGACATAAAAACATAGCAATATTTGTGTAACAGTATTGATAAAATTTTTGCCACTTTATTTTCTTTGAATACCTATCTTGTTTCTTATGTATATCGTGTGATTACCTAAAACAGCAAAAGTTATTTTTAACAGATATCTGCAGATTTTTCCTAAATTTTTGGTAAAAAATGTATGTTATACATTCTTAAATACAATATCCTATTTCTAAATTAAATGAAAACATTAGATAAGTACCTTATTATTATGGTTTTATTTGTTATACAAATAGGTTAAATCTGAAGTTGTTGTAGCTTTGGGGTATATGGCACATCTTCTTGCTCCAGAAAAGTTAGAAGAATTGTTACCAAAAGTCATTCCAGCTATTCTTGCAATTTATAGACAACATCAAGATTATCAGCATACTACTCAGGTGAGTTTAGTCTGTAAAAAGTTTATAGACTATTCTTGTTAATAAATATGAATAACATTACATGGAAGTACTATCATTCATCATAAATTTTTAGGAGGTTAGTAAATTTTTGGAAACTTGAAAACAAAGTTTTAATGTAAATAATAGGATATTAGGTGAATATTAAAGTATCTTTATTGCTGTACTTTGTAGTATATAGATTATTGGAAGAGTAATAACTCCTGTAAATTATAAATGATTTAGACCCTTATATTTATTTAAAAATACTAATATAAGATGAAAAAAGTTTAACTGCTGTTGTTCTGAAATTTAATAATTTTTATTTGTTAATCTGTGTAAATGATTTTAATATCTGCGATGAATATGTAACTGATTCCAGTTTAAAATAACATTTCTCCATATATATTTTTGTTACACCCTTTTTTTATTGATTTAAGTATCCTATTTTGTGATAATTTTGCCTCTTAGCATTCTTATGAATAATTAATTTTTTTTTAATTTTTCCCTTTTTGACTCATAAATATTAAATTTCTTCATTTTATGATATATTTTAACTTAGTCCATGGGTTGGTTTACTAGAAGTCTTTACTGAGATATTTACTAATTTTTGGACTTCAGCCTCTATGTATTGTACCAAAAACTAAGAAACAACTTAAGATATTTACAATTGTGTCAAAAATTGAAAACAACTAGTTATTTGCCAAACATAACAAAGCTTTCAAAAGCAATGCAATATTACTGTTTTAACTAAGATTTAAGTTATAAAACAAAAAAAAAATCCTGCATTTGTTGCATTTTTCTTTGTTCTTAAAATCCATATATACCTCAATATATGTAATTCAAGGGGAAAGGAATCTAAATTAGGGTTATGTAAAATGGATGGCTTAATTAAAAAGCTACTAATAATTTTATATGTAAATGGGATAGGTTTTGTATTCAGACAACAAACTTCCCAACTTTCATATGCAAGAACCACCAAAGTTAGTTTTAATTTTTATGAAAATATTAAATTCCAGAATAAAGATTTTCATTATTATTAGTACAGAAATTATCTCTCAAAGCTTGGAAGTTCAATTTCCAAATATTCTGATTGATCTTGCATTAAGCTACAGAAATAGTAATATCTTTGATAATTTTTAGTTTTTAAAAGAATGAAAAATTTTGTAATGTGTACAAATTTATGTTAATAATATTTAAAAAATATAAATTTGATAGTCTTGATTGTAACTGCTACCTGGTTCACACACATTTACATATAAATAGCTCTTTGTTATCTTGTTTCATTGACAACTTGATTGTTCTTTCTTGAAAGTCTGCCAAATTTTGGCATAGTATATCTCCCCTTCTCAATGTATCAAAATCTCACTTTTAAAATCAATACCCCTACTGTTTGTAAAAGAGCAAAAATGTTATGACTAATGTGTTTGTGCTCTGAGAAACCCCAGAATTCCAGGAATTTCACACTAACCTTCTCTGGATTCCAAAAAAAAATGAAATTATAAATTGTTTTCCCTTACTCCTTTCTCTTTACTTAAAAAGTGAATTAAAGAATACAGTACATTCTCTGTGTCTCCCAAATTATCTCCTAATTGTTCTAATGTTATATACTGAATCTTAAAATAATAAGGTGGAACTTAGTATGACAGCAGGAAGATACTGAAAAAGGCAAGGATCATTTAAAATTTTAAAGGTATAAGGTTCTTAGAAATTAAAATCATAGATTCAATGAGACCGCTTAACAGTAGTTAAAAGTTAAAACTGTAAAAAAGATGCATTTTCCATTGAACATTCACAAATGTACATTAAATGCTCAAGAGAGCTTATTTGTCATATTTGTGAACAGAGTAATTAAATGATTGTCTTTGATTAAAGAAATTCTGGTAATTTAAGAAAATTGGCCTTTTTTTTTTAAATATTTTTTGAGTAAGATTTAACTTTTTAAAATCTGTTAGCATGTTTCAATACCTTAAATTTTTTTTTATTTAGTTTTTAGAAGGGAATTTTCCCCTCCTCTGTTTGAAATATTATTTGCTTATTCTTGTTTTGGCATTACTCTTAATGTATTAGTCCATAAAATTTTCTGGGGATATTTTTTGGCCCCACAAATGCTTCTGTTATGGTTACATGTATAGTGTTCATATTTTATGCTTTTCAGAGAAAACCATATCTTTCCTGTCCCCTTTTTTTGTGTGTGTGTCAATTCACCCTACCCTTTTCTAATTTTACTTTGGCATTTACTTTGTACCCTATATTTATTCATAGTTATTTAGTGTAATTCATATTTAACCTCATATATACTTTACTGACAAATATTCCCAGTGTGACACACTTTTACTAAATAAATAATGCTTTTCTCATGACTAAAATTGTCATTTTTGATAATGCACTGTTTTATTTTTCTTTAAATGTAGTTTAATTTTCATGCATGTAGTTAGTATTTAAGAAAATTTTTATGTAGTTCAATTTTTGCCATATTTTTTAAACATATTGTAAACTGATTTTTACTTATTTTTGGAACTATCTCATATTTATAGTAGTTTATACCTATTTAGGGTCTGTGTTTGTTACTGGATGCAGCCATTTTGAACCACAGTTTGAGTCTTGAGTCCCAGTTAGATGCAATATTAAATAACCTGTTTCCTCAGGTAAGGTGTAAAAGTTTGATTTTGGTACTATTTTGAATTAAATGATTTTGTCCCTAGAAAATAAAAGGTGATATAAGAAAAATAGAATCATCTGACAATTTTATGATAGAACAGTTTACACCATATACAGTATTGAATAGAATTTATATTATGTAAATTAGTTTTAAACAGTATGGTTAAAATGAAAGTAATTTTTTTTTAAGTCTTATTTATGTATGAGGATACAAACATAGTTCATGTCAAAAAATAATTCATGTATCAAAACCATTTTGTTTTCATTATTAAATGTCAGTTTTTGGAAAGCATGTATCCATTAATTGCTTTAGTAAGTTTAATGACTTAAATAACATTTTTTCTAAAGAGGAAAGTAATTATATGAGAAGAATATTCAGGTGATTGATCATGCATTTTACTTCTAGGTTTGTTCACAACCTGATTATTCTTCACCCTCAAGTGCAAGAAATCACAATGAAGTTTTAAGATGCTTTGCTGTTTTGAGTAAGTATTTCTATAATAATATTATTATAATTACTTCACTGTCTATCTTTGTTTTCTTATACTCAAACTGAATGCATTATCTTATGTAGATTGTCTCTGTTATTTGATTTTCATTGATTAAGTATTTTAAACAAATGTTTTTAATACCAGTTGCACATAGCTATCTTCATAAATTAATTGATCTAAAATTTCTTCATAAATTATTCGTCTCAATTTTTATAGGCTATTTTCTCTATTCACTGTTATTGTTTATTAGTCATTCACAATTTATCAAAATTTTTAATATAATCATCTACTACTATTTCATTTCAATTGAAATATATAATAAATAATTTATTTTTAAAATGTCTCCTAAAATGGACAGACGACAAATCATTTCCATAGTGTCCAAACACTCTTCGTATTTTCCAATATTTAATATTTAATCCATTTTTAGATTTTTAAAAAATATAATCTCCCATTATTTACTTAAAATTTCGGTGCTATATAATTTGAGAGATATTTTGAGGGGGGGAATCATTTATTTTCATTATATTGGCTTTTCTTTTAATAGAAAATTGAAACATTTTGCTTTTTTCTTTCAAATTTTCCTCTTGTAAAAGAGATTAAGGTATTTTTGTGATAACATTTTAATACTTTTAAAGGAACAGTAAGTGAATTTGTACTTATTAATATCTTTTCTGTTTTAGCTCCAGTGTATTCAAATCGTCTCATATCATTTCTTCTTCAAAAGCTTGAAAATGGTAATGAAGCTCACAGAATAGGCTCCATCACTGTTTTAAAGCATCTCATAAATTCTTGTGGTAAGATTGTGCTTTTGATTTTTTGTAAAGTTCAGCAATAAGAACATTTAGGAGATGCTTTTACCTCTATAAATCCGTGTTTAAACCTAGAGTACATTGTTTTCATCAAAAATGTATCTAAAACTTAAAACACTAAAAAAAAAAAAAAAAAAAAAAAAAAAAAAAAAAAAAAAAAAAATCTGTAACTTTCAAATGTGTTGCCAATAAGCTAAAAATGTTGTTTTCAAGCAAGTAAAATGGATCAAATATTTTCCATTTATATTGTAAAGTAATCTGGTAGGCCATGAAGTAAATATGACCCATAAGAGTTTAACTGTATGTGCTAAATGCCAACAAAGATAGTTTTTAGATTTCTACTGATAATCCTTAAATAGGTAAGGCCAAAAGGAGAAACATCCCCCCCCCCTAAAAAAACCTTTTACTGTATTGAAGTTTAACATTGAAATAAAAGTATATTTTCAAACATAAATTAATAAACTAATTTATATTAGTGTTACTTTACAAATATAAACTACTGATTCTAAATAAAATCTGAATCTAAATCCCATCTGAATCTAAATAAAAATAGTCAAATATATATTCCTTGTTTATATACTTCTACTGTGGTAACAGAGGGCATAAAATATTTGCTTCAGTATAATGAGTCACCAAAACATGTGGAAAAGCCTGGCATATACTACTATGAGTCAGGGAATTTTTTCTATTCATTTCTGTAATAGTTTGGTAATATTTGTTAATTTATCCCTTGTATCAAACTGAAAAAAAAGAAGTTTTTCCCCAAGATTAACAGATTTATATATGAGTCAACCTTTTTTTTTAACTTTAGAAAAATTCTCAGGTTATACATATAAATAACAGTATTTATTTATTTTTGTACTTACTGTACTTTTTACATCTGATTTAGATTCATCTGTAGCTTCTAAAGTTCCCCTTATCATGTCTGGTATTAAACCAATTTTGGAGTCTGGAAATAAAGTAAGTCATTCTACATTTTTTTATTTTATCTATATTTAAATTTAAAATGATTAAATAAGAATTAAACTAATAATGATTAAATTTATTAATGATTAAATTTATTGATATAGAATTAGAATTTTTACTGAGATGAAAATTGAATCATTCTTTCGGGTCTAAACAATATTTGTTACAATTTATGACTTGATATCTCACTTTGGAGCTGTAAAAGGTAGATATATCACTGTCAGCTTTCAATGTAAGGCTTATAATATTTTTTAAAAATTATATATTAGAAATTTATCTAGGCCTTTTAAAATATGAAATATACCTTTACCTAAGAAGATGACAAATAAAATCCTTACTTTAAGAGCCATGGTTTTAATATAGACTGCTTTGTGTGATTTATATTAGTGTTTAGTGACTAATATTTTATCACAAAATTTGTTATAGTAGCTCAATTTTGAGATGAAAAATCAGTTACTTTAAATTGTTTTATATTCTCTCTTAAGATTTTTTGTATGCTCATTTTTTAATTTATGTATCCTCTTTTAGGTTAAAAAAGTCATCGCTCAGGTCATTCTCACCCTTGCTCACCATGATTATTTAAAAACAGATGGTGGACAAGATATGGTTTGGTTCATCATACAACAGTGTGCTTTGCCTGATGACCCATCTGTAAGTACTTTTTTTTTTTTGTAATAATGTTTCTATGTTATTGTTATATGTGTATATGTGAGATACAGAAAATTAACATCAGATTCATTATTTATCCAAACATCTCATTGAAATAACTCTTTTTGTCACTTGAAGAACATAGCATGCAATCTCCAGACAATCCATCAAATATTTTAATATGGCATCTTTGCCATTTCCATTTTGTGTTCATTCCAGCTTGAGAAAATTAATACATTGCAGACATATGTAAGAGAGAGAGATTTCCACAGTGAGGTGTTTATAATATATAGATTGTAAAAGTGATTATGTGTCAGGAATGCAGCAGTATTGAAGCTCTTCTTTAGGACATGGATGAGATGACATGCTGACCAGAAATACTTACTCTGAAAGTTGACGACATGCCATCCTTTTGTGTGTGAATAAGTTTTGCTCTTAATTAAAATAAAAATTAAGTTTGATTTTGACAGTTTAGTCTGTACTATTTTTAGCCATTGCCCACACAAAATATGTAAACAAAATAACAAACATTTTTTTTTCTTATCTGTATATTTAGTATATTTATTATACAATCTAGTTTTAAATATCTTGTGCAATTCAGAACTTATGATTGGGTCTTTTGTTAAAACTGTATGAATGGGAATAGATATATTTTCTTTCAATGTTTATAAAATGTTTAGGTTTTTTTTTTATATTACATTCTATTACTCTATAATCAAATTTTCTGTTTTCAAAGATACCATTTTTCTATCCATTCATGTTTTTAAGATGGAGATTCTAGAATTTTTACTGAAAATTAAAAAGTTATATAGATTTTAATGAGGATTTACTATTATCAAAATATTTTTATAAATATGTGTTTCTTTTTTATATTATAAAAATAGTATTTCCATTTATAGTTATAAATTAAGATAATGGTAAATAAATGCTACATTGCTACAACATGCATAATAACAATGTATAGGCTATGCATGATGTGGCACAAATATGTGCTATAAAATTAAAAGTGATTACTGGGTATTCTTTGCATTGTTACTAAATTGTAATTTTATTTAAAAATCAATGTTTCTGGTATGTATGTAAAATCCCTAGTAATTATGTATATTTTCAGGGTCGTAGGACTGAAGATCCAAATTATGTTAGTAATGAAGCTCTTAGAGGAATGTGTGAAAATGTAATGCACTTATTAACAACTACTGTGGACAAAATGGAAAATGTAAGTATTATAAACTTCAGAGTATTGCTATTACTGTTAAACTTATTTATAATGATGATAGAGATACTGAGACAGTTTGCTTGTTAAATCCAAGTGTTCATATAAACCAGGTCTGTACAAAATATGAAAAGTTTAACTTAATGCTTAAAAGAGAATTAGAAATAACTCTTATTTTTCTTCATTTATGCAAAAATTAAAAATTGGTCAGTTTCATTTTAATTTTGTTTGTTTCAGGGTTGGCATGATTTAAATCAGTTGATTTTTTTTTTAAACAATCATTGATTTAAATCATTTTTTTTTTCATTTCTCTTAAAACTTATATTCCAAAGACAGGAGATTTGGGAATCAGTCAGCACAGAAATACCAATAAGTAAATAAGTGTAAATAGATAGTATGTTTTCCAAGAATTTAGGGGTTGTTTTCAGAAAGTATGTAGTGGGGGTAGGTACAATGACTAGTTATGACTAGTGGAATTCATTTTATGTAATGGGAGGTAAAGAGAGTATTACAGAACTTGAAATCCAGTTTGTCTACCAAATAACAACAGCCGTGGCTTCATCTGCTAGAATGGAAAGACAGTTTTCTTCTTTTGGTATTGTTCATTCTGGCCTTCGTAACAAATAGTGGATGTGGCATCAAAACTAATGTTTTTATTGAAGCTGTTAAATCTATAAATCGTTGCTTAAAAATTACTGAAATAATTATGATTTTTTGTTTCTTAATAAATAGTTTGCATTAAATGAATATTTAATTTGTTCTTTAAATTTACATCTTATTTAGTTTGCACCATCCAATTACAAAATAATGAAATGTATTTAGATTAAAATTTATGTATTTAATTTTAGGTAATCAGTGTGTAGAATATACTAGATAGATAAGTTGTTACTTATAACAAACTATTCCATGTATATTGCAAAAAATATAAAAACACAACAATAATTAAAATTAGAATTCAGAAAAAAATCAAATAAATCTGATTTAAATCGAAAAAAATCTGATTTAAATCAAATAAATCTGATTTTTTTTTTATTAAAAAAAAAAAATCATGATTTTTTTTCCAACCCTGGTTTGTTTCTTTGCCAATTGTTTGGTGTACAACACTCATGCCACAGACTGTAATGTGAGTACCTGTTAATTCTAAGAAAGTTTATATTTTTCTTGCATATTCAGTTTGTAATGGAGATAGCTGGCAGAAATTCTTTTACTTCTTTGTGATTGTTTTCAGTTTCTGCATGATGGTTCTTGAGTACCCTTTAATTTCCACAACATTCATTTCTTCAGTTGGGACTTCATATGTTATTAGCTCATTGCCAGTCATGACATAATCTTGGAATTCTAATTCTAAAATTCCTTTTTTTATTAATTAATAAAGATTCTAAGCTTCATATATCTTTTTCCTTATCATTTTACTTGCACTTTCTGCCAGTAAGAAATAGAAGAGCTTCAAGAAGTTTCATGAAAGAAATTCCTTAATCTGAGTTACAACTCTTTTATATCTGAATTCACAGTAAGTTTTATCTAAGCCTTTCAGCATTTAACCATTTTTCCCCCACTAATCTCAGATTTGGGTTTTATCAGGATTTGCACTAAATGAGCTTAACTGCATAAGAAAGTTAGTATTTTACTATAAATGTGTTCTCTTTATTAGGTTTTGTGGCCTTCTATTTTAGATGGTCTACTGGTTGAAAATTTAACTACTGCTGTGAGTCCCATTTGTAAAAGTTTAACTTATCTAGCATCTCGCAAAAGGGAGGAATTAGGCTCTGATTTTTCAATTGACTATGGGATGTTATGTAAGTTTTGTTTTATTTTTCATTTTCTTTAAAATTATTTGTTTAAAAAATATGCTTGTTATTAAACTGCATGCAAAATGCATGTACAGTAAATATAATTAAGGTATCATACTGATTTTTACTTATTTTGTCATTATTTCTGATTAGTTGTGAAATAAAACCAGTTCAGTTTGGGGACACAAAATTGAAAACCTTTTTACTTTAATTAAATATATAAAAATTAACTACTATACAACTAAGATTAACTTATTTTAATTGGCATTGCTTTAGGGTTGGCACGTTTTTGTCAAAGGAAGAAAAAAAAACGGTAAAAACCATCCTGGTAAAAGTACATTTTTGCCACTTTTTGCCAAGTGGCAAAAATGGATATGTTTTATTTACGGGGATGTAACTATTTTAACTTTTACTAATTTTAACTCTAATCTAAAGATACATAATATAATGTTTTTTTAACATAGAATATTCAATGGATTATTGAAACAGTAATGTAAATCTAAAATTATACTATCTAGAGATACAAAAAAAAAAATAATAATTAAAATGATTGATTTTACAAGTTTTTATGTGCAATGTTGTTTTTAATGTAAATATTAGCTTATTTCCCTTACAAACTGTAAGTTTAAAACATTTTTAGTACTTATATAATATATATAACTTATATTTGTATATATACACATTATAATTAAAGACAGCATTACCATATTAAATTGATAAATAAAAAAAACATTTTTTATCCCATGCCTTCATCATATAAATATATTTACAAAAATAGAATATTGTATTTTCATTGCTAACATCAATGAAAATTACTTTAAATTGTTTTAAATTGTCAAATTAATACTAATGAAATACCTAATTAATATTCTGATTTAAGTATCAATTGTATTATATACAAAATTATTTATTATTTTGTTATCTATTAATTATTAATTATTTTGTACATTTTTAAAATCCAGCCAATTTTTCTAGATTTTGCCATTTTTGCCGGTTTTTACCAGGTTTTTTTTCCAATTTTTTGCCACTATCCTGGCAAAAATAACCATTTTGCCAGCAAAAAGACCAACCTTACATTGCTTATTATTACTATTAAATATGCTTTAGACTTTATTATATTGTAAATTAAGAATTCAAGTACTGTTCTTTATTTATTTATTTATTTTTATTTTTATTTTTTTTTGTTATTTATTTTAGCTAATGTTGCTTCTTCGCAATCTCTTCTTGCAAGGCTAATTGTACTTGTAGGACAGCCAAATGAAGGTAGAGGAAGAGGCATAAATATTTTGAAACTGATGAAAGTAATGGCTCCTGCAATTAACCGAAATATGAAACCGTATTGGGATTCAAAAATTCCGTCCTTGATCCAGTTTATTGAATGTAAGTTTTGTAATGGTAAATTGGACATCACTCTTAGATGTCATGTTGAAGTATATAATTTCAATATTTTTATGGTTTTTAATAAATTCTTTTATACTGTTTTAGTTTCAAACATGTTGATGGTTTTAAATTTCAGGCTTTTTTTTTTTTTAATTGTCAGAATGCTTGTATTAATATAGAATTTTATATACAGTCAGAGCTTAGAATTTTATCAATATTGCCTAAATTTTAATAAGACACTACTTATTGAATTTTGCTTTTTAGTTTCATTTAAAAATATAAATTCTGTAACTTATATTACTTATTTGTTGGATATTATTTCAATGTAAAATATATATTTATAGTTACTTTTTAAATTAAGTATGAATTAAAACAAACCCCAGTCTTTCAATAAAATATATATTTAGTACCTTACATATTTTGCTAATAATACCTAAAATAATTTCCCCAATTTTAAATCCTGTCTTTTTATCTTTAACATTTTATCATTAAAAAAAAACTCATTAATAACATACCTAAAACTATCCTTTATAAAGTTAATTTTGCCATATTTTATGTGCATGTTTAACAATTCCAGCAATCCAGCCAGTAGATAAAAACTTGATCCCCAAATGTTATCCCATAATGAAACACTGTTAACATACACACATTTTATAACTTACTCTCTGTTAAATAAAGCAACTTAGCTAAACATGATTTCACATTCACTTGCTGAATGGTCTTGGCATTTAATTTCAATGTTTTGCATTGGATAGGCAGAACATTTCTGTTCAAAGCTTTTTTCAGTTTTTGAAATATCTTTTGTATTGACAGAGGTTGAAATGATGGAGCTAGCCTTCAATTGTATTCTGAGTTGTTATTTTGAAATGTGCTACCAAGAAAATCAGAGAGGATTAAATAAGGGCTATTTAATTTTTTTAAGTCAAACAATGGCTAAAGGGGTAGGATGCTGCTTTTGGTACCAGAATTTAGGATATCAAATCCCACTGCTGGTATGGATGTTCATAGCCATTCAGAATTGACTTTAAGCAGCAGGTCTTGGTATCATTAGCCTTTCTGCAGGAAAAAAGTAGAGCTCCAAATCAGCCAATATTTTTTTAAATATAACTATATAATTTGCAAGTCTATTAATTATAACATGTATATATGTGCATAATTTAATCAGAAGTTGTATTTATTAGTTTTTTTATTTATAATAGCAAATGATTGTGTATATTGGGACCAGAAGGCTTGGGAAAATCAAATTACTGAATTTGTCATAAAATCTCTTGAAGAAGTTGATCGGGAAGAATGGACACTGAAGTTTGGAAAAGCATTACAAAGCCAGTTTTCTTTATATATTAATTCACCTGATGATAAAGTAAGTTGTAGGAATGAAAATTTTTTTTTTCTAAAAATGATTCTTAGGTGAAGAATAATATTTACTTATCATTTTGGAAGTTCTTAAGATGTAAAATTTTATGCTAAGATATAAGAAATTCTTTAAGTTACTTTTCTTTTATGGTTTTAGTTTATTTTACAAAGTTATAGATTTTTACTATATTTTTTACAGTATTTCCTTCTAAAAATTCTTGGATTGGTCATGAAAAAAGTGAGCAACAAGAATTTTGTTAATGAAGCACTAGATTCAATATTTCATCATGTGAATCACTCAAGCTCAGTGGAGAGACTGGTAAATTAGTTTTTCTTATATTTCAAATATTTCTTTTAGTATTACTTTTTTCCATTTTCCTTTCTTACTACTGTTATGGAGCTAGTTAGGCTAAGACATACTTGTTAAGGCTTATCCAATGAGTTTTATAAACATTCATTGCTAATAGGGAAAATCCATAAACTCTAGTTTTGATAAAAAGATGTATAAATATGCCTCTGAGGCATATTTATACACCTGTGATGACATTAAGAACTGAGGAATATTGAATTGTTTCTTGATATCTCTCTGCGCTTATCTAATAGATATTCAGTTTAAATTTAGGTTAATATTTTGTTTCTCAACAGTCAAAATTAGTTGAAAATAATTGACTAATGTATTTTATTTATTATAATGAATGTATGAAGTTTTTATTAATTACAACTAACTTTTAATTATAATTTTCCTGGGAAAGAAAAAACTGCAATTAACTTTTATTAAATACAATTACTTGAGCCACTAAAATTCAACCAGTTGTGATTGTTTTGTGATAAATTACCAGCATTTGTAAAAAATGAAAACTATGGATTTATTAAAATTAAAAAAAAAATAGACACCAGTAGTAGATTTATCACAAAGGTAGCTTCATATTCTTTATATGAAGATAGCATTTGTATAAAATAATTTACAATATTTCTAAAATTCAATTTTGTATATTTATACAAAATACATTTTTTCTCTTTGCCAATAATTTTTTTTTTTTTTTATGTCTTTGAAATGTACTCTAACTTTTGAGGAAATACTTTCCAATTTATTGATACTCAAAGAGTTAAAATAAAGTGTCAAGTCCATATGTTCATATCAGATATTGATCGTAAATCTTTTATAGCTGTTTCAAAAACTGCTTAAGGGGAATTATTCATTGTGTATAATTGTATGATTTATTTTCTTCATTTTGAATTAGGGCTGTGCTCTTGCTGTAGGATATTGTGGATCTACCCACTTAGATACAGTTTTAGTCAAATTAGAAAAAGTTGCCAAGGATAAGAAAAATACTGGTTGGCTTGGTCAAATCAAAGTGAGAACTAATTAATATTTTTTAATGTTGTGATAATTAATAAATTCTTGTTTAAAATTCATCTTGGTTCGATAATTAAATGTTCTTAGAATTATAATTATTGAGTTAGTACTACTTTTAAGTAAGATGAGGAATTAATTATTATTAGCATCTAATTTAAGTATTTGTGTGCTTAAAATGGTAACACAATGAATGTTGTTTTACTAGTATAAATTATTATTGTATTTCATCTGTAAAGCATAAATTTATCTGTTAATCAATTCAAAGGGGCTATTTGTAAGTGTATACAGTTCCTATTTGGGGGGGGGAGGTTATTAACAAATTGAAATACCAATATATGTATGATAGCAAATAGCAAAAATCAACACATGGGGAATATCAAAATGCATAGATTAATCACCCCTAACTGCCATATGACTAAACTCAGCAGAAATCCACTTTTGTGCTGATTCTAGTCATTACTCACCTGCCTGACACAATATCATTCTCCACCTTCCACTGTTAAGGCGGTCAAAAGAATTTTTCCCTCTATGCATTTAAAAATCGTCTTGAGCCCCCTGTAAGAACTAAGGAGCAGGACAGTATATATCTCCCCCCTCTAAAGGTTAAGTAAACCTTGACAAAGAAAATTATCTCTTTTAAAGAGTTCCTTTGTGCAATAAATTACTTAGAGTTAGATTGCCAGTCTAACATTTTGTCACAATAGTAACTCACATGCTAAATGCTTCTCCAGGATTCTTCTGGAGAGATAGAGAAATTTATGTTCATTAACTTTTTTGGATCATCCATAAAATGTATGGTTTTGAGTTTAAATTTGTAGCTTTATTAAAAGATTGAAAATTTTTATGGTTTTTGGTACTGTGAAAATGAGCACTAATTTTCAAAGCTTGTTCAGCGTTTATTAAATAAAATATTTATAAAATATCAACTTTTAAGTTTTCAGTTGTAGATTCATTCAGAATACTCAGATATTTTTCAGAAAACTTTAAACATGTTCATGTGATTCAGAAAAATGTATTTAAGCAAAAAATCTTTCTCATATGTGGCAACAAAAATAAAATGTAGAAAAAAATTAAGATTAGGAATAAGTTTAATATAGAACTAGACTTCAACAGTTGTGCGAAAAAATGCAAGCACGCTACAATTATTAAATATTATGCAAAAATAGGTAAAATTTTCCAGGATTTTTATATTTTTTTCTTTTCTACAAACACCTATGCATAAATGTGTTTGTAAAAGTATTTTTCTGAATGAATTTTAATTTCTTTTACTATTACTTATAGGACTTAATGTACAGTGCATCTGATCAAGAAAAATTGAAGGCAACAATAATTTTATGTTATGGTCATGTAACATTGAATGGCCCTGTTCCTATATTATCAACGAGAATTGAAACTCCTATTTTGAGAAGTATTGCAAATTTCTACCAGTCTTCTAAAGTAATTATGTTTTATTTTTCCTCTATAATCAAGTTAAAATTATTAATTATGAGTAACTATTGATCTTTAATTTATTTTTATAATGCTTTTCTTTCAGGAACTTATTGTGAAGCAAAGCATGCTTGAAACAGTTAAACTAATTGCTGATGCTGTGCATCCTGACCATTTAGGAGAGACATTTACTTTCAGGTCACGATCTGAACTTTTAGGTCTTATGAAAAGCATTCTTAAATCTGAAGCCTCTCTGCCATTATCAAGTAACATCAGATCACTAGCTCTCTCTGCATCTGCAAGTTTAGTGTATCCTTTTAAAATGTGTTTAGATACTTAACATTTTGTGTTATTTTACAATTAATTCATTACTTAGTATAATTATTCCCTGGGTAGATTTTAGAGTTATAGAGAAGTACAAAAATTAAGTTTTGATTAGGTATGTTTACTTTTAATTTTGATCTAGTTCAGGTATTCACAACCTAAGACCCGCAGATCTTGTGACACATTTTATAATTTCCAGTGACATTCTTCAGTTTCAAATATGATCTGTAGTATATAAAAATAAGCATACATTATAGAGATTATTTAGAGTAAGTACTGGAGCAGCTAAGTACTAAAAATTCAAATGCTTATATTCATTTTCAGATAATTTTAAGACTGACTTGACTAAATTTATGTCACAAGTTTAACATCACGGAGGCCATTGATATTGAAAAATAAATTATAATGTTCAACCAATGTTTGATTTATAATAATTAAAATTATTATTTTAAATTTTTATTTCCTAAAATTTGTTTTGCTAGATTTCATTTTTATATATGTTTTGTTTCTATGTTATTTTTATAACCATTTTAAAATACAAACAATACTGATTCAAAATTTCTTCTTGATACCCACATTTTATTTGATTTTGACCACATCCAAAAAAAAAAGAAAAAAAAGCTTGATACTTGATCTAGTGTTTCCCTTCAGTGTTTATATGTTTGCAGCTTATTTCAAATAGAAACAATTTCAGTTACCTGCTAATGTAAATACAATAGTGTAATGTGATATAGCATTAGATGGTAATTTCTGTATACTATAAGTCTTTTCATTCTCTTTTATTTGTTCCTTTAAAAAGAAACTTTTGAATTTTTAAAGATTAAGTATAAATTTCTATTTCAGCTATGAAGTAACCAAAGCATAAAATTTCAATACCACTTTCTGTAATATATATAGGGTGTATTATTTAGTTCTTTGAGTATAACAAATAATCTTTCAAACATAATAATATTGGTTCTCACTGAGAGTTTTTATCCTTATACAGTTCAGGTAGGGAGAAATCTTAACATTTTGTCTGTAAACTGACATTTATATATATTTATACATTTATCTGTCTATGTGTATTTATATTCTGAAATTTTTTTATTTATAAATAGTTTAAAATTTTATTATTCGATACACTGAAAAAGCCTTTTACTTATTAATAGTGTAAATAAATAGCAGTATCTGTGATCTTATTTAACATTTCTTCACTAATAGCAACATAATTTGGTCTGGTTCCCCCATCCCTACATACATCTCCAAAATGTTTTCCGGTTAACGACATAATGTAGTTATATAATTTTTGGTAATGTCCAAGAAAATTGACATTGTTTGCAGTTAGCCGTATTGAGTCATATGGGTTTGATTATTTTACCCTTACAAATTATTTATATTAAATAACTTGTTTTTTTTATCAAGATTTACCCCTTTTTAAATTTAGTAAATATGAAATATTTGGTTTCTGCATTATTATTCTAAACTGCTTTTAAAGTACATACAATCCATGTATTCAAGAACTTCATAAAATATTAAAAAATGTACATACTGATAAAAATAATTACTGATAAAAAATTTAGATTAGCATCACACATTAAACAAAATGGTAATTTGCAATCTATATGCATTCATTAATTCATTAGACATTTTACAGATTTTTAAAAACTAATACAGTTGAACTTTGATAATTCGACTTCCTATAAGTCGAATAATCCGCTAACTCGAACTTTTAATCAAGTCCTGAATCATTTTTTTTACCTTTCTTTGAAAAACTGTCTCGATAACTCAAAGTGAACATTTTCTAAGTCGAAGTTTTTATGATAGATTTCCACGGTATAAAGCACAATTCTGTTCAAAACTTCGAATGCCAGTCCATTCATGACCTTCAAGAACCTTCTTTCTCGAAGGTCACATGCAAGCACAGGATGCTATTCACATCTTACAACAATACCCGGCGACCACCAAAGGTACAGACAACACCCTATTTAACTGTGTTAAAAAATTTGGTAACTTTGTGAATGCCAACAACCATAAAAATAACTGCTTTTTCAAATGAGATTTACATGGTATGTATACTAATTAATATGTAATGAAGCCAAATTTCTTGAGTTTTAAACCTTTTGAACACATTCTTCTCTTGTTATTTACATAGGCTATTAAAAAATTGAAATGTGAACAACTATAGTATTATGGCACTTATCAAACCATTTAAACCATGTTGACCCATCTTAAGTGCCAGTTGAGAGGAATGGTAGGTAACTTCGATAACTCGAACTTCGGATAAGTCGAATATTTTTGGGGGTTTCCTGGGACTTCGAGTTACCGAAGTTTTACTGTAGTTTATTAACTAGATTTAACTTTAAATAGTGAGGATTTATTCTTCCAATCTTTTTTGCTTTCTTAACTGAATTTTCTCAGTGCTCTTGATCCAGCTTTAACTGAAGAAGAAAAACGATCTCTTATATTTGTTGCTGTTGGTTCTGTATTTTCTCTGCCACGTGATTTTCTATTGGAAAAACCAAAAGAGGAAGGTATCGATCCTCTTCTAGATTTTGATCAGCTTTTAATATCTACTGTGGATTCTCTTAATTACTTTTTGCAAAAACTACTACTGAAAGAAAAGAATTTTTCAAATTTAGAAACTATACTACAGGTAATATTTCTTTTATTCAACTCCCATTTTATTTTCTTACTTGATTGAAAAGCCTTTTTATTCATTAACCAAGTTACAATTTCAACTGCTGTAATGCAGTCAGATAAATTGGAATTTCTGTAATTCACAGGACAAAATGCTGAGAGTTTTAAGAAAAAGATAAAATTTGAATGATCATATAAATCAGTGCAGTCCAACTGATAGGTTGTGTGTCCCATGCAACGCTCTAATTTATTTTTGCAGCCCCTCTGATGAAATCAGTTTTCTTTAATAAAAATGTAACTAGTAAAAATTTATTAAAAAAATAACCTGATATCGAACTGTAACATTTTTAACAAAAACAGACAAATGCAATAGAACAAAATGCAAAAAAACTCACAAAACATTAAAGTTTTATCAGTAATATTATAAATGTTGTGTATCCACCTACAGCAACACAAATTTTTCCCATACTATCTGCAAAGTCATAGTAGAGATCATTCTCAAAACATAAGTAAAATGCCTGCTGTGCATTGTTATCATTGGTTTACTCTTACTAAAGTGAGTAATACAAAATACTTGCTGTTGAGTAAAAGTATCTTCTCAACAGACTGTATTTATAGTCAATTCTTCCATCTTTCACATATAAAAAGCCATTTATTGGCAGTTTTCTAAAACTCTAGTCTATGCCTCATCCAACAACATAATTTTCATTCAGAAGATCATCACCACTTCATTAATAGAATGATATAGAGCCATTATTTACAAACCTAGTATTTGTCAAATACATGCATTGTTTTACTCATTTACTTCATAGAAATGAATATTTTTTTAATCCTGCAAAGAATTCACTGAGAAAATGATAGTATTTAAAACAGTTGTTAATTTAGATAAATTTGATGTTTTAACTGAAAATTTCAGTAGTAGATTTTCTGAATATAATAATCTTAAGCATGGTTTCAATTTATTCATCAATCCATTAAATATTGATTATTTGGCAGATCCAAAGTATCAGACAAAATTGTGTAGTATTCAGGCTTTCCTATTCATTGCCTCAAGTGTAGTATCTTGAATATAGCTCTTCAAACTTTTGAATAAAGAAAAATATCCTCAATTATGAGACTAGAAGTACATAACCTATAAATGTGTGATGAAATACAAAGTTTTTATCAAAGAATATAGCTGTTCAACTGCACTTTAATTGTGAGTAACAATTCAAAGATATATTGTAGAAGAAGCAGTAACACTTCTAGTTTATCTTTCTAATAACATTTCTAGTTTATCTTTCTAATAACATTTCTAGTTTATAAATGTACAATGCGAGCTCCATCTGTGATGCTATCCACATTCAGCCTGTCAACTCCAAACATTTACTTTTGTCCCTTACACAGATAACCAGTTATTTTAAGCTAATTATGCTATCAATGGATGTTGTGGGCATTTGAAAAATCACAGTTAAACTATGGAATTTATACTCAACTATAATAACAAATTCACAACTAGCAGTAAGCATCTTTTGCTACAGAGTCACCATCCTTGTTACAGATGCGGCCAAATGGGATTAAAAGGGGAATCTGTGTCCATTTGTACAACTAAAACTGTAGTTTTAAAAACTTGCTTTTCAGTGCAACCACACAAACAAATATGCATACCTTAAATAAGGTTGCATATAATATACCTTATGCATATACCTTAAATAAGGTTGCATTTGTTATAACATTTATTAAATAATAAATGTTATAACAAATTCAAATTGCTATATTCTTTTAAGACTACCTTGTATATCCAATCAAATTATAGAAACTCTATTAAAACTATGTTTAGCTTATTTGAATTAAAATAATAAATATTAATATAAGCTTTAAAAGATTGTTTTTGATAATTTTATTTTCATGTTTTTATCTGAATAAACAAATAATTATAAAAAAATTTAAAGAAACCTTTTGAACATAAAATACTGTACAAGGAAATTTCAATTTTGAGTTATTCAAAGCAATTTTTAACATTAGTCTTTTATTATAAAATTTTTTTTTTGTTATTTAGATTGAAATTTTTCCTTTCATTTAAAAAATAATCATTATTTTAAATAGAAAGTCTCCCAGAGCTTTTTTTTTTTTTTACCATACTTTACTTTAATGATTGCTATTGTTGTATATATGTATTTTCTTTTTATTATTAAGACATTTGTTTGAAAATTGAAATAACAAATCTTGTTTTATTTTTATGTCTTTATTAATGTTTTAAAAATCAGTATCAAATGTATTTTCACTGCTTAGATCTTAAGCCCATGGATGATGTCAAAAAATGCTGTTGAAAGAGAAAGATGTCTACATTCCACATTGCATTTGTTTCGATCTTATACTGAGGCAACTGGAGGTGATGTAAGAAAGCTAATTTTTTATAATAAATATTCTGTGTATTAGCTGATATAAAGCATCAAACTTTTTACTGTTTGATGTTAAATGACTTGTTTTTAATAATATGAATAAAATAGTTTTCTGTTGTTAAAAAAAAGACCATTATGGAACTGATATTTCTTTAGCTATTTTGTTATAAGTAACAAAATTCTTTGTTACTTTCAGCATTTAACAGTCTGTACTTCAAATATCTATGTACCGTAATTTTGCACTCCGCTGACTATCTGTGTTTTAAAAGTAAATTTCTTCAGCCGTAGACTATCTGTGGTTGTTCATCATCAAAATTGAAAGGGAAGGAAAAAGTACATTGTGCGAACATCCGATGATCAAATATAAACAAAGGCAAAACTCACGAGACGCCAAGAAAACATCATACTGTATCGGTAATTAACCATGAAAAAAAATACAACCCATAAAGCAGAATGAATCAGTAGGAGCAAGTAGCGCAATCTTAAATTGTGTCCTGGTGTACAGGAAAATATCCATAATCACTATTTACAGATGATTTGCAAAAGCAACAGATGGGTTCAAGACCAAAAGTTGAGGG
The DNA here is from genome assembly GCA_032207245.1 of Pardosa pseudoannulata. Taxonomy (NCBI): domain Eukaryota; kingdom Metazoa; phylum Arthropoda; class Arachnida; order Araneae; family Lycosidae; genus Pardosa; species Pardosa pseudoannulata. Next base: position 59,224,663 of record CM063508.1, read on the forward strand.
TTGAAGGTCATTTCACCTCGTGGAACACTCATAACAGAGTGCTTTGTTTTCAAAGTTTTGATTTGCAGTAATGTTTGTCCTTTATTATGTCTTTAAAATACCATTGCAGTTTTACTGCTGATTTCAAGCAGAAAGTATTCAGAAAGCAGAAAAACAGAATCGGAAAAAGAGAAGCGGACCATTATTTTGAGGTTTAAAAGAAGGCAATAAGAAATTGGTGCAAGCAAAAGGAAACATTAAAAAATAAGGGACAAAAGCGATCTAATCGTCATGGAAAAACGCAATAGCCTGCACTAGAGAGCGATTTACATAGCTGGGTTCTCAACGAGAGAAATATACACTACTCTGTTTCTGTACTGGAATACCAGATAGCCGAACAATACAGACATAGCGTTAACTTTTTTTAATAAAAAAAAAATACTGAATATCAAAACTTTTCGATACTCTACTGTACTTAGTTTTTTGTTTTTACAATGATTTAATATTGTCATATTAATATACATATTTTTACATGTATAGTCTGCAGATTATCTAGTAGTGCAGACTATCTGATGATTAATGAAAATTTTTAAACAAAGATCATGCCTGCAGACTATACGTGCGATATTACAGTAAATAGTTTAAATTGAGATTGAATGAAATTAATATTTGTTTTTTTGTCCTAAAGTAAAAATAACTAGCCACTTTACATCCTCCCTTCAGTTTGGGTTTTTATAAATTCTGTCATCTCATGTTTAAAGAACTCTTTTGGTGAAACAAAAGGGTTTTTTTAATATTTTAATCTCAAATAAACCATGACATAAAAATATGCTTTTTTTTTGTGATTTATCCTTGAACTCAAACCAATAAAAAAGTACATTTTTTTAATATCATAGCCACATTTAATTCTGATGATACTTTTCCTAAAACAAAATTAAAAGTACAGTACATGAAACCCAAAACCTGTACCAATGTTAAATTGATGGAAGATGTGAAAGCATTTTTAGAAAAAGGGTAGTGGAACTTTGCAATAACTAGGATGAACTTATCTTAAACTTCTATTTAAGCTGTTGGTTTGGCATAAATTTTCATTACTTACTACATTTTCATACTGTAAAATGCTACGAACGATAAAATTCATCCTCATCCATGTGTCATAAATTAGCTGTTTGAATAGCAATTTTTTAAATTTAGAGTGTACTTAGAAATTACTAATGATTTTGTAAGAACTTTTTAGGTATACATAAGTTTTGGGGAAGTTTTTAGAAGCTTCTTAAGAAATTGATAATCTACAACTAACTCTTAAGTTTTTTTAATTTAAACAATTCAAGATGTTGCAGGAAAATATAAAGTTTTTTAAAGAATTGTATTGAAACATATTAGATGATAAATATTACTGTGGTAAACAATAAACTAAAAGATATTGACGTTTACTCTTGCAGTTGAAGCAAATTTTTTTTTTTTTTTTTTTTTTTTTTTTTTTTTGCTGTGTTTACAAGTCTTAATTTTTATAAAAACAAAAATTAAAATCAATTATTTGCTGAGAAGATTCTGAAGTTTTACTATTTTATTTTTTATTGTATTTAAATCAGGTATTTAATTCATCACTATAGTTTAATAGTGATTTTTTTTTATTTGTATAATTTTTGTAAACAATCTCTGGAGTTCATTGTCAGCATTTTTCCATATCTGATTTACCTTATCAATGTATTAGGTATTATGAAGAAAAATTATGTGTTTGTGTGTGTGTGATCTGAAATTTATTTTCCATATTACTTAGGTTTAGGTAAAGAAATAAATATTCACAAATTATAAATGTGTTATTTTATTAAAATTTATTTTATTATTTATAATATATTTTTTAAAGTAATTTTTAATATCTGATTTGATTTTCTTGATTGTTTAATAACTTAGTATTTGCATCAAAACTTCTTCTTTTCAGGCTTATTCACCTTTCAGTACTCTTGGTAGCATATTAGGTCTTCTTATTCCTAGATGTACAGATCCCCAGATCACCGTGAGACATCTTGCATTTGATTCAATAGATATTGCTATTTCTCTAGCCATGAAAGTTCAAGGTATGTAATAGAATGTAAATTAATTGTATAATTGCTTTGCATATTTGCATCTTTAATTTCTGTTTTACTTATTTTTATTTATAGTTTCCGGTGTTTCTTTTAATGAGCAGCCAGAAATTTCCTTATCATATCTGAAGCAGCAAATCATAAGTGATGATCCATCATCTCTCTTTTCTGTGACTAAAAATTTAGGCAAGGTTTGTAACTTTTAAAGTTACTATATCTCAAGAGTTTTTGATGTTTTAATTTTTTTTTCTATAAATATATTTTTAAAGCATTAGAAATGTAATGTAATTTCAAATTCGTTAGATTGTAATAACTTTGTGGACATGTTTTAAGTTTTTTAATTCTGCAGTAAGACTAGTGAGGGATTGTTTTGTGGGGCACCTTGTGCATTTTGTGTAATAAAGTAGTTAAAAATTGAGTTTTTCTATAAATATTCTACCTTAATGCATTAAGAAGCACAGAATTGTTTCTTTAACTCAATAAAGAATATAAACATATTAGGGGTTTCTGTATTAGTTTGGTTATAACATAATATTATTGGCAACAGTTGATTTATTTTATGCAAAATTTTTATGCTTATTTGTTATGTTTTATATTTCAGTAAGTATTTTGTATATTTAGCTACACCTTTTGTTTTTATTCATAAAAATAACATTTATTTTCCTTTTCTGACTAGTAGAAATAGTTAAATTATATAATGAATAATGTTCACTTTGTGCAGTGTTTTAGTAAATTAATATGTTTGTCAGATGGTTAAAAACAAAATATTAATTTTTAACAAAAGAAAAAAAATAGATTCTTATTTAGTATTATTTGTCAACAAGACTGTTTGACAAATAATACTAAATTTATTCATAATTTAAAAAAATTTCACATTTTTAATGACTTCATTAATTTTCTTTATTATATCATGATCTTATACCATGAAACAAAGTCATGTGAGATGTAATGCACAGACATTGTAGCATTTTAAAACTGCAAAGATATGTAATGTAATTTTTAAATTCTTATATAATTTGTTGTCAGTTTCATTCTCATAAAAAAAAGGGAAAGAGTCGTAAGTCATCTTTCTTTATTTTTAAACTCATTGTACTGTGTTAAATAATTTAATACATTAAACTTGTACATTAGTGTCTTAATGTTTTCAGAACATATAGTATGGTAGATAATTGGGTATTGCAAATGTCATAAGAACTACAAACAATCAATTTTTAAGTATTTAGATATAATCTTTGGACGTGTAAAGGCTGAAATGAATTGGATTATATATGTCTTTGTTAATGTAAAAACTAGAGAAAGTTTTTCATAGAAGAATATGATTTTTGTCTGATTTCTAGCTTTTAAGAATAATGATTAACTCTATATCATCTTCCAGTTTTTATCTCTTTCAGTTTATATCTAGTAAACTGCCATTAGAACAATTGTACCCTTTCTTGAGATCACTTGTAGATGGCTTATGTGATCCTCACTCCCAGAGTTCTTCAGGAGCCTCTGTTGTTTTGAATACAGTTATCAAATGCAGAGGTCGAGAAATCAGACAAGAGGTATGTAGTCATAGAATTTATTCTCCTCATAACAAAAACTCTTTTCAAAACTCTGTATTCTTTATTTCAAAAATTTCATGCAGTATGCAATGCGGATAAACAAATTTTTTCTGGTATATGCAAACTGCTTGTGTAATAGATATTCAAATCTTCTTTCCTGAAGAAATGTATAAAAAAATTGCATAAGTCTCTTTTCCACTGGGAGATATGAATATATTCGTTGAAATCGTATTTTCTTTTGTCCTTATGATAAATCTGTAAAAACAGTTTATATTTGATGAAACTGATCTCTTGAAATATGAAAAATTAATATGAATGCTTTTTTTAAAACAGGCCAGGTTTTTAATATATATATATATAGTTAGATACAGGATTGGTTCTGGGCTAATATAGCCACCTGTGTGCAAAATAATATTTGGCTACCCCCTATTAATAAATTAGTTCAGTGCATAAAGAGCATAGTATTATATTTATTAAAATAAATAGCCTATAAAAAAGAAGCAACAAAGTGACCCAGTTTCTGAATTCTTCTTATTTTCTTGTTTAACAATTCATCAATAATATCTGATTATTCTAAATTCTGGCAGAATTACTTTTCAACTTTAAATAATATTATCAAAGAGAGACTTGTAGATCTTGTTTAGCAGTGGCTGGACTTGGAGATTAGCAACAATAACAACAAAACTATCAATGCGAGTGAAAATGAAGCAGTACAATTAGGTATCAAAATTATTACTTACATTATATGTCTAATTACAAGTTTGTTTGGAGTTTAATTGAAATTTTATGAGTAAAAATTCTTTTTAAAATTGCTTAATATATTTCAAATAAATATTAAAATATATGAATATTGTTTTTGTTTGGAGTGCTACAGTCTACTTTATGTTACACAAGAGCTAATGAAACTGGTTCCTACAGCTTAAAACCAATTCCAAACTGGTACAAACATGCATACCAGCAGAAAATTTCAACCTATGAACTCTGCTACCAAACAGCAATAAACTATCCATTCAACAAATATGCAAAGAACCATTGATTACACTTTAACCAAAATACAACAATGATTACTCCCAGTTGGAAAAACAAATAAATAGATTTTCTCGTTAAACATTTTCAAAAAAAATTTTTTTTTTTTTAATATGACTTTGGTTAGCATATTTTAATGTTTTTATTCTATCAGCCACTCTAGAAATTTGGTCACTATGCATGCAAGCTCTGAACACCTACTTTCCTCAGCACTGTATGTATATATATATATATATATATATATATATATATATATATATATATATATATATATACATATACATATACATATACACACATATGTATATACACATACATACATACATATATACATGCATGTGTGTATACATATATTTGCATGTCATAGTATTCTTTCATTTGTAAAATATCTGTACAAGTATAGGATCATGTATGTTTTCATATGAGAGAATGTGACAAAAATAAAAATTTAGAGATAACCAACATATTTCATATTTTAACTAACTTATATATCACTCAAAAATAGAAAAAGATGTCTTTGAAAAACTATGGTTTGTATGATTTGTAACTTGTACTTTTGCAAATTTTTGTCACTTAAATCCTCTTTCTTTATGCTGCTTCATATATGTAAAGTGTTTTTACTTTAATGATTGTTGGTATTTTATTCTTTTTCAGATACCAAATGTATTAGAAGCTGTGAGAGATAAGCTAAGTGATATTCAGTGCCCTCATACAAGAAAAGGAACTTTGTTAACCTTCCAAAACTTAGCTAATCATCATCTAACTGCTGTATTAACTTCATTATTGAATTCAGTAGTTCCTTATGATGTGTAAGAAATTATTGATAATCATTTTTATAGGAATGACTTAAAAAAAGATATTTTAATTAGCCTTCTGTATTTTGTTTTACATATTATCAGATAAATAGTTCTAACTTTCTGAATAAGTTTATTACTTAATAAAACATGTATTGATAAATTGCTATACATATATATATATATGTCAGGTCTAAAAAGGGGGTAGTTGGAAATTACGTGAGTTATTAGCGATTTTAACTAACAAGGGAACTCTTTTATAATAATAAAATAAATGAAAAAACCCATGCTCATATAAGCTTTTACGATCATCCGGTCAAGCGGAAAGATATTTGAAGGATTTGATGACTAAGCAAACCAATATGAGTCAGTTAGTGCATGGACCTGGAGCTGTCAACACACTTTGCGCATGTCTCCGCCATAAACAAATGAAAATGGTGCTAGTTTTTTGCTTTTAAATGAAACTATGATTTAATAAACTTATTATTATCAAGAAAGACTTTTCCATTTGCCTTAACACTGGATCACAATATATATATATATATATAAGTAATGATACTTTAACTAAACTGATTTTAATTACCAATTTCATTCTCTAATAAAAGATCAAGTTGAACTTAATACAATCTTAAACCTAACTCTGGGGCATCTTGAACATTAGTGCATGGATAATAATATCCTAGTAAACAAAAGCAAAACTATCAATCAATTTTTTCCTCAACCAACAGGTGTTCATTCCCAAACTTGTTTATTATGATGAATCTATTCAATTAAATGACTTCTCCACATACATACATGGGTTGCATCTTCAACAACAAGTTATTTAGAATAAGCATGCTGAGCATGTTATTTCAAAGGCTGAGAAAAGAAAGACTAGCTAGAGTTAAAAGGGTATGCAATAGGGAATCACTTGATACTAATAAAATGTATATCTAGCCAGTCCTGGAATATTGCAATGCAATATTGATCTCAGAATCTAATAAAGTTATAATAACACTTTGAGACCATGTTTTATAAATTGTTACTGGGGGGGGGGTCAAGACTATCCCTCTGTTGATAATACAATTACTGACAAATAGTCAATTTAATGATCAGCATGATTAAGAAAATTACAACTGGTTCTTCAATAAATTAACTAGGTTCCCAAACAATTGGTTAGACTACTATCAAACCAAGAACATAATCTGAAATGATAAAGAGCCTTCATCCAATGTGCTCAAGATACCAACTGTTACCAATGCTAAATGCCTAGATTAATACATGTATTAAATTATTGTAATTGTATTGTTAAAAAGTACTGGAGAGCACATAACCTAATAACTTAGTCAAACAGGCTGGAATTTGATAAATAAAACATTCTGTAATGATCTATTGGTGATTCTATACCCAAAATACAACTCTTCACTGTTATTTGACATACTTTTTATTCCATCCTCTAATTTTTAATAAACTTGTTGTTGAGCCCCAAGTCAACAAGTTAAAATTTGCATACGTCAGAATTAGTTATATAACTGTCTTGCATAAATTTTTACATATACCACATGCTCTCTATAACCCCCACTCATTAGATAATTTCCTCTGTCTTAACAGTTTGATTACCAAATTTTATGATGCATGTGAGCTGATTGGCTCAGGACGTGGGGTTAATAAATTCTCAGTCATTTTGCACAAGATTGTAGTGTCCTGTCTTCTCCACTTTTCCTCAGCACAGACAAAAGAGGAAAAGTGATGTATTTCCTATATATAAATATATATGTATATAATATATGTATGAGTATATATATATATATATATATATATATATATATATATATATAGGCGGAAAACTCACATGAAGTATTTAGCAATATTTATTTGCAAACCTGTTTTTTTATTAAGTAATAAAACATTTCATAAAATTTATCACTAAAATCATTCATCAACTTATTACACTTTTAAAAAATCTTTTGAATTTTTATTTAAATAATATTTTTTATTTATGTTCAGCTATGGCTTTTTGCTTTTATGAGAGGAAACTGATTCACTTTTTTTTCTCTTTGCATTTTGTGACTCACTACTATATTCCCACTGACCAATAATATGATATAAATTTTTATTTAACTTATAAAATATGTATAAAGCATTTGTCATATTTCTGTTTGGCCATTTCTACTGGAATATATTTTTATTAGATCACTATTTACTTAAGGTACTTCTTTTTTTTTCTCTCTCTCTCTTTAGGCATACCATTGATATATGGAAGACTTTAATTCAAGATAAAGAAACAGCTAATCACATCATGGAACACTTTTTAGAACTGTTTTCTGATAATGTGTTATCTAGTCCTCCAGACCCCCATGGTCGTAATTTAGCATTTATTGCTTCTCATAAACCTTTAGCTGTGAGTATAAATTTTCAAAAATAAGAAATGTATCTTTGCTTGACTTGTTCTTATGTATAGAATGTTTATTATTATAAAGTTATTCAGTATTTTTATTTCAGTATTTTTGTAACAGCAAAAAAGTTTTTTTTATATTAAAAATTGAATTTTCCAAAAGAATAAATCAATTTAATTTTATGAAGAATTATTTTTATGGAGAAATACATAAAAAATAAAGTTTTTAAATTAAAAGTTTTAATTAAATTTAAAAATTTTTAGCTTAAATTATTACCTTTGCACGATTGGCAACCCACAATATGTGTTTTAAGTTTGTTTTTGAAACAGTACAGTACCAAATATAATTTACAAAATAATAAATAACCTGAAATTATAACATTATTCAACATACAATAATGCTTTCAATTCCTAAATTTTGAGTTCACTTTTTGTGAGCACATTTAAAAAAAATTTTTTTTTTTAAAGGATGCCATTTAGAATTATTTTAGGTTATCCACCTGAATGCGTTCTTGATAGATATGCAGATCAAAATTATTTTTGTATAAGATAACAGTATAAAATTGAACTGTTCATATTATATAATGGTTAATGTTAATTCCACCTGTGAAATTGTAAACAAACTTTTTTTAATTAAAAATTATCTTTTAACTATAAATTATATTTTTAAGCATTACTTATTTTTTTCATAATTTAAGATAAAAGAAAGTTGCTCTTTATAAACTATTTTACATCCTTCATATGGGAAATTAACATGAATAGACATAAAAAGATATATAAACATAATTATTTAAAGACAAAAAAAAATCTTCTTGCTTAGTGAAGAATTTTATATCTTTCATACATGAAACTTACATGAATAGTAATTGTACTTATTGACATTCTTTGTCATGTCAAATATTTTGTTAATAATGGTTCCGATTGACACCTGAATGGAATGTTTAGTAATTACTTAGTATTTCATAATTTTTTATGCTAACATATTTGTTATATTTTCTTTTCAGGCAGTATTTGCCTTACGTGAGATATTCAAAGTTCCAGTTATGGAAAATTGTTGCAAAAATCATTTTGATAAAATATTTTCTTCATTACTACTTGTCATTGGAAGCTATTTAGGAGCAGTATTTCCTGTGTATTCTACAGACAATATGAAAAGTCTGTCTCGAAAAGTAGACAAATCATCTGTTCCATCACCAGTCAGGTACTTGAAATTTAAATAATTTATTCATCAGCTTTATTTGACTTATCCATTTCAAAGGATTTTTCAGAGCTCATTGTATGTATCCCTGAGTTTAATATTTATGTACAGGGTTCCCACAGTCCTTAAAAGTCCTTAAGAACTCCTTAATTTTAGCTTTTATTTTCAAGGGCCCTTAAAACTACTTAATTTTTGTCAAAGGTCCTTAAAAACTCCTTAATTTTTAAATTGAAACTTGAACAATTTATCTATCATCACGTGATTTCCTATCAATTTTCACAGTACTCTCCAAACTTTCTGGTTTTGTAAGTTTGGAGTTAAACTTGCCCCAAACCGGTTCTAATAAAGAACGCCAGTACAGGTGATAAGTACTGGTCAAAGAATATATAAAATATTTGTTAATGTTCCTAGCATTCTTTTATATTTTCTAGCCAAAAGTGCAGTATTAATAATAAAGAAAATCCTTAAATACATATGTATTTAGCGTATCTCTGTACTAATTCAAAATTCATTTCCTTGATATCCTTAAAATATCATGAAAATACTTTTAGTTTATTAGTACTTTTTATGGTCATAACCTAGAAAACTTTTTTGACTAATAAATAATCTTTTGCATATTAAAAATGTTCATAAAGTCATCTATTAGCTAACAGTCATGCAGATTTTAATTAAACAAAGCATGAAGGTTGGGGGCAGGTTGTAGATATTTCAGTTACTTATGGAAGTTTAATTTTCTTTGCATTGAATGTAGTAGAAAAGTCTAAAACTTTCTTCTTTCCCAGGTAACGTTGGGTATAATCAGCTAGTATACACACACACGTGCACACACACACACACACATATATATATATATATATATATATATATATATATATATATATATATATATATATATATATATATATATATATATATATATATATATATATATATCAGAGTCATTTTTAAACCCTCAGAAAGTACTGTTTATAATATTATATTTTATTCACTATTTATTTTTAATTTGATTACTCAAAAAATTTTAGATGTATATTTTTCAAAATGTTTTTGTCAAATATTTTTATTTTATAATAATTTTTAGGTATTTTTAAGAACTTATTTATGAAATATTGTAGGGCATTTATTGAACATACCTTGTTTGGTTCATAATTATTAAAATAGGGTTTGTGTCGTTATGCTGTGTATTTCAAGTAGGTCCTTATAAAAAAATACTTTGGTCCTTAGAAAGTCCTTAATTTTTGTTCTGGAAAAAGAGTAGGAACCCTGATGTAGTGTTTTTGTTGAATATTTAAAATGATGCATTATTATTTTTATCCTTGTTGAAAAATCAACAATAGAGCAGTTAAACATTTATGATTGCATAAATAATTTTAGCATTAATAATCAATAAAATAATTAAATATTATTATATTTATTATAGTCCAAATGGTAACTGTGTCTTCAGATTTTTCCAGAATTTTAGATTGAGATTATATTAGGAATTATTTGAAATTATAACAGATTTTTTATCTCTTGTAGTTTTTAGGATTTTTGAAGTGGGTCACAATCACTCCATGTAGTCAGTATGATATTTGTTTCAATTTAAAAAATTTTAAATTCCACAACAAGCCAGAAAATTTTGTAGGACAGGCTGTGTTTCGGCTTTCCTTGAGTTATATAAAAAGAACTATTTCAAAATGTATTTGTATTAATGAGTGAAATCATCTGTGGGTTTTATGATGTATATAAAATTTTGTTGGCTGCCAGTAGTATTGCATTTTATAGAATATTAAATAATTTTCCCTTGCTCCAAATTTTTTTTAATATTTCAAACTGTGTACTCCTTAATTATTTTTTAATGTTTTGTCAAAAGTTATATTTTTCTTAAATGAATTTATTTTCTGCTAATAATTTTCATATGTTAATAGTAATTTTTTAAGTAATTTAAATAGAATTGTATCAATAATTAAACTGAGTAGTTATCTTCCTTTTGGCATTGGACTTGTACTTAGTCTAAATAATTAAACTGAGTAGTTATCTTCCTTTTGGCATTGGACTTGTACTTAGTCTAAATAATTAAACTGAGTAGTTATCTTCCTTTTGGCATTGGACTTGTACTTAGTCTAATGCATGTCAGCATAAAAAGAATTGTATAGAGAAAATATTTAAGCTATTAAATAAAACATGTAGTTTTTTTAATTATCTTTATGTACTGAATGTTTATAAAGTGTAACTCTGTTTTAATATATTTGATTTTGTAACTATATTTATATTATGTATGGCATTTGATTTTAAAAGAGAACATTTGCTTGTTTTATAAAGAATTAAAGATAAATTCTGCAGCATATTAATGCTGCAGGACATAGCACTAGAGTTTAAGAGTTTTTGTTCTTTATTACCTATGACATTCTAAATCAAACAATATAAATTGAATAGGGTTGTTATAAAATACTGTACTATTTTATGAGTGGAATAAACTTGAGATGAAAAATATAAAAATTTTCGATATGTTGCTCTGAATATTATTTATTTTATAGTTTCAACAGGATGCATAATAAAAACCTGGCTGGTTTCTTTCTTCACAATTGTTGGTTAAAGACATATATTTTCAATAGCAAAAATTTTTCAAATTAGATAAGCATTTATTTTTTATTTTTTTTAAATATAAAAAATTCTATTTTATAAAATTACAGAATTAAATTTGTATACATTCCATTTTCTATCATTATATTTCATAAAAATTTAAACTCATCTAAAGTAACACAAAAAGTTCTTCTCTTCTGTGACACAAGTTAACCAAGATATTTAAATTCAGAATTTGAAAAACATCCATCTTCTTTAAGGAATTGATTAATAGGTTATTTAAAATAATTCAAATCTGAAGTCAGATTGATATGTACTTTTTTTGGCAAAAAGGGTAATGGAACTAAAATCTTATTTTACTGTACAGTGTGTATCATTTTTACTATGGATTCAGGGAGCCCTCCAGCCCATTTTGCTAAAAATGAGACATTGCATCCTGATTTCTACTTCAAATTACTGCAATTAATATATTAACCAATCCCTGAATCAAGGAGAAAATTTTTTTTGGAATTTTGAATTTATGTATCTTAATCAAGTTTTGTCACAGAGAAGTGGGACTTTTTGTATTACTCTTCTTTGAGTAACATTCAATTTTTACTAAATATAGTGACAAAATAACTTTTCAAATTTATATTTTATAATTTTTGGAAAATTGAATTTTGAAATTTAGGAATGCTATGAAAGGAATGCTTATCTTTTTAAAACATTTTTGTATTTACATATCTATGAGTAATGGTTACAGAGAAAAAGGATGGTTGAAAACTTTACTTTGCACTCTATATACATAAACTTTTTGCTTTCAAATGTATATTCATAGTTTTTTAACTTGTAAATCATATTTTGCTATTTCTACAATAGGTACATTGTAGTGTTCCTTTTTTATTGTTATTAGATGTGCCATTGAAACCATGAAGAATTTTCTAATGTGTGTCAAAGAAGAGGTTGTTGTTACATCTTTGAATGAAGGAGGTTATTGGGTGTTGATGGAGAGCAATGATAAATACCCTGAAGCAGTCTCTGCCTTAGGAAGGTTAGATAATTTCATTATTGTAACACAAGCTTAATCAAATTTAGAAGGAAGGCATGCATTTAAAAAGAGCTTTGAAGCTGGGCTTGACCAAAGTACCAGTAATCCTCTTTCCTCTCTAATGATTCCAGTTCCCCATTTACTTTTTAAAGAATTTCAAAGGTTTTCAATAGGAGCATTGCATATAACTGAATAATTTAATTTTATCTTATATTTGAATATTTTATACTAATAATGGTGTTATTAACAGAGCAACTTCTTTTTTTTTCCAGAAACTCCTTATCACTTCTCCCATCCACAGCTAATTGTAGAGTCATGACCTTCATGGGCTTTCATTGGATAGAACCAATTAGTCATAACTTTTTGTCACTTTATCCCAAAAATTGTTCTTATCCACAATTCATTTTGTCTCACACTAACATAGTGTCACTACTAGTGGCTGATAAAGTAGTTGCTCTATGTCAGCCTCTAATTTTATGAGGAGGTTTCATTGTTCTGTACATCTAGATTTCTTCACAATCACAATTTTGAAAGAGTTAATCAGAGTTGGCTTTTAATTTTATACTTTCAAAGATTAACTCTATCCTATGCATTTTCAGTTTTAAGTTATTTCATTTCCTTTATTTTCTTAATTGTCTAGTAGTGTTAAGATTGTTTATTAAATTATTTATATATTTTGAAATTCCTTCATTGAATTCCCTGGATATGGTGGCCAAATGGGCAGGTCTATGCCTGTTGGTACTGTATCCCACAGTTTCAAATTCGTAATTATGGATGTTTGTTACCTTTTGGAATTAACATTAGTTCCCAGTGTACTTAACTCTCTTGTTACAGAAAATTAATCCCAGTGCTGCAGATAAAATCCTCATTGACTTTTTGACTTAATTTGAGCTTTTTCTTTTATAACTTTTAATTAATTTCAATTTAGTTGTATTTGAATAGCCATTAAAGGATGAATATTTGTAATTAAAATAAATATTTTCAGTTTTTTAGTCTCAATTTTTTTCTTTTTCAATTTTAGATCAATATGTGTGTGCTGCCCAGACCAAGTCCCTAAAATCATGACCTTCTTAAATCCACTCCTGAATAGTTCAGTTGATGTCCAACGAGTCATTTCAGTATCACTTTTTGTTGAATTCTTATCCCAAAGCTACAGAGGGAAGAAATCCTTGACAGAGCCTCTTATAAATAATCTTTTAGGAAGATTGGTGGATAATTCTCCAATTGTGAGACGTCTCTGTATATCTGGTCTTGGCAGTGTAGCGATGTTGGATAAGGAGCAGGTATACCTTCTGTAATATTCAATTGAATAATCTTGCTTTGAGATGACATTTTGATATTTTAAAATATTTTAATAATATTAGCTTTTTGTTAGACACACCTCTGTTACACAGATATTTACAACATCTAACTGCATATTATAAAGAATGAAGTTGTTTTATTGAAAGCAATTATATATATATATATATATATATATATATATATGTATTATCATATTAAAAATTTAACCTAAATATATCTGAATTATTTTTCTCAATTTTAATTCTACATTATTATAAAGAAGAAAAAACCTCAATATAAAAGTGTGATCTCTTCTGTTTTCCCATCAATGAAATCTTAACTTGAAATTTTTGCTTTATTTTACATAGATACTTTACTTTGATTTTTAGGTAGAAAGGTACTCTACTACTATTCTATCTGCTATGATGGCAGGAATGGACGACAGAGAAGATCCTGGTTATAGTATTACTTTGGAAGCAATGAATGGTCTGTCATCTATATTATCACAAGTAACTGAGGAAGATGTCAGAAACATTCTCATTAATATTGCTCTCAGAGTGAAGCCCATGTTTGAAAAGGTAATTTTTCGTAAACATTTGTGTGGGAAAGAATTTTTAATTCAATAAGGTTATGGATCTTGCAGGATGAGTCTAAAATACTGCAAATTTTATTTTCATTATTGTGTAATTTAAATAGATTGTGGTCAAAGTGCTAGCCAAATATGCTAAATACTGGTTTTTGATGATACCTGTGAATGGTAGTGATATTTAATCTGACTGGTTATAAGGTTGTATTTGCACATTTTAAACAGACAATGGCTAGGATGAGCATTGCCTTTCAGAACCAAAATCCATGAATTCAGATACCTTTGTTAACATGGATGCTTGTAGCCATTCAAAATCAAATGTAAGTAGTCTTAGTCTAATTAGCATACATGTTTCAATACAATTGACCATGGTCCCAAGCCAAACTAAATGAACATATCAAATAATCATAGGTATTATTTAATTCTTGGAGTTAATATTTTTTATAGCTTGTATTTTTATTTCTTATTTTTACTTAAAATATTCTGTTTTAAAAATATAAATTTTTTAGGTTTCTTTGATATATTTCCCTTATCTTAAATTTAACAAGGGTGGGTGGAAGGGCTATAAACATTAACCTATTCAAGACCTGCAGAAAAAAGTTTTTCTCCATTCTCAGGCATTTTTTTTCCATTTATTCTTATCTTTATATAAAAATTCATAAAAAATCATAATTTCAATTTAATATGCTGAATTTACAGAATATAATCACTAAATTAAATAAATAAATAACTCAAAGAATGTCAATTATTTCATATTCATTTGCCAGCCATTTGCACTTAAATTGTTCTATTACCCACATAATTAAATATTTCAGTGTCATAGTCTGAATCACTGTTACATGCATTAAAAATTATTTTCTCATTTCCTCCTTATGATTTATTCATGAATGAAAAAATCTTGCATCTTGTTCTCAAAATATTTTGCTTTATCCACCATGACAGCTAAAAAATATATATACAAAACTGTATCTAACAAATTCCAAACTGCAAACAACAGTTCTACTCTCTCCTCAAACTAATAAATATTAGAGAATAGTTCATATTGCTAGTAGATTATAATAAGAACATCTTTTTTTTTATATTATAAAATATTGGAAAATAAAAAAATAAATACCTTAAAAATCTGTGAGAACTCTTAAATCTTCAAATTTATCAGAAACTAAGCTTGATTGTAATGGAACGAAATATAGGAACTTTATTGATCAATTTTTTTCCATATTCCTGCATGTATATGTAAAATTTAAACATGGGTAATGATTTTATGTCTCATTTGAAGCTAATTAATGCTGAATTACATGATTTTTTTTGTGCTTATTTCTTTGTAATTTTAGGAGAAACCTTTAGTTCGAGCTGCAGCAGTAACCCTCTTTGGAGATTTGTCTAGATTTGGAAGTGGACCTTCAAAAGAACAGTTCATTGAACAAGTTCATAGCAATCTAGTTCCCCTTCTTCTTCATTTGAATGATGAGGATAAACATGTTATTAAGGTTGGTAATTATATAAGTAACATTATTACAAAATATTGTATATAAAACATTCAAGAGTAGGCTTCTCTCAACTTTCATGCATTCTCATAGAAAAGAAAAGTTACTATTTTCATTAGTCATGTTTTTGTTCTTATTTGTACAAGACATATGAACACTATCACATAAATAATATCTGTCTTTTAGCTGAGCTAACATGTCTTTTTATGAATTTAAATAACAGTGTCAGAAAGCAGAAGTGACTATTCAACAGGCTTGCAATTCAGGCACTTTTCTCACCTTTAGTCATTTTTTTTACAATTGATCACTTTTAGTCACTTTTTTCATGGTGTATCACAGCAAAAGTCTGTTGTTGAAAAAAAATCATAATTAATAACAAAATATTTTAATAAAAGATCAAAATGGGATGCTCTAATCTTATTTTTCTTAATAAAATGTAATTAGTCATATGGTTTCCAGAATTTAGTGATTTTAAAAAGTTGTAAAGAAGTTCCTGAAATCTACATTTGTACTGAAATGTACATTTAATACATTAAAGTAATTTACGTCAAAGCACACATTTCTCTTTTTCTTCACAATTTTTGTTTAGATACTCTAATCTAGCTATGTACATATTTCAAAACATCATTAATATATGCAGAAAATTGTGATTATAAAATTAATGTTTTGTATGTATTCAGATCTAATTTATAGATTTTCTTGAATAAAAAGCAGTGTTGAGTTGTGTGAAACAAAATTTTTAGACGCTAAAATCATGTCTTGCATGAAGCATTTGATTTAGAGTTAAAATAAATAGAAAAATCTTAATAATAGCATCTGTAATCAAGAGGAGAAAAAAAAATCGCTTTTTTTATTTATTTATTTTTTTTTTTAGTCACTTATTCTGTATTATTTGTCACTTTTGTCACCTTTTTGAAAGTAGTTGCAAGCCTGTATTCAATAACTTGAATTAACCCAAAAATTGGTGGAAAGCTACAATTTTTCTATAATTTATGCATTCAAAATTTGGTTTCTGTATTAAAAAAAAAAAAAAAAAAAATCATACTCAAGTTATTGTATTCACATACACACACACACACACACACACACACACATATATATATACATGCTCAAACATAACTCCAAAATTGGTATTTTTGGACCTGATAGAGGTTTAGAACATGAAAATTAAGCAAAATCCTGAAGTTGAGTTTTTGGACAATTAGAATACTATGCAAAGTAGTAAAATTTTAAATCAATATTCTATGTGACTAAAGAATAATAAAGATAATTAAAATTTTAAAAATGTTTACACAAGACTAACAGTAAAATTAATGTGAGAATGCTACACTGTTAGCATGTTCATATAAGATCTTTTGCACATTAGTGCCTTGTATCAAACAATATGTATGTCCAATATATAACTTTAAAGAAGTAATTCAAAATTTCATCCTAATTTTGTTTAGCTTTAATACTTTTACTATGAATAGAATTGGCATTCTACTAACCAAATATTATTACTACTCTGCCAAAATAAGAACCAGGCCAACATGGAAAATTTGTTTTCTGCTTTGTAATAGCTTATTTATTTAGATTACTTGAGTGATTGCATATATTATCATGAAATGCTTTATGCAAATTTCAAGATAGCTTATCATTAAGTGGGGTGAAAAACAAGTATTTCTCAGTAATCAAGCTGTTTCCTTTCATAGGCTAAATTTCTGTTTTTAGAGAATGTCTTATCATTTTTATACTAATTAAATTTTTTCACTAGATATTTTACCACTCACTAATTTGGTCTGTAAATCTTCACATATTTAAATTTATATTATTAATATACTTTCTCAGGCATAATGCAAGCATGAAAATTAGTGATGTTTCAAATGGGATTTACTTCCAAAATACTAATTTTGAAAACAAGAATTGTTTAATTACTGTGCTTCCTCTGAAATTACATTGAATAAATTTATTTAATTTATTAAGATATTATTTAAGTATGTTTTTATTTATTTAAGTCACAATGATTACTTATAAAGTAACTAGATGTATAATATGCACCCTGTTTGCTACAGGAAAAAAAAAAAGTGAACATTTTATTTCATATAGCGTATTTCATAAATTTGACATGTAAGTGATCTTCCAATTTGTAAACCAATTTATACAGAGACAAAATTGATTTCAAATTCAGTTTCAACGTCATTTTTCAACCAACTCCATGTTTTAACAATACTGAAAATGAAAGAATCTTAATACGCATTCTATAACTGTATAATCTCCATATTCCTGGCAACATAGTTAAGAATTTGGAGATAACTCCTAAAACTATTGTAAAGTTAATAAATAGAGTTACTAGCATTGTTTTGTTAAATAAATTTAATGGGAATGAGCGATATAAAAATGCAGCAGTACTTCTGTTAAGAATTTTCATGTTTTATTTTCTTATATGAATATCTATTTTGTTTTTTATGCATACCATATGATTACATCAAGCAGTAGAAAATATTCTGTGTTATAACGTGAATTCAATTTTACCCTAAATTTTTAAAATATATGGGAACATTTTACATATTTTAGTATATGTAGGCATTATACACATGTTGATACAACACATAATTTGTTTCTTATAAATGATAAATAACCTAAGCTAGGAAAGGAAAAACATCACTTTCTATAATTTTTCTGACATTTTATTCCAATGAATCAGCTGCTATTAAATGTATTATTTTTATTTATTTCTCTAATTGTAGGTTTTTATGAGTTCCAAATTTCTTCTGAAACAAACCACAATGTTAGACACTCTCACTGTATTTAATATTTCTCTTCTAGGCCTGTAAATACAGTTTACGCCTCCTTGGACCTGTAATGGAGTCTGAAACTATGAATACAATGTTTCAAAAACATTTGCTTGAAGATGCACATATACATTATACAGAATTTATAAATGATTTATCCAAGATATTGGTAAGAATATGTACTAATGATTATTGATATATATTATATATATTGCACATTTAGTGTTTTAACTTTCCTGTTATTAAAATTGTAATTTATTTAGATTTCAGACTTTTCAGAAAAGATTTCATTTTACGCTACTACATGCTTATCCTACCTAAAAAGCCCATTTCCAATTATTCAGTGTAATGCAACCATATTTTTAGGTAAGTTTGACATTTTAATTTTTATATAATACTTTAAATTACAATTGCTTTGTTTAAAGTAAAAACTTAAGATTTTTAACTCACATGGAGAATTTAATTTGTTTCTGATTTTAATTCAACTAATGTACTTTTAAATATTGCCAAGCGTCATTAAATTCTATTAATTTTAAATTAATTCCAGAGCCAATGTTTTTAAAAAAGCATATTTTTTTTAATCGTTACCTAAATTTCACCATTAATTAAAACATGAGGTAAAAACTTAAATGAAATTTTTTTCATTGGTAATAAAGTATGTTTAAGAATTTTTTATTATTATCCAAGAAAAAGAAATTGTTATAGATTAATAATGTATTAAATTTTGAATACACTAGATGAGTATATGAAGCCCCTTTTGTTATGATTATTTACTCATTTTAATCTAGAATAAGTTCATACATAATTTAAATCTAGATGAAAGTTGAACAATTAGTTTTGCCTTTTGTTACCAGAATCTGCAAGTGAAGAATCAGACTTTTAGTTCTTTGTAACCAAGTCCCAATCAGAAGAACTTGGGGCCCTGAGCAAAGATCAATTTGGCTACTTAACCTACTATTATTTAAATACATTAAAGAGCAGGGAGTGAGAAAACAGTAGATTAACCCTTAATTATACATGCTATTTATGCATAAAAAATTTGTTTATATCTGCATTCTTTTATTAAAAGAATAATTTTAATTTATGTTTTTGTTTATAGCTATACAGCAATATATAACTGGATGACTTTTTTTAATTAGGTTGTTTAGAGGATAATTCCTTTTTTGTCTATGGGCATAGAATGTCTCTTTTTTTATAGTGTTATAAATTAAGTTGTACCGCAATAATTGTGTAACTTAATACAATTAGTGCTGTATACCTTAATATATCTCTTCTAGATCCCTCTGAGCATCAAGGACAAAGTTCTAACTTGCCCATGCAATAAAAACCTGTTTGTAACCATTGAGAGTTACAAACAGGCTTTAAGTAATACATTGTGGTCTTAATTGCCCTTCATGTTACATAATGACTATTGAAAATTCTAAACAAATAAATCAAACTTTTTTTTTACCACTGAGAAGTTATTGAAGAATATGATGGGATTGCAAGAATGTATTTTGTCTTTAAACCTCCAATTTTCTAAGCCAAAGTGAAACTTGCTGTTTTTTCTTTTCTTAGCAGCTAGTCTAAATGGCATATCCAAGAGCCAAATCTTTTAATCCAACATGACTACTACTATTACAAGAATGCATATTAATAATACTGGACTTGCATAAAAAGATTGTACATAACTATTATTATCATGATGTTTTCAAATCAGCCTTAGAGAAAATCAAGCAATTAATTTAAAATTTTTAGCTTTTTTTTCCCCCAATGCTTTAATTACACAGGCCTGCGAAATTGAAATTTTTGAAAAATAGAAGAGAAGTTTTTCCTTATTTTTAAGTTATTTGGTATGCTGATTTCGAAAATGACCTCCATTTTTTTCCATCACGTCAGGATTTTTTGTAAAATTGACATACATATTACTGGTAATGTCCTATATCGAAAAAATTATCTCTAACTGTTTGCTTGTACTGACTGGAAGCAGTGGGTTATATCTATTCATGTGAGTTTATTTAATCTGTTTATGATGAGGCATATTAATTTTTAAACAACAATTAAAATTAAAAATATATACATTTTGTATATAAAGAATAAAAACCATCGCAACCAGAATGCATGAGCCGCACTAGGGCGAGACAAAAAGTTCCCTCATTATTAAATTTTTTACATTAATTTTATAAGAAAAACACTCCTAGAAAAACCTTAATGATATGTTTTTACGTTTTATTAAGGTTTATATATGAAATAAATGTAAGTTTGAAATACATTTGAAACTCAATACGAAACAAAGATATTTAAATTTAGTTACGTACATTTTGTTTAATTTAAAATTTTTTTTGACGTTCTTCTCTTATGTTTAATCTTATCTTAATCTCTTGCTAACATCCAACAATAGTCGGCAAGCATATTCCTATTCCACCTACCTTGATATTTTCTCTCCATATCCTTGATGTCTTGGTGGAACCTTTCTCCCTGTTCTTCGCTGACGGATCCTAAATTTTCGGGGAAAAAATCCAAATGCGATTGGAGGAAATTCAATTTTAAACTCATGGAGCAGCCCAACACTTGAAATTTGTCTAGCATGTTGCCAACAATTGTTTTAAATTTGGGACCTTTGTGATTGCCCAGAAATTTTCCCACATCTTTGAAGGCAACCTAAGCTTCTCTTTCCTTTAATGTCACAGATGTCTCAAATTTGTTATCCCTAATATGTTTTCGGATGTCTGGTCCTACGAAGATTCCCCCTTTCAATTTGGCTTCAGATAATCCAGGAAACTTTTTGCACATATATTTAAACCAATCACCATCTTTTGGAAGAGCCTTAACAAGCTGCTTCATAACACCTAATTTTATGTGCAGGGGGTAATAATATTTTTTTTGGATCAACCAAGATTTCTCGAATTACATTTTTGGTGCCTGGCACAAGATTCTGCGTTTTGGGCCAATCTTTTCTGATCCAATGTTGTGTTTTGTCACGGCTATCCCACTCACAAATAAAACACAGAAATTTTGTATACCCGTGTTGTTGACCAAGAAGCATGGTGATGATTTTTAAATCTCCACAAATGATCCAGCCGTGGTTGTCATATTTTATTTGTTGTGAACGAGAGCTAGGTTTTCATACCTTTCTTTTAAATGCACCTAGTGTTCAACTGGCCAGACACCCATTGGTTTCCTTGATGAAGTAGGACGGCTTTAAGGCTCCTTTTTGACGAATCTATAAAAAGTCTCCATTCATCTTTATTGTGGGGAATCTTAAATTTTCTCATCAATTCAGGAACATCTGATCAATAAACAAGGTTCTCGTCTTCATCAAAATACTGAATAAATTCCTTTTCACGATTCCTGTACCAATAAAGGCTTTGCTATAGGTTGACAGCGATTGCGATGGGAGGGAGGGATGATGAAGAGGGACATTGCGCATTTCCAGGTTCGAGCGCTTCCAGGAATATGTCTAATTGGTGATCTGGATCAACACTGAAGCTTTAAAAGCTCTAAAATACTAACTGCGCTTTTGTAGTTTATCCCAAAAGGGTATTTTGAGTGTTTCACTATGATAAAATATCAAAACACGAAGTAAAATATCAAAGCAAAATACGTGAGAAATATTCATAAAAAAACACATAAAATTGAATTTTTCAAAAAAAATGTGACGTGATAGACATTTTTAATGATTCTTTTCAAAATCAGTACTAAAAAATATGTTAAGTTCAGTTGTCACATTCCTTGTATTTTTTTCATCGCAGGCCTGTGTTATATATGTTTATGATGATAGGTAATGGTAGCATTTCTTATATTTCAGTTGAGTTGTTTTGTAAAGAAAAACATTAACTTAAAACAATCATGTTGGTCATAAAGCAGCTGTTTAATCCAAATATTATTTTTTAGATTAAATAGGCATTTTTTGGAGGGGGGGATTACATTTTATACTTAAAAATCTTCCTATTAACCCTTTGCACTTTTGTCGCAAATATTTAAAATATAACTTTAAATCCAAGAGTGCAAAGTGTTAAATTGTTTTAATCACTTATTTATTTATTTATTTATTTTTTTTAATAGGGTATCTACTAGGAAATATTCCCACTGAAAAGCAGAACTTAATACCTAAGGAGAGAGTCTGTTCAGGTTTGTCATCTTAATAATATATTAGAAT
>CM063508.1:59252510-59290010 GCA_032207245.1 Pardosa pseudoannulata
CTAAATATTTGTTAACAAACATCATCCAGTTAAGAAAGTACAAAAGAGATATAAAATATTTCACACACCTTTTTTGGCACACTCACGCTATGCACATTCATTCACTCCACATGTATAAAATGAATTTATTAATTACAAATATTTTGTGGCATTTTTGGGTACAATTACAGTGATGCATGACATGCCTTTTTATCTTGAATGCAGAAATGTGTTAAATATTTTATTGCAAACGAAAAGAGATGATTTATTATAACTTTGGTTAAAAGTTCTATAAATTAGTCCTAAATAAAGGGATCTTTGAAAATTAAAATAACCTAATCCTATCTACAGAATGTTCTTGTAACCAAATAAAATATTGAAAGAAATAATCTATACATATAAAATGCATAAGTGACACTAAAATCAAATATATTTTTAAAGGCCTTATCATATATCAACCTGTACAAGTTGAAAAACCAATAAATTCAGTTGATGATTCCTCTTCTGGTTGAAAAATAAGCAATTTCTTATAAAATTTTTTAATTGATTGTGATATGGCCTTTAAATTCTGAAGGGTGATGGTCATAATCATCAAATGTAAACATTAACGATCATCTGCAATTTGGAATCTCATGTTATCTTTACTATTTTACAAAATAAAATTAGGAATGTTCAAAAGAGAACTGCACAAGAAAGTTAAAATTGGGAAGCAATGATCAAATATATTTACTGAGTTTTCTTTAAAATGTTTTATGTTGTTAATAACATATTAGAATCTGTAATGTAAAAAGTATTCATGGCATTTTAGAATCAGCCTTATAAAAAAATTTAGCAATATCAACTTTTTGATTGAGCACCTACTACCTTTTAACAATGCATATTTATGATGACAGGTAGTGATAACATTTTTTACACCTGTCATTTTTAGTTGAGTAGTTAATGCAAAGGACAACATAAACTAAAAGTAACCATACTGGTTACCCAGTGGCTAGTTATAAGTTAATATAGGTTATATTTAATATTTTAGCTAGATTTTTAGTGCTTTATTTTGCTATAAAATCTTAACAGGTTTGAATCAGATCTTGCTTAAAGCTCTATTTACTGTCATTTGCCCTTTTTTTCTTTATACCTTTCTATTCATGATGATTAATATACGATAAATTAGAAAACATGAAAAATCCACAGATGTTTAGAATATTAAGAAAATAATAATCAGTGTAATTGTCAACATTGAAATAAATGTTTATCAATCTTAACATGTAATTTTTTTTTTTTTTTTTTGTTTATGAACAAATGTTGACAAATTAAAATATTATTAATTTATCCATGCATGAACAGAAGTTAAAAGTGTTTTAACTTATAATGTAATATCATTAGTTAACAGGCCTCAAGATTCAGAAATGTTGGAATTTTGTATCTGAGAAGAAATTTAAAAAGCTTAATGTTACCTTTTTTTCCTTTAAATTAAAAGATAACGAGCAACATTTTCAATTTCACACAAAATATAAATTTGTTGTAGTTAAAAAATACACACATAAAACCTCTAAATAAATTCTACATTTTTTAAATCTACACCTGTGAAATTATGTATAGTGGGTTGCACAATTAAATCACTCCTTCATTGTTAAAAAATACAATCTCGCCTTCAGAATATTTTTTGACAGCTTTAAAACTTCGTTTTACGCAAACAAAAAGAAGAGCATGTTTAGACTAATAATTATTTATGATCTGTGGGTTGCAAATTGGACTTAACATGTTCAATGGCAAAATCTATACTAAGATTTAATTTCAGAATGCATTACATCTCTAATAGGATTAATTTAACAATACATTAAAAATAACAAGAATTTATTTAAAACAAGATTAAAAAAAATAAGATTCAATATATGGCATGTTGATGCATCAATGTAATTGTATTTTGTGTAGCACTTAACTTTCATACCATGATGGCTTTTGGACGATATTAAGATTAGAACAATAAATTTGCTCTAGTATTCAGAATTTCTTTTTCTAGCAATGGACAAGAAATCTATATGAACTATCTTTAATATTTTAAAAGTCTATATAGGCAAAGCATTTTAGATAGACTAAATAAGCAAATTAAGATACATTGCAGTGAGACCAAGAATATTTCTTAACATTAAATAATTTCCCTAAATAAGCAGATTAAGATACATTATGGTAGACCAAAAATATTTCTTAACACCACAATGTGATATTTGAAATAACACATTTTCCACCACAATGTGATATTTGAAATAACATATATAAGTTTAAATAATACTTTTTACTTTAAAAGAAAATTTCAAAATGAAAGACTCATGTCAGCATAAAAAAATGCTAAAATTAATCCAGTAAAAGGTAATAATACATTCATTTAATTTTTAGCTTCAAGTAAAGATGTTCTTGGGATTAAAAATTTCAATTTTTAACAATTTACTAATTTATGACTTTCTTTCTCAACTTTGTTATATACATTTCAAAAATATTTTAATTCCTAGGCTGAAAACATACACTAAATATCTGTATTCGAAGGTTATCAACCAGAGTGGGCCAGGTCTTTTTCTTTTATAGAATAAAACTTTGTGGGGATAAATAGTCCTATTTCATGTGAATGCAAATGCACCTATGTTAGAATAATCATATTCATTTATAATATATAAGCATATTCTAAAATTAATTTAAATTTTGAGTAATAAAAATTCGAGTACTTTAAGACTTAACATCTAAACAGACTTGGTTCACTTTGGTTGTGAACACCTCTCATTTCTATATTATATAAAAGTGTTTTGGACAGGATTGGATTTTTTGCAAAGACAGTGGGGAAAAAAAAACAAAAATTAAATTATGTACATTTCATATAATTTTCCCTCTCTACTAAAAACTCAGCTTCAATAAAAATTTCTAAAAAAATTTAACATAAATAATAAATTAATCATAAAATAAAAACTAAATTATAATAAAGAATTTTTACTTTAATAAAACAAAATGTATGTTTCATTTAGAATATAATTTGCTGCATTGTGTAACATTTTTCAACACCAAAAAGCGAAATAGATGTTTTGAAGGAGTTTCCAATCAAAATGAATAAAAGAAAAATTTGAAAATGTTCTTTCAACAGCAACCAGGCAGGTTACAAAATTTTTTTCAACTATGACAGACAAATGAAATAATTTCTCCCCATTTGTAATGTTAACAAATTCAACAACACTAGCAGAAAAGTATTTTTAGGGTAATGATGACACTTCAAAATAAAGTTTTATTATACAGTGACACGTAAAATCAATATCTTATAACCACTTTTGTATATTTTTCCTGAAATGGCAGCTTATTCGAGGAACATTGCAGTTTCAAAGACTGCACCTTCATAGAACAAGTTAAAATACTGGGTATATATCTTATGTGAAATTTTAAATGCTAATAATTTTTGCCAGTAGTATAAGATGTGGCAAAAGCTTTTAGCAAGGATGATTTTTTTCCATTTAGGCAAAAATTCACCAAACCTGGATTTGAATAATTATAACTATTGATTAAAAATATAATTGCCAAATATACTTTAAATAATACAAAATAAAGTAAAAATAATTGTCAATAGGTAAATTAATACAATAATTTATATAAATAAAATATTAAACTTCTAATCAGATGTATATTATGGAAATAATACCATAGTACTTTATAAATACTTGTTGAATATAAAAAGCAAAGCTTATGACTCTATACAGTCAAACTTCGATAACTTGACTTCCTATAAGTCAAATAATCTGCTAACTCGAACTTTTAATCAAGTCCCAAATCATTTCTATACTTTTCTTTAAAAAACTGTCTCAATAACTCAAAGTGAACATCATCTAAGTCGAAATTTTTGAGATAGATTTCCTTGGTAAAAAACACAATTCAGTTCAAAATTTTGAATGCCAGTTCACTCATGTCTTCCTTCTGTGAATTGCAATGGCATCCACTTGCGTCACACATTTTTTAAATGCCTTTTCCCCCTCCCTCCATTGTCCACACTCTATTTAACTGTGTTCAAAAATTATATGACTTTGGGAATTCCAACAACCTTAAAAAATCCAAACAACAAAAATAACAGCTTTTTTCAAATGAGATTTACATGGTATGTATACTAATTAATATGTAACGAGACCAAGTTTTATGAGTTTTAATAAACCTTTTGACCCCATTCTTCTCTTGTTGTTTTACATAGACTATTAAAAAATTGAAATGCATACAACTACAGTATTATGCACATATCAAACCATGTCGACCCATCTTAAGTGCCAGTAGAGAGGAATGGGAGTTAACTCTGATAACTCAAACTTTGGATAAGTTGAATACTTTTTAGGGTCCCCTGGAACTTCAAGTAATCGAAGTTCGACTGTATATAATTATCTTGAAACATTGCATTATCTATAGCATTATATACAAAACTTGAAATTCTAGTGAGCAAATAATATACTATTTTTCTTTTATGCCAAAACAGCAAATTGTAATTATGAAGTCTGTGCATCTATGAAACAACCACAGATGAGTATCATTCATACAAAATACTTTCCAAACAACTTGATACCTTGCATTAAATCAATAAGATAATAAGTCTTTAAAGATATTTTGAGATTTGCAAATGTTATCCAAAGTACCTTCTACCAGCATAAAGGAAAGTTATTTAGAGAGAGTGTTGTGGATTGTCACTTCCATCAACCAATGAACAGATGTCCACCTCCACTAATTCTGCTAATGCTAATCTTGGAAGGTAAAATAAGGACGAATTTGCAAGTTGAGTTTTATACTGATTTTTAATGAATTTCACCAAAGAAAATACTTTGGATATTTTTTTTTCCCAAAGGGCTTTTGCAGATTGAAAAATTCATCTCAACAGTCACCAATTAATAAACACTCCTAGTTCTATAATATTGATAATACAATATTTTCATTCCTTTATGAAGGTGCAAATATGAAATGCATATTTTACTTACATATGCATAAATTGTACATAAAGTTATTTATTTTTTAAAGTTGTCAGGGTTATTCAAAATTTGTATAATCAAATCCACAGAAATTTCATTATATTAAAAGTTTAAAATTAAATAGTAGATATGCAGGTTTTGATTTTCTATAAAAATTAAGAATTCTAGCAAAAAAATTTCCAGTTTTTTTAAAAACAATTTCATTTATTGTATATATGCAAAAGTCAATTGTTTAGCAACATTTTACCATGTGTTAAATGTTAAAACCTATAAAAGCTAAAGCAATTCATAAAACTGAAAATATAGACAAATTCTATTTCAGCTAAACATTCTAAGGGAATAGTATTACAGACACTACTATTTTAGAATGTTTAGATGTATTACAATTTAAATAGAATGATAAAGAAATTAAACAAAATAAGGTCACATTGAAAGTTTATCAAATTTCTTGGCTGGTAAGTTTGCTTAATTTAATGATAATATTAGCAAGACCAGATGTTTAGGAAATTTTCATGAAAGAAGGCAATTGTTTCACAGGATATGTGGCAAGGCAAAAGAATATGCAACAAACTCCTAATTAGGGTAACAATAGATAATGGGTATGACAGGAACAGTAAATCTTCAAACAAAAGAAACCACAGAATTTAAAAACTGCATATTTTATGAAGCACCTTTTTTGTGTGTACACATAAAAAGTGTCATTTTTATGAGTTCCATTGAGATATTGAGTTGCTACTTTTTCATATTTCTCTTAATTACCAAGATTGCAAACATATTGCAACCAATAGCTGGCAACTGTAAGTGGTAGGGGAAAATGGAAAGATGATGTTTGTAACAAAAGTACCAAGCTACAGTCACAGGCACTTCTAACTGTTTAGGAATTTTGATTTTCGTCATTGTTCCTTCAAAGCTGCAAACAGGAACTAAATACTGTAATATCAATGTACAGTAATTACACTTAACCAACATTTAAAGTTGTTAGATTAAGCATCTGAGGAACATACAGTATTAGATACTAACAATACTATGTACTTAAGTTCTATCTATCAATTAATATTAGATGACTTAGAGTAGATCAAGGAGATTCTTGAAATTAAATTAGATCTTACATATGATATTCATCAACAAGATTACTCAAAATTATCAATTTACTTAAAACTTCAAAAACCCAAGTAGTTATTTTACTGCAATAATAAAAAAGAAGGTTGTGTCCTTTTTCTTAAAATAAAGGACATGATAAAAAGAAGAAAATTGTCTAAGCAATATGGGTAAAGATTAATAGTTCAACTAATATTTAATTTTATAGTTAAAAATTCAAACTATATATAACAATGAAATCTGAGATTAATGGAAAAATTAGTTATAAACTTTTAAAGGCTTGAATGGCAAAATACTGCAACATAGAGCCAGATGAAAATAGAATCAAGTAATTGTATGCTTGAAACTTGTTACTTGTACTTTGTACATTCAACTCTTCAGTAAGATTCACATTAACTTACCAATTAAAATATAAAATAAGAAAAACAAATCTTGAAAAAAATAGCTGCTACAGTACTTTTTGGCACTTTAGTTAGTTACAAGTCATGATATTATTTCCATGAAATAAAGTAATTAATTTTTCTTAAAAAAAAAAACCTATAAAAATTGACAATCTAAATACAGAATAAAATAAAGAAATATAATCTATAACATAATCAAAGAACAAATTGTCACAGACAACAAATACTGTATCCAAACTCAAGCCCATCTTTTTCTGATTGGTTGTCAGAAATCTAAATTATCATCTTCACTCATGGGGTCTGCTTGAACAAAACTGTTGCTAGCATGTCGAGTCAACAGGGCATGGCTCGCTGAGTTCCTGAGTCTAAAATATGACATATATTTAAGTTATAAAAATTAAAATTCTTACCTCTTGAAGCATTTTGTAAACTGCAGACTTAGTAATAAAGAGATTTTATTAACAGTGAAAGAAATGTTTAATAATTACTAGGAATGCAATGAATATTCAGCCACTATTTGATATTTGACACTTTTGCAAAATACAGTGGAACCTGCTTAAAGTTTTCCAGGGAACCAAGAAATTAAAATTTCTTAAACAGAAAATCAGAAAAAAATGCATATAATATATATATATATATATATATATATATAATCTATCAAAATTAATACACCTAAATTATCCGTCTAAAATTCTCCTTTTTTTCCCCTTCTCATTTTTTAATACTTAATTTCCCAGCCATAAAATGTGAAATTTAAAGAAGTGTTTACCAATTTAAATTATTTTTACTTGTCTCCCAAAACTAATGCTAGAATAAGTGGCCATTTTCTATCCATTGGCTTCAGCTGTTCTAAAAAAATAGTTTTACTCCATCCATAATTAAATTGCTGCCTGTGTGGTTTTTGAGCTAACTTAAAAGATCAAAATTCACTCTTGAAGAATCACAAGAAAAAATTAACATGATCACTCCCTCTTAAGTGTAATAATTGTGACAAAAAATGTAGATTATTGAACATTCAGTGCAAAGATCTTGCCATGTAGAGACAAGACAGTTGACCCATTCATTTTTATCTTCAATAAGTTTAAAATTCCAAAACATTGGACTTAAATTTTTTTAATGGCTGCACAACTGCAAATTACTTAGGGTTTTTTCTATTACTTAGTAAGCCTGGGAAATTTAAATAATCAACAAAAAAAGTCTCTCTGGTTACACATATATGGATGTTTTTATTACCTCCCACCCCCTTATTTAAACTATAAAATAAGCTTATTTTCATAGTCTTTGTATTATTTTCTTTTCAATATTTTGTCTTTAAAGATTTTTATAAACCATTGAATATATTTCATTTAATAACAATACCCTTTAAAAATGAGGATGTCACAGACAAGTCCAACATTTTCGTCATCTGAATGCAAATGAACTGGGAATTAATTTTTTCATTTTCTGGTCAATAGATAAATTCATAGACTTTAATTCTTATAAAGACATGTTTAAAATATTTAATTTAAACTGGGAAGTCCAAAATAGATACTATTAATAAGTTTTCGCTTTAGTAAATATGCTTTAGGAGCAGTAATACAATAAAATATTACTGAAAACAATTTCTGCATGTTTCTAGGCTACATAGCAGAATTAAAATAGACCTTTAACTAATTCTTAACTGCAATAGTGGGAATGAATCTCTAACTACTAAAATGAATCTCACTAGAGATAATATGATAAAAAGATTCCTTTAGAATGAAAATGCACTCTTTTATACATACATTCATGAATGAAGTTTCTAGTTACTTACCACAGTAGAAATCATATTATGGAGGAGTTAGTTTTAACTCGGAAGGCCCTTTTTCTACACAAGTTTCATAGTCTGCCAGTGCATCTCCAATTCACTTCCATGGGACTTTCCATTCTTAAATGTTAATGGGAGTGGAAATTCAGCACACAACACTTGAAGTAATTTCAATATATTTTTTATTGCCCAATTCCATGAACGATGTTCATCTGAGTTTGTTTCTCTCTTACCTTTGTTATCCGCACTTCATAGGGATGGGGAAACGTGTTTCTGTTGGCTTGAAAATTAGCTTTGTGATTAAGTTAAAAGGTTTTAGGGTACAACTAGGGTTGGTCATTTTGCTGGCAAAATGGTATTTTTGCCAGGATAGTGGCAAACACTGGGAAAAACCTGGTAAAAACTGGCAAAAATGGCAAAATCTAGAAAAATTGGCTGGATTTTAAAAATGTACAAAATAATTAATAATTAATAACAATTAAATTTAATATTAATATTAATAAATTATAATTAATATTAATTTATATTACAAAATAAATGATTTTGTACATAATACAATTGAGACTTAAAGCAGAATATTAATTTGGTATTTCATTAGTATAATTTGACAATTTAAACAATGTAAAACAATTTTCATTGCTGTTAGCAATGAAAATACAATATTCTATTTTTGTATATAAATTTATATGATGGAGGCATGGGATAAAAAATGTTTTCTTTACTTATCAATTTAATATAGTAATGTTTTTAATTGTAATGTGTATATATACATATAAGATATATATATTATATAAGTACTAAAAACGCTTAAACCTACAGTTTGTAGGGGAAATAAGCTAATAATTACATTAAAAACAACACTGCACATAAAAACTTGCAAAATCAATCTTCATATTATCTTTGTTTTGTATCTCTAGGTAATGTAACTTTAGATTTAGATTACTGTTTTAATAACGCATTGAATATTCTATGTTAAAAAATATATATATATATATTATGTATCTTTAGATTAGAGTTAAAATTAATAAAAGTTAAAATTGTTACATCTTCATAAATAAAACATATCCATTTTTGCCACTTGGCAAAAAATGGCAAAAATGTATTTTTGCCAGGATGGTTTTTACCCGTTTTTTCCATGGTGTTTTCCATCTTTGGCAAAAACATGCCAACCCTATGTATAACAGACCTCTTATCGCAGAGCACTCACTGCAGTTGGGCTCTTGGAGAACACCCCCCCTCCCCAGGAGCTACCCTAAAGGTAATTACATTCATGAAATTAAATTAGGGTTTAGAGGAGAAAAAGTGCATTTTTTAACAAGGAATTTTACAATTAATATATTATAAAATGGGAACCACATAATTAGAACATCATCAGAGGGAAAACTTCTAAAGCAAGTTCCACTGTATTCAATTTCTATAATAGCCAAAAAGATATTTGACCAAATATCTATGGCCCTATGTTTCACTGAATAAATTCAAAAAATAAAAGAGATATTCTTTAGCTATGTTTATAAGTATAATAAAAAAAGAATATTGCAGAGTTACATTTTACTGCATTTATTAAATTATTAGAAAATCTAACATTTACTGAATTTAAATTGTTTAATATATACGTATATTTAATAATTTTACATAAATAATGTTTTTAGTTGCAAATTTATCGTATGTACTTAAATAATCTTTGGATACTTATAAATGCAAATATATACAGTTTGAATAAATTACTAATTTTTAAAAAAATTAAAGATTCAAAGAGAAAGTAAAATTACTCAAAGAGCCCTTTAATAAGGAACATTTAAGAAGCAGATGAATCCTGTCTAATTTTCAAACTTGTGTGTGTGTGTGTGTGTATATATATATATATATATATATATATATATATATATATATATATATATATATGTGTGTGTGTGTGTGTGTATAATATATATATGTATATGTATGTATACATATACACACACAGACTGACTCAATGTCACTCCTGCTGATAAAATTATAAGTGTATGTATCTGTTTATAAATTATAGTTCTGGATTAAAAGAAAAGTAATTTTTTTTCCTTTTACATTAGGATTTACAATTATCTCCAATCTGATTCTTGTTCAGTAAGAAGTCAATATATTTAAAGCAAATAAAAAGTCAACACATAGCTTTTGTGTCTCAGACTTCAATATTCAAAAGGTTAAAAGACTATAAACCAAATAAAAATTGATTTTTCTCAGGGTAAAGAAATATAGATATTACTACATTGACAGTTTATTTTGCATTATACAAAATGCTGATAAGTTTTTTAAAAATAATATAAAGCTTCATATACACTTGAGTTAAAACCTTTTAAACAAAATATTTATTTTGATTTTCAAATATAAGAATATTAATTGCTTTTTGAAAATAAAAGCAAAAATTAATAAAGTATAGGGGGAAAAACCCTTTAAAATGGTCAATTTTAGGTTATAAAAAGTGTAAAAGGAAATATAGTAAAGAACTTAGAACATAAAAATTACAAAACCCTCAGAAAATTTTTCATATGGGGAAAGCAGAGTGGCTTTAAATATACACTATTTTACATTATATTATAGTATAATTAATTATAATTACATACTTAATTTTTATAGAAATTAGCTTAAAAGAAGAAAAAAGTATAGTTAGTACTAACCACAGGTATGGCAGATGGATCATTTCCTTGTCTAGATAAAGAAAACCAAAGCCATGTGAACAGAAAGAAGTTGATAAGATTATAATGTTACAGATTAATAAGAGAAGAATAACATGCAAATTGTCAAAAAAACATGTATTATTTGATAGAAAGAAATGTTCCACAAATTATAAAAAAAGAGAATCTAAACAATCCAATTCTTGAAACATTCATACCTTGTTTGTAAATGCTCCACCTGCACTTGTAAACTCTCTATTTGTTCTTGTAGCTCATCATTTGTTCTCTGAAGTTTACGAATATTATTTGTAGCACTATCAACCTAAATTTAAATAAAATTATATATATATATATATATATATATATATATATATTCTATGCAGTGTAGAATATAACAGTTTATCTACAGCAGTATCAAATAGTAAGTATGCACTGTTATCGTTAAAATAAGGTATATACATATATATAAAGTGGTATTTTAAAATTATAAATCATAATAATGCCTATATTATAGGGTTCATATATGCTTTAAAAGTGAAATTAAAAATATTTTATGGAGTTTCATCAACTTTTTTAAGGACCTCTCTGAAAAAGAAAATTATGGTTGACAAAAATTTATTCACCTTTATAGTTTAGATTAAACACCTCTCTCAGGTTCAAATTAAATAACCTCTTGGTGAAGCTTCTTGCTTTGCTCATTTTTTGTAATTTATTTCAAATTTTGCTTCAGTAAAATAACTATTTCTGTCATGTAAAAAGTAAGGAATCAATGAGCCCCTACCCCCTTTTTTAAGGAAGCCCTAAAATTTTTTTAAAAGAAATTTGCTAATCCTGTATCATAATATATGGTTTATTAAAAACCTTTCAATTCCATAACAAAGATATCGAACTCACATGAGTTATAACAGCCAAGCTTTTAGTGATTTTCTCCCTATCTCCCCCCACCCTGCATGCATACACATACACACCAGCTAGAGCATCTTCAAAATAGTAGGGACACAGGGACATTGGATTATCTATTGCAAGAACCAACACATGAAAAATGAACAGACATGCCAACAATCAGGTACCCGTGTCAGGAGCAACAGTATGGTTTTAAAATGATAACATGCTAATTACACATGCGTGTAATTTACACACATTATAAACAATACAAAATAACAATGTAGATTATACATAAGTACATATCTTATTGGTTTCTAAATTAAAATAAAACTAAAAAAGCAAATTAAATTTAAAATAAATACACAGTAGTAAATTATAAATGATAAATCAAAACTCATGCATTCAACAATGTGTAAGTAGCTTTTTTAGCTATAACAACTTATTTTTCAGAACAGTTTTTCTTGTAGCAACATTGACTCTGATTAAAACATTTACAGTTTTCTATCATCAGGGATTCTACAGTTTGTCTATCAAAATTTGACTTAAATTCAATTTAGTTATACCGCACAGTACTGAAAACTATTTAATATGCAGCATTACTGTGTGAAAAGAGTAATTTAATCAGCATTATTTTTGGCAAAACTCTGTATTTAATTGCTGAGTTGTGATCTTTTAGTTCAAAAGTTTTTGTATTTTCCGGAGAAATCTGAGGAATTTCTGGAGTTATTAATTTTTCTAATTTCTCTGGAGCAACTCTGGATAAGAGTAGTTGGCATGTCTGAATGAGTAAAAAAGTTTGTATTTAATTAAAGTAAGTACTGGCATTAAGAAGGAAAAACTCTAGGGCA
This sequence comes from Pardosa pseudoannulata, assembly GCA_032207245.1. Classification (NCBI taxonomy): domain Eukaryota; kingdom Metazoa; phylum Arthropoda; class Arachnida; order Araneae; family Lycosidae; genus Pardosa; species Pardosa pseudoannulata. Next base: position 59,265,126 of record CM063508.1, read on the forward strand.
ATTTTTATTATCTGGCTGGGTATCTTTTATTGGTTGATTTGGAATACTATGGTCTATTTTTTTTTGCTATATTAAGGCTAACGAGACAGTAACCTACTGCTTAAAGCTGATTCTGAACAGCTATGAACATTCTAGACAACAAGGGCACTGATACCCACAAACGCTGGTACCAAAAAGCAATGGTCATCTTTTAGTTTTTTCTTCACATTTTTGACAATGATCTAAACATGTAAATATTTGCTAGCCTTTTTTTCATTAAATTTCTTTCATAAAAACATTATCTGAAATATATGCACACATTATTTGGTTCTGTGAAACTTAAAAATTCACTAAAAAATGGTTTAATGATCTAATTGCTTCAAAAATAATGAATAACAACAATAAAAATTATTAGATCCAATTTACAAAAATTAATCTAAAAGAATATTATATATAAAAGCATTTTCATCTAGCAAACTAGCATTTCTCGATCAATTAGGTAACAATCTGGAATAAAATTTACTTACATATTTTTGCTCACCAGTTTACTTACATACATACACATATGTTTGTGTATTCAATGCCAAATAAAAAGATGTCACTTATTCAAAATGACTATAACAGTTGTGTATGACCTTTTTGCCAGAGAAAAATTTTCTTAATATAACAGTAAGTTACTTTTAGTAGCCTAACCAAGCAAAATATTCGATAACAATCTTAAAATAATTAATTCAATAAAGAGAGTAGTAAAGAAAAGTATTTCAATAATATATTCTGAATAATCTATTAAATATTTTATAACAAAAAATTTAATATTCTAATGATGTATTTATAAAGCTAGTAAACATAAAAGCATCACAAAAAAAATAAATAAATAAATAAAATTCAGTAAACCAGCAAATGTGAAATTTTATAGTTTTAATAATCTAAACTATCTATAAATAATTTAAATTTAAAAAAGGACGCTAGTTGCAACTTAGTATGTATAAACACTTCAACAATTTTTTAAAGTCTAACAATTCCATCTTTCCTGCCATAAAACAAGTAAATGTGAAAGATATAAACATCACAGACTTTCTCAGTTATTTAAAAAAAAAATAAAATCTTTGAATTGTTTAATTTGCATGAAGACAAAATACAGTCAACATTGCTTTTATTTGTTATTATAAAATCAAAGAGAATTAATTTTAAAACTATTTAGTAAAATAGTAAAATAAAAATGAAATGTTTTTATTTGACAAAGGTTCAAATTATTTTGGGAGTCATTACAATATTAAACTGTTCTACAATAATTGGTACAATACTAGAATGACAGTAAAAGTACTAACTATCAATATGATATTTCTCTTTTTGCAAAATTCTAGTTCTTATCAACTGGATTTACAAATTTAAATAAAATCAGAAACCAATTTCAAAAATAAAAAATAAATTTTTCTTTTCTATTTTTCGTTGCTAATATATAATTTGATCACCTATAAGTTGTATACTGAATTAGAATATTTCATAATATAAATATATTCACTTCGTCTTCAGCTGAGGCTAATTCTTTTTTCAATTCTTCAATTCTTCCTCTAAGTTTTTTAACTTCTGCTTCATACTGCTCAGATCTTCTTAAGGCATGTGCAAGTTCAGTGGATTTGTCCTGTAATACTTTTTTCAATTTTGTATGTGCATGTTTCAAGTCAGCTAACTCCTGTAAAAAATGACATTGAATCTTTAAAACTCTTTTGTGGAGGAAAATAACCTTATTATTGTACATATCCAGTTATAAAGACATTTTTCTTTTATTATTACATTTAAGTTAATTTTTAAATAATTCATTTAATAGATAAGACTTTTAAAGTCTTCTCTATTAAATAAATTATTAAAAGATTAAAAATTCTAAAAAAAAAAAAAAACTTCTTAAAGTGCAAACAGAATGTAAAGAAAGAATGAAACTGTTTATGAACCATTTTTACTCATGACAACCCAAACTTTTTTCAAAAATTTAGGCAAAAACTCAAGGAAAAAAATAATTTTTACTGCTTCCTGTAATCACATGATATTGGTATAATAAAAGTATGTATTTAAAGAAAAAAAATAAAAATGTAAATATCTTGCTCAATAGAGGTAATGTTGCATTTATATTTCATTGCTATTGACCTTCTTTTAAACAAATGCGCTAACAACACTTGTGGCTAAGCTATATTTGTGAGGGTGGGGTTCAAACTGCTGAGGTACTTTCAAAAAGGTGAGAAAAGTGACAAATAATACAGAATAAGTGACTAAAAAGTGACTAAAAATTGAAAAAAAAAAAAGCGATTTTTTTTTCTCCTCTTGATTACAGATGCTATTATTAAGATTTTTCTATTTATTTTAGCTCTAAATCAAATGATTCATGCAAGATATGATTTTAGCATCAAATACAAAAAAGGTTAAAAATTTTGTTTAACGCAACTCAACATTGCTTTTTATTCAAGAAAATCTATAAATTAGATTTGAATACATACAAAACATTAATTTTATAATCACAATTTTCTACATATATTAATGATGTTTTGAAATGTGTACATAGCTAGATTAGAGTATCTAAACAAAATTGTAAAGAAAAAGAAAAAGAGAAATGTGTGCTTTGACGTAAATTACTTTAATGTATTAAATGTACATTTCAGTACAAATGTACATTTCTGGAACTTCTTTACGACTTTTTAAAATCACTAAATTCTGGAAACCATATGACTAATTACATTTTAATAAGGAAAATAAAATTAAAGCACCATATTTTTGGAGTTTTATTAAAATATTTTGTTATTAATTCAGATTTTCTTTTTTGCAACAACAGACTTTTGCTGTGATATACCAAGAAAAAAGTGACTGTTTACTTAAAAAAGCGACTAAAAGTGATCAATTGTAAAAAAAGTGGCTAAAGGTGAGAAAAGTGACAGAATTGCAAGCCTGTGTTACATCAGGATTTATGTTATACACTGTAGCAGTTTTTTTACACAAATTTCTAATAACTGGACATAACTTTGGCAAAATTCTGAGCCCAGAAAATTTGTAGTAGTGAGACAACATTTTGGATCTCATTAATCAAAAAAAACCCTTTGATAAAAAGTGAAAATTTTACAATTTCAGAAGGATGCAATTTTGTCTAATTTTAGATACTTAAAAAAAAAAAAATAAAAAAAAAAAACACCTGAGTTAGGAAATAAGTTTTTTTTTTCCAGTGAAACTTCTATAAAGAAGCCTATCTCATAAGAAAAGAATCAAAACTGGTGCTAGATATAGACTTACAGAAAATAAACTAAAAAATTTAACGATTTCAAGTGTCAAATTTAAAAGATGCCATTGAGATTCTTTTGAATGCCAACAGAACATATTAAAAAAAAGGAGAGAGAATTTAAATTTAATTTGTATATACATAATTTCAAATAAAATAAATCTTTTCTTAATTATAAATATTTATTATATTTACTTAAATAAGACTTTTATTGGGTCGTGTTTTTATTCTTCCTGGGTTTGGGTATGACAGACCTCTGGTCGCAGCACCCTGCTCTTGGGGAATCCCCTAAGAGCTGACCTTAAGGCGAGTTCATTTATTAAATAAGGCTTTTTACATAAAATTTAAGGGACTAAGTTTTTTTGCTACAAGACCCACAATTTTCTTATAAATGAGTCTGTGGGACTCAGTCTGGGGATAGTTCAGCGGGAACACTGTATATATTAACTGTTTGCAACTTAAAAGCTATAGTATAACTAGATCTCTTCTCCATCTTACATTCACAAAGTATTCTATTGTGAAAGAATAAAGAGGAATTTAAAAAATACATTCACTTTTAAAACACCCAATATAAAGATGATGATGTATGAGGTCTTCAATTTTAGCTCCTCACAAATACATAGTATAGCCATTTTCTATATTTTAATAAATATATATAATAATATAATATAATATATATAATAAATATATATAACAAAAAAAATTAATTTTCGTTGCATTAAAGACTTTACACCAGTTATTAGGAAAGAACCCATTTGCTATAGTTTTATTTCAATATTTTCTAATTTTCATAAAATTATGATCTAACAATACTAAAAATATACCAATAAAATAAGCACATTTTGTTAGTTAACTCTTTACATCACTGTCTTACAGATCTGTAACATATCCAAAAATTAATAGTATTTACACAGAGAACTTTAAAAGACAATTTTGTTGGTAACATTGTAAATATAAATCATACAATTTAAACATGATATTTTGTCAAAAGGCAATACAAAAATTTTATTTATCAAGATCCAATATACATGGTTATTACTGAAATAAACTTTGGATTTATTAAAATAAAAAAAAAAAAATAGTGACACCAGATGTACAATTTCCACAAAGGTAGTTTCAAGCTCTTTGTGTAAAAATAATTTTTGTGCAACATAATTTACACTAAAAGAAATATATATTTTTTTATTTCTAGAAAATAAAATTTTTGCCAATAAATTGACATTTTTATGCTTTAAATATTTTTTATATGTTTGAAATAATGTATTCAAGCATCTGACAATTTTGTTTTTTTAAATTTGGGGTTGTTGAAATAGAAAGAGATAATATATTGAGCAAATGCACACAACACTACAAATATAGACTAAATTTATAATGGAATGAACTGTCTTAAACAAAATATAAAGGACTTAAATAGCATCAACAAAAAAAAAAAAAAAAAAAAAAAAAAAAAAAAAAAAAATTCCCCTTAGTTCAAAGTTTTTTCCTCCCACCAAAAATACTTAAATAGGTAACTAGGCAGAATTCTTAATTCATAAAGACCGTAAGAATTAATTATATTATCTGGTAAATTCTACATGAACAAAAACAAAATATAAAATTATACTTCTAACTACATTATTTAAAATGTACTAAATTAAAATTATGTCTAGTTAAGAACTTTCAATACAGGATTTATTTTTAATCTACAAAATTTTAATTCCTCTACTCAATTTAGCTTAATATAAATGCATAAAAAATTTTTATAACTCAAAATTAATATGCTTTTAACTTACAGAAGCAAAAATGCTGTTTGTTTTATATACTATGCCAATCTTTAATTTTAAAATTAGAGACGCTGAAAATTTGTTTTTGCTGAAACATTTTTATAAAATAAACATGCATAAAAAATAACTGATTTTTAATAAATTAACATAAAAAATTATAAACCTACTTTATTTTTTTCATGCAGTTCTATCTGGAGTGCTTTTACATCAGAGTCTGAAGCCATAGTCATCTGCTTAGTTTTCCTTTCCAATCTTTCATCTAAATCCTCTATTTGTGTTCTTAATTTTTTATTTTCTCGTTCTAAAGCTAACTTTTCTGTTTCAAGCCGTTCCCTTCTACCCCATTCAGCAGCATTTTCACCCTGAAGTCTCTCCAACTAAAAGGATGGTAAATCGAATAACTAGCAAAGAACATAAGAAGTTTAAAAAACTTATATTTCTTGCAAAACCCAAAAGATTTTAAACACTATTAATCTTTCCAAAAGCTGGCTTTTAAGAAATCTGATTTCAAAAGAATAAGATCTATTTAATACAGAAATGCCTTCTAATATTTTATCTCTGACATTATCAAAAGAAATTAAATTTTTCAAGTCCACACAATTTGCTTTCATGCATCAAATACACATGAACTGATAGGTATACTTTTTATTTTTAATAAGATATCACTCTTAATTTTATAAATATACTCAAATTCCTAAATAATGCATTACAAGTACATGAGGTTGCCAAAAATTCACTATTTCAATGACAATTTGCTATTTTCATATTAGTCCACTATATTATTTATTTATGTATTCCAACATTATTATTAGACAAAACAAGCAACAATTTTTTTCTACTCAAAAGTAATCAAAAATTATATTACTAATAGTATTACAATAGAACCTCAGTATAACGACCCCCTGTGGGACCAACATCATATGGTCATTGTAACGAATTGAAAAAATAATAAAAAAAATTGAGCAAAGTAATGATGCAACAGTAAATACCTAGAGAACACTTCTATTTATTTATATTTCCATTACTGAATTTTCGAAAAAAAGCCTGATTGACGCCTGTTTCAAGTTCATTTGGGTATTTTTCATTATCACTGATTCCATATCCATTAGATTTTGAAGGAAATCTTCAAAATTAAATTGTCCTACAAAATATTGAAGCAAGGATTGCATTGAAGGCTTCTTTTTCATTCACTTTTTCAAAAGCTTAGATAATTTATTCTCCATCGTCGGAATCGAATTGAAGTTGCACCACAGTACAATAATTTTGAAATAGCCTTCTTGCTTATGAGTTCTATGGAATAAAATTGGCAGTCGCTCTAACGAAAAATAATACACTTGGGGTCGTTGTAATTATTCAAAATTAACATTATTCCTATGGTAAAATAATTGTGACTTTTTAAGATGGACGTTCTAACGAAAGGGTTGTTGTATCGTGGGGTCGCTAAAAAGAGGTTCTACTGTACTAATTTTCATTGAGAAAGAGACAAAGATCAATCCTTCTGAAAAATTATTAATAATATTCAAACAATACATAATACATTTAATAAAAATATCTACAAATTATGTATTGAGGTTGAAATTTGCTGCTTTCCTTAGATTGTCTATGCTTATTATTTCATACTTTTCTTTCTACTATTTTTATTTTCTTAATGGATAAGCATGCTTCTGAACACTCAAAAATGTATCATTTGAGGGGTTCAATGAGCACTAACTTCAATATTCAAAAATGTCTCTAATGAATTTTCTACATAATGGGAAATTTGTGAATCAACAAACAAAATCAATAGTTTGTACAATCAGATCAAAGCAAACTTTTATAACGTTTCTCAGCATTGTACTAAAATTAAACAATTATTCCTTAAGCACAAAATTTGATAAAAGCTATATAGTAAAATACAAAACACATGTGAAAATTATTTAAGCAGGCTTATAATATTTCATGATTGATTTTAAGTAAACAAATTTTAAAATATTTTAACATGCTTTAAATTATTTGTATCTGAATATATAATATAAATAGAAAATATTTTTTTATCTTCTCTTTATCCCTCCCCCCACTCCCAGATTGTCTAACATATTTTTGAACGCCTGGCAACCCTACAAATATAAATAAAATTACAAAAGTATAAATTAAAAATATGAAAAAAAAAATCCTATTACAAATTGATTTTAAAAAATCTGAGATTAAGATGACAGAATCTATTTCAACTTACCTCAGTTCGTAACTCAGCCAATCTTTGATCTAATGTAGAACGACTGTTTGCTTCATCTTCTAAATCTAATCTCATATTATCAATTTCATCTTGATGTTCTGCTTTTATCTGGCTTAACTGTTAAAAATTATATCAGTTTTAAAAAACTGTTTAAATATAACAGACATAAACTCACAATCTAAAACTTAATGTTTAAAGTATAAAACCACAATCAAACAGAAAATATCAATGAAATCAATGAAACCTCTTTTAAAGTATCCTGCTTTGATTTTTTTAAATCTTCATATTTCATTCGAATCTGGTTACATTCAGCTTGTAATTTTTCTATTGTTTTCATCAGCTTATTTTTTTCTCTATAATAAAAATAAGATAAATAAAAAATACAAACATAAAGATAGGCATATTTTATTATTACATCATTTTACTTTTTACAAAATAATTATGCTATTTCTTTTCTTCTGAACAAATGAAAAATAGATATAGATACAGATACAGATACAGATATAAAGATGTAGAAGGGAAATCCAGAAGTACCTGTTTCCATATAATTTTTAAAAAATGAAAGAAAAGTAAATAAGAATTTAATAATATAAAAGCAATACATTTATTTATTTTCAATGTAGTCACAGCAGGATTGACAAAACCCCGGGTTTTTTCAGAAAAAACCCAACCCAGTGGGTTTTTGAGCTTTTATCAGGGTTTTGGGGCTTTTTTCAGGTTTTATCAGGGTTTTTACTATACTTTAATGGGTTTTAGATGCTTTTTTGGGGATTTGAAAACTATTCAGGTTATTTTTGTTATGTAAGAGGACAGGATATATAATTAATTACATGATTAAAATAAATTTAAAATGTTAATAACTTTTTAAAATTGAAAAATTTAAAAATCAATTTTAAATTATGCAGAAGAAATTTTTGTCTAAATTAAAAAGGAAATTTTGAAATTTTAAAATAATTTTTTTTTCATATTATAAAATTTTTCTAACATCAAAAAACTAGTTTTGAATGACGATTATTTATACTAAAAGTTGGCTTTGAAATAGTTGCATTTGAAGTTTTTTCTTTTCAATAAAATGTATTAAATTATTGCTCTATATTTATTAACAGTATTGTGTTATTAAAGCATTTAGAAGATATTTTTTTAACTAATTTGTAAGTTATATATGATAAGTAGCAGAATTAATTACATATATTATCCCCATGTTTATATATTTGCAGTTGTTATACATATTTTTTTCCCAATTTTTCTTGTCCTTTTTTCAATTAATTTTATCACATGTAATACTTCAATATTCTTTTCTTTTTTTCATCATACATTCTTATTAACTTTGTTTAATTTAGATTTTATTGTATTTGTTATACAGATAACTATTTTTCCTTGAAAATTTTTAAGTTTTTGTTTTTTTCTAGCAGTTTTACATAAGTTACCCCCTCAAATTAAACAAAATCTAGGATCATTGTCAAAGATGAAATATGTAATATATATTATAGATTTAATTCAATATATTTATTATTAGTTAAATATGTGGAATTTTAAATAAAGACTTTGAGAACCAACCCAATTTTGAAAAAACCCACTTGAGTTTTTTCAAGTAGGTTTTTTTTTTTTTTGGAAAAACCAGCCCAGGTTTTTTTGGGTTGGGCAAATGAAGCCAACCCTGCAAGAAACAGGGAATTCTGACACATGTCATTGTTCTTGTGAATTATAAGGATCATTCCATATGGCTTGAAAGATTAATGCCCTTTAGAAGTTCAAGTGAGAGGTTCTTATACCCCCCTGACTTGCCTGAAAGTGACAATCATTTGTTTTATAAACTGACGGAATTCTTGTCATGAGAATGTTTCTGAAGAGAAAATGACTTAAAAACAGATGTACAGCATCGGTTGGCTACTTCAGGCTTGCAACTGCTGAGGTACTTTCAAAAAGGTGAGAAAAGTGACAAATAAAACAGAATAAGTGACTAAACATTGAAAAAAAAAGTGATTTTTTTCTCCTCTTGATTACAGATGCTATTATTAAGATTTTTCTATTTATTTTAACTCTAAATCAAATGATTCATGCAAGACATGATTTTAGCATCTAATACAAAAAAGGTTAAAAAATTTTTTTAATAAAACTCAACATTGCTTTCATTCAAGAAAATCTATAAATTAGATTTGAATACATACAATATATTAATTTTATAATCACAGTTTTCTGCATATATTAATGATGTTTTGAAATATGTACATAGCTAGATTAGAGTATCTAAAATATTGTGAAGAAAAAGAAAAAATGTGTAATTTGAAGTAAATTACTTTAATGTATTAAATGTATATTTCAGTACAAATGTAGATTTCAGGAACTTCTTTACGACTTTTTAAAATCACTAAATTCTGGAAACCATATGACTAATTATATTTTAATGAGAAAAATAAGATTAGAGCATCACATTTTTGGTCTTTTATTAAAATATTTTGTTATCAATTCAGATTTTCTTTTTTTCAAAAACAGACTTTTGCTATGATACACCATGAAAAAAGGGACTGTTTACTTAAAAAAGTGACTAAAAGTGATCAATTGTAAAAAAAGTGACTAAAGGTGAGAAAAGTGACGGAATTGCAAGCCTGCTACTTTTAAGTGGTTAACAGGGAAGACATGATTAAACTGATTTCAAGATATGACAAATGCCTCAACAACAGTAGCAATTAAATTGAGAAATGAGTAAATGCATTAAATAAAATAATGCATAAATTAAATAAAATCATTTACTTTCCTTCATTTTTCTTTTAATTATATGGAAGTGTGTACTACTTCCCAGACTTTCCTCATATTTATCTTTTCATACAATTTACCTTTTTATCTAAACATAAACAATCTCAAAATGTCTTATTCTCACTATACACTTAGTAATTTCAATCTAAATTATATAACTTACTGTCTTTCAGCTATAATAGTTTTTGTAGCTTCATCTAGTCGCAACTGTAGCATTGCAACCTTCTGTTCTGTCAAATCTTGTACTGGAACATTAAAGTCTTCAATACCTCTATGAGATAAACGAGAGAATTTCTTTTCACTTACTGATGGAATAGTGCTTATTGTTATGGATTCCTTACAGTCCCTTTGTAATAACTTATCTAAAAACTGCAAGTCCTGATTTGCATTTTGAGATGCATCAGAAACTTCAACAACTGAAGAAGAAACTTCAGTATTATCATTATCAACATTATCTTGGTTGAAAACTTTAGACGAAGAATGAGTAAGTGATTCATTTTCAGATATTTTTTCTCCAGGACCAACATCTCTCTCTGCAACAACTCTTTCAGATATTTGATTACCCGAATATAATAATAAATCATCTTTTTTTTCATCTATATAGTCTGTTTTACCACTAAATATTTGACTCTCTTTCTTTAGTCTTTCAATTTGGCAATAAAGTTCTTGTTTTTCTCTTTTTAATGTATTGCATTCTTTAGCAGCCACTTCAAGTTTACCCCTGAAAGAAAAATTTAAATGTAACGAAAGATGTTAAACATAGAAGAAAGTTTAAAAAACATTTAAAAGTTTACAATCATTATATATCAGGGTTGGTCATTTTGCCGGCAAAAAGGTATTTTTGCCAGGACAGTGGCAAAAACTGGTAAAAACTGACAAAAATCAAAATTTGCATAAATAAATTTTGTGATTCAGGTTATATGAAAAATGTTGACCAGCTACCTAATAGTGTTGGACATCTCTGATACAAAAGATATTTAAAGTGGAAGCTAGCATGACTTGTGCAGAATGACGAGAAATAAAAATTCGAGTATTTGAACTTAACATAACTTTTTAAGTTCTAAAAGTTTTTCAAAAAAGTTAACAAAATAAACATAATAAATTTAACAATCACCTATTACCAAAAAAAGGTTCTGATAATATTACAGAAAAACATTTAACCCTAATACCATAAATTATTAGAAAAAAATACAAAGTCAAAAAAAGGATTTTCTAATCTGATACATAACTAAGAAACAACGATAATACGTCATTTAGAGGAATTTTATCTACAGCCTGAACAATGATAGCGCTGCTACCCTCACAGCTGACCAAAAAAGGGATACCTTGCCTCCTGCTTGTCAGCCTTATATACCCAGCAGCAGGTATATCATGCTAATTACAGGGTATCTGCCAAAATAAAATGTTTCAAATCCATGACTTTCCCTGATATAGCAGATCATTTTCCATGACTTTAAAAAGCTTTCGTTAAAGTATATATGAATAAAACTTCTGATGAACATCCAAATGAAATATATGCTTTTAGAGAAATTACAGGAATTTTATCATAAAAAAACTATAAACTTACTTTATAAGTGTTAATAAACTCACATACAAAAAAATAAATTGTTGTATCTACATACCTAAGTTTAATCATATAGCAATTTTTCAATCAAAATGTTTCCAATTTGAATTCAGGGTACTTTGGTATTATCCAGGTGACCATGAATAATAGCCAAATATAACTCTATAGTGTTTATATACAGTATCCCCAGACATAAACTTATATTTTGTGCAAAAATCTTAATTTTTATTATAAAATATTAATTATTATATTAATAAAAATTTAATCTACAATTTAAGATAAACCAGAATAATATACATTTACCCATCCATTAAGCTTTCTGGCTTTGAGTTTCCTTGGTGAACAAATTTTACTTGGCAATATGGTCAATAGGATAATACATAACTACCAAACTCAGTAACTTCAGCAAAATGACAAGTAAATATAGAATTAAACAATTTATTGCATTTTTTTTAATCGGTAGTTTAGCGGATCCATGACTTTCCATGACTTTTACACATTTTACTTGAAAAAATCAAGACTTTCCATGACAAAATTAATCCATTGTCTAAACCCACGATTTTCCATGACTTTCCAGGTTCGCGAAAACCATGTAATTAACATAATCATGCGGCTTCCTCCCCCATTCAGCCAATCACAAAATTACACAGATTGTAGCCGCCGAGTGATAGTTGAAGCCACATTAGCGTCTGCAGTGCAGACGTCACGACCAAAATAACTGCGAGAGTCAGCTTCCTTAACAAAAACAATCTAACTGGCGATTAAGATGGCTGTCAAATCTCCTGCCTCAGTTGACTCAAATAAATAAACGAACTAATAGACAAATTGCCGAGATTCACCGAAAAGTTATGGAAGGTGCCGATTCGGCTGAAACTTCTAACAAAAAAGAATCGTAGCAACAAATAAAATAAAATGTTGTCTTAGTAAAAATAAACAAATGAATAAACAAAAAATATATTCTTATTTTATTTTATTTTTGCACTACTCTTCTCTCTCTGCTAAAAGATTTTCATGCCCCTGCACTTCCATACATCATCCACAAACCAGTTCAAACAAGAACCCACCTGTTCTACCTGAATTAAGCGAGTGTTGATCCTCCCTCAAGTGTAATTTTTTGTATCATAAAAAAAATAAAATTTAAATAAGAATTTTAAAACTCCACTTATTTGAGCATAATATATTAATATATATTTACTTATTACTATTGCTTATATTTTGCATTTCTGAAATATTGCATTATGTTAATTGATTAGGTTGATATTTTAAAACTGGAAGTGTTTGTTTATCACTTCTATACATTTTGTAATATTGTTAATTTATTGCAACATAAAAATCAAACTAAAATTTGATTTCTTTTTGCATTTAAAGATTTCTTTTAATGATGAAATTTATAATTTTGCAGAAATTAATATGAGAATATGTAATCATCTTAATGTATTGTAATACTAGTCTGCGACTGTTCATTTAAGATACAGGGTATCTGCCAAAATAAAATGTTTTAAATCCATGACTTTTCATGACTTTCCCTGATTTAGCAGATCATTTTCCATGACTTTAAAAAGCTTTCGTTAAAGTATATATGAATAAAACTTCTGATGTACATACAAATAAAATATATGCTTTCAGAGAAATTACAGGAATTTTATCATAAAAAAACTATAAACTTACTTCATAAATGTTAATAAACTCACATACATAAAAATAAATTGTTGTATCTACATACCTAAGTTTAATCATATAGCAATTTTTCAATCAAAATGTTTCCAATTTGAATTCAGGGTACTTTGGTATTATCCAGGTGACCATGAATAATAGACAAATATAACCCTATAACATTTATATACAATATCCCTAAATATAAACTTATATTTTGTGTAAAAATCTTAATTTTTATTAAAAAATAATATATTAATAAAGTTTTAATCTACAATTTAAGAAAAAACCAGAATAATATACATTTACCCACCCATTCAGCTTTCTTGCTTTGAGTTTCCTTGGTGAACAAATTTTACTTGGTAATATAGTCAATAAGATAATACATAAATACCAAACTCAGTAACTTCAGCTAAATGACAAGTAAAAATAGAATTAAACAATTCAATGCATTTTTATTTAATCAGTAGTTTAGCGGATCCATAACTTTCCATGACTTTTACTCATTTTACTTGAAAAATCAAGACTTTCCATGACAAAATTAATCCATTGTCTAAATCCATGATTTTCCCTGACTTTCCAGGTGCACAGAAACCATGAAGATAGGTAAAAGAACATATATGCCCATTTATGTGTCAAAAATCTGTTTTTGCCATTTTAGCTGGCAAAAATTTATTTTTGCTAGTTTACCTCAGTTTTTTCCACATGTGGCAAAAACTTGCCAAACCTGTGATAAATATGCAACATAAATCGTGTTTTTTTTTTTTCATGGAAATTATGAATTAATGTTTTAAATTTCAAATACTGTAAAACTTACCTGAGAACTCTTGATTCTTCCCTAGCCTTATTTCTTTCTGTTCTAACTTTACTCCACTTTTCCCTCCAATTAGCTGTACAGTCAGACCACCACCTCATTGTTTTTTCCATCTGAGCAGCTCTAGCACGAGCCTCCTCTAATTCCCGTAACCGTAGCTCTTCTTTGGCATCCCATTCTGTATCATAGCTGTGATGATGATGGTGATGAGATGATAGAGAATGCTGGGACACGTCACTAGGTATATCTGAATGTTCTGACCATTGGGACAGAGAGTTACCAACATGACGTTTCACAGAACTGGCAGTTGAGCCAGCATGAGACATGGTTTTGAAATTTAATAAATCTGAAAGGTAAAACAAAAAATAAACCTAAGATGAAACTATTCTTGCTCTTTTATTCTTTTCTAAGCATTATTAATTTTTGGAGCAGTGAAGGAAAACGTCTGGAGAAGTTCATACATTCATGAAATTTACATAAAATTTAGACAGCCTAACATCTTAATAGTCATAAAGTCCTACAGAATCAGATGGCTGGGACACATTTTTCGAAAAGAGGAAAAAGAGGCTGTTAAAAAAGTGATGTTTTCAAAGTTTGAGGGTAAACATAAACAAGGAAGAACACCAATAAGGTGGATGGATTGTGTTGAGAGCGATTTGAGAGTACTGGGCATTAATAGATGGAAAAACATCACGTCAAACCGTGCTGAATGGAGAAAGCTGACAGAGAAAGACTTGGCCTCCAGTAGGCTGTTGTGTTGCTGAAGAAGAAGAAGCATTATTAATGCTTACTAAAGACTAGGGGGAAATATAAATAAACTTTACATTAAATAGAAGATAAAATTGGGTGTTACAGTTCAATCTAAGCAATTTTTGTTTAACCCTTTAACGGGCAGTGGTTTTACAGCGAAACCACCTATTAATACTATTTTCTCTTCTTTTTAAAAATGTCCGGAAGATTTTTTTTGATTTTCTGTGTTATTGACTCTTTGATGTAGTAATAGATAATAGAATTTTGCATAATTTGTTTTTTCCTTTGAGGTTTAAAATTGCTTTTCATGAAAAAGCTTGAATTTGATTTTTCTCCTTATGATTTCAAATAAAAACACCTACCCAAAAGAACAGTGAAAAACTGTGTAGTTATATATTTGTTACATAATTTTGATGATAATTATACATTGTTCTTCCAATATAATTCAATTTAAAAATTCTTATTTTCATGCTGTAAAAGGGAAAGGTTTCACAATTATCCCCCCTCCCCCCGCAAAAAAAAAAGAAAAATAAAAATCCCACCTCCCAACGGAATGTAAAATTTGTTTTCATATGGTTTCTATTTATAAATTTCACAGACAATGTTTATAACCTAATTTTGTTAAATCTGAAAGAATTTTTAATGTGACCTTTAAAGGGTTAATCAAATATTTTTTTAATTATACAGATGAAGTTATATGAGCGACTTGTAAGAGCAATAAAAAGTAATTATGTGTAAAATGTGAATAAATGTCAAAATAAAAAATATATATTGAATCATTCAGATGTTACTTTCATATTGTATTTAATTAAATGTATTAAAACAAATAAAATTAACAAAAAAAATATTTCCTAACAGCCATTATAACCTAAGTTACAGTTTTATAATAGAACCCAATAAAGTTTACCCTGATAGCAAACTATTTAAAATGATTTCATTATGAGTAACTAAAATATCCAAACTAATGCAGAAAATAATTAAAATTTCAAACAACTCAACTAAATTAAAATTAAATGAAATATGTAGAAACCATTATTGAAGAAGTCACATCTGTTATATACCTCCTCTAATGAAATTGGATGCTTTGCATTTTAAACAAAAAAAAATGTGTTCCTAAAATTACATGAAATTAAAGAGAGGTTTGGTTTGGAGTGCTATGGTCTACTTTTTTACAACACAAGGGCTAACTAAAGAGAGGATATAAGTAGTTTCTTTTACTGTTTAAGTTTGTTTTCATAACTAAAAAAAAAAATTGCATTTTTGTCTTAGTTGCTTAAGCTGAGAAAATGTTTCAATGAAAAATACAAGAATTACTTCAACTAAAATGAGAAAAACAATGTAATCTTACTAATCACTTTAAAAACTACACAAACTTTTGATATTTTATTGTATCATAACTAGGCCGTTTCCCATATATGGTATGAAAATTGCGGATTTATTTATTGACAAAACCATATGCTGTACCATCTCAATCAACTCTGCGGACTTTAATATTAATTTTTAATCTAATAGTTATATAAGCAGAAAATTATATAAACAAAACTTTTAGATCTGAGTATTTGGATTCAAAGAGAAAATTCGTTTATTTTATTTATTTTGTGTATGTGAAGTTTTAAGATTAAAAATTGAAAAATTAAGCTCACAGTATGATCAAGAGAAATAAATTTTCAGTAAACAGGATGAAATATAAATGTTGACTAATCACAACAGAAAAAAAAAATTCCCAGTAAAATAAAAAAAACAATCATTAATAAGATGACAAATCTACGATAAATGATTATTTATATAAAATCAGACATATTTTCTTACCACAATAAGCAGTCAATGTTTAAAAAAACGTAAACAAAACTACTTAGATAACGATTATTCAAGGTAGATTAGTTTTAATTTCTAAAATGAGATTCATGCCCAAATAAAAACAACATAAAACAAACGCTAAAACAAACTTCAAGACTAAAAGCTGCGCGGGGACAAGTCGATACCCCCAGAGTAAGGACCAATTAAATTCCAGTAACTGAAGGCGGCCCAACCCGTATAATGACCACGTTGCGATGGAAGAACTATTCAGCTCTTGCTTCTGCAATTTTTTGATCGCAACTCGGTTTTTACGGGACACGATTTCTTGGAAAAGTTTAGATTAAAAAATAATAGCTTTGTTTAAGTTAAAATAAAAAAATTGGATTGTTATTCTATAAAAAATAATAATTTGACTGTTACATTCCTGTCTTTTTCGTTCACCTTGAATATCTCTTTTGAATTTTTAACTAAGGAAACACAATTATGTGCTGTAACATACTCTTTTATTTATATAAAAAAAGCACTGGTTCTTTATCTTAAAATAATATTTTTAAGTATTATTACTTCTTTGTATTCCTTAAACAGGATCTAAAGAATATTTTCAAAAAGGCAGCCCTGTAGCAGAAACTTTTTTAAACGTAATTGTTAGCACCAAAATAGTCTCAGTCAAAAAGTTAGTTGCACTTTTTAAGAAAACTGGATTGAAATTTTACAATAATTTTAGTTTTTCTTAGAGTTCCATGCGAATTCTACTTTTAAATATAATTATCTTTGCTGTTTAAACCTTTTTTGAAGTGTGGCACAAGATTTTCATTGTTTTCTGCAAAGAAATTCTGTCCAATGTCCAATACTCATTCTTTGGATTCAACTTTCACTTCATCATCCCAGTAGTTTTGTCTCTGTGACAGGTCTAGTTCCATAGGACCAAAGAGAAGTAAATAAGAAGGTGAAAATCTGGGCTATGAGGAAGTTGATCGCAGGATTCCCATATAATCTTTCTTTAGAAGTTCGAACGTTCGTTTTGCTGCATGGTCTTGCATTCATTATCATGCGAGAGCACCATTGTGTTTTCATTATACACTTCATGAAACAACCGATAAATTTCAGTGCAGTTACATGTTCTGTAAAAAAAAAAATTAAAAATCACTGCACGTATTTACATTCTGGAAACCACTTGCAGCTGATGATTCATAATTAGATAATTTAATTCTGAAAATTTGCGAATGATTATCAGACAAACCAAAATTGACAAGTGAAAACCACTTCGTCACACGATACATATAAATATCTGAAGTCTCGTCCCAAAGTTTCACCAAAAGAGATTTTCAGAATGTTTGAGGCAGATGAAATTGACTTTTTCTCTACCTTGAGTATAAAAGTTATTCATAAAAAATATCATTTATGAAAGGAAATGAAAATGGAAAATTTTTGTGACACAATATAGATATTGTACTGCAAAATGTTTGTTTGATCAGTTAACAGTGTATTCTATTTAAGGGAAAAGTTATGGTCTGCAACGGTATCTAATTGTAACCAGTAATAATGAAAACAAGCGTCCCCTCCCATATATATATATATATATATATATATATATATGTGTGTGTGTGTGTGTGTGTGTGTGTGTGTGTATACATAATTAATTCATCAAAGATTCAGAAAGCTAAGTTTCGGTATCAAAAACTAAATCATTAAAGTGAGATTCGAACCCATATTGTCCACATCGGAAGGTAATGTCCTATGTATATCAGCCGCCATCGAACTAAAACGCTGTACCTTTCTTGAATAATACGGTGAACATTTTTTCAGATGTTAATCTACCGCTATTTCTCTCTCACACGCACACACACACACACACACACACACACACACACACACACACACACACACACACACACACACACACACACACATATATATATATATATATATATATATATATATATGCATGTGTGCATGTTTTATATCATAAAATAAACTGTAATGGAAACCTGGAAACTTTTAACTGTTTGTCAGAAAAACCTTGAAAAATCATGAAATTTAATTTTGAACCCTGATTATTATCTAATCAATAATATATGCCTGCGCGCGCGCGTGTGTGTAGTATAATGGACTTCAAGATGAGTGGTTGCAGCCATGGCCATAAAAAGGGTACCGCTTCAGTCAAAGACCTTTATTAGCAGAAAGTTGGTGGATGAATTCCCACTTCATTATCTTCAGGACAAGCTGAGAGAGCAGCTAACATGAAGTTCTAAGTAAAAGGCTAAGTAACATATTGGGCAAAATGTTTGTGAGAATATCAGTCAAAATCTCTGTGAAAATCTGTCTCTGATAGCGTGCATATCCTTTTCGCTCTGGAATTTTCTAAATTGGCCATTAGGGCAGTATAAAGTTTTAATTGGTTAGACCCCTTGAATCAGAGCGTGAAGACTCAGTTGGTCATGGCCCCTGGAGTGGCAAAAAACGGACAAGATGGAGGGTTGCAAGTTCCACAAGGGAGCGAGCGATGCGATGCCAGCCAGCTGCAGAAAAGGACATTTTTTTATGGAGGCGAAAACTTGACCGAACCCCCCGGCCCTCACGAGGATTTAGGAGATGCCCTGTCGGTGGGAGAAAAACGGACATGATTCTTATAAAGGAGAGACCGAGATGTTTCCGCTCGGCACGGTTTACTTTTTGGTCCTCGGTCGATTTGAGCCCTGTTTGGGTATGATTTGCGTTGTACATATGTTTTGAAAATCTTCTTATTAATAAATGTTTAATCAAGAGTTTTGTCGCTGCTGTTCTCATTGTCGGCCACATATTTTAAAGCGAACCCAAGATACCTGCTCCAGTCAAAATAGGCGGGCATTATAGAAGTTCAGACTTCCAGCGCGATTGCGGTTAGACCCCTTGAATCAGAGCGTGAACGTAGCCTCAGTGGTCAATGTAGATTACGGGTTAAAAAGGGGAAAGCAAAGGGACGTGGCTTTTTTTTGTTTTTGATTTAAGATTTGAAAACCCCCTGAGAATTTTCTCGGGCCTTAATGAGATTGGGATTTTATACAAAATACGTACATTAGTTTCCCGATCTAATTTACTTTTCCTACCTTACACACACACACACACACATATATATATATATATATATATATATATATATATATATATATATATATATATATGTAATATATCAAAATTATTTCACTTTAATATTTCATAAATTCTCTTCTCTCCCATTCTATTTCCTTCAAATCTATTTTCCCAGCTACAAAATATCATAATTAAAGAAGTGTTCATGACTTGAAATTCTTCCCATTTTCCGAAGCTTTCTGTGCAATAGATGTAAATTTTCTGTCCACTCACTGCATTTTCCAGCTCTCGCTGGCATATGGCTCAATGTTTCCCTTCCGATCTAAGTTACTTTTATTGCTGAATTTGCAGACTAAGCTACTTTCTATGAGAAAGATTTCGTCTCCGTCTAGCTCTTGGGTACACCCCTGTTCCAGCCCATGTTTTCCTGAACATTCTCTCGTCTGCCGTTGATTGGTATAGATGTCATCTTTTGGAGCTAATAAATAAAATCCAAGTTTCGCTACGAACTCGGCTTGTTCTTAACAGAATGGCATGATTGCGACAACCTCAATTAGTCTAACTAATTAGGTTTCTCCTTGCCCAGCAAACCCGTGTAAAACTAATAAGGCCTACAATAATTCTATGTGACCGGTCGTTTGAATCGCCGTGTTACATTTATATACCGAGTGATCAAAAAGTCCGTATAAACCTAAAAAATTCATAATAACCGGGAAAATAACCAAAATAAAAAACGGTTAGCAGGGTTAGTATCGCTAGGGCATGGGATTTTTTTTTTAAATAGAAAAAAAAGTAATTCAAAAACAGCCGACACATGGAGCCGGTACTAGCGACTTCGGTGGAAATATGCAAATGAGACTGTTATAAGCACTTGCGCTCATATAAATACACAACCAGTTCACCTCTGTAAATTATGTATGCGAACAAGGATACTGAGTGCGAAGGATAAAGCTTTGTTGGTGAAGCTGTTTTACGTCAACCAGGAATCAGCGACTGCTGCCTTGCGTAAGTTCCGAATTCAGAAAAATGTCAGGTGTGGAAAATGGCCTTTAACTGTGACAGGCCTCATAAAGGTTGTTCATCTGTTTGTTATTTGCGTTTCTTTTCCTTTGAGTTGTGCACATCAGCGGCCTCTATCGACTCTAATGATTTCATCGAGATCCATACTTACAGACGTCAAGTCAGAACTACTCAAACTTTACTCACATATCTTAAAATGCATATTTACTATTCAAAGTTTTTTTTACATTTACACACAAATGTATTGCAAACTGGTTCAAATTGGTTCAGGTATGGTCAAAATGAGTATTTTCATTGAAATCTAGCAACAGAAATTCTTTACAGTTAGTACTTTTTTTTACTTCGAACAAGGAAATAAATATTTGTAGCAAGAGTACCGGGGTTCATTCTCAGTCAATAAGTGTAAAACTGCAGGTAGCAGCCGAAGTCCCTAGTTGTAGAACCACCTGCAGCCGTAACTCTTAAGCGACACCCACACTATCAGTTAAACTGTGCAGTTTTCCCGTGTGGTATCATAACTGAACGATGTAAACCGTGTAGTTTGAGTCGGTGTTTCTTCAAATTCCCAGTCGGAACAGATAGAGCCTCTTTTGTAACGATAACTCGGCAATTAACTGCGTAAATGCAAAATTTACTCTGTTCACCCTAAGCTTTTGACATGGCCTACGGCTTTGAAAAAAAAAAAAGCTCTTCTTGCTTTAATTGAAACTTACCTCTTAGGTTTGGGATTAGGAAAATATTTCTTATTCAAACTGGATTAAAATAAAAGTTGCAAACGGAACGCTAATTGATAAACTGAAAGTTATTAAGCATGGTGTGACACGTGAGTGTGTTGTGAAAAAAATAATAACTTCAGACCCGCTTTTAGGTTGGCTGGTTAGGGGAGAAAGTATTTATACTAATGATTCTCAACCTTTCTAAAAGTGCCGCCCCTCCTAAGAGAAATATACTTTTAAGCCCCTCTCTTGTGATAATCTAGTAATATAGAGTATATGGAAACTTTTGTGGCTGGGGAAGGTTATTGACTTATGAAAAGCAAATTATTTGAGTAACTTTCTTTAAAAAATTACATTGCAAACTTTTTGGATCAACTCAATATTTTCTCCCAGCAGTTACTATCAGTCTATTTGTTAAGATTAAGACTTTTGCAAAAAATATTATGCCCAAAATAGAGGCCCCACTAATTAGTAAGCTCTTACCATCCCCGTTGAGATCCAGGGATCTATATCAGCAGTTGTCAAATGGATGCCCACAGACCACCAGTGGTCCGTAAAAAAGTTTTGATGGTCCACAGAAAAAGGGATAATCATCTACTGCAAGCTGCAACATAACTAAAAAAAAATTCATTAACATTCAGACTAAAAAGTGAAAACTAATAGAACTTATGATGAATTATGCTTTTTTTTACATCAAAGAAAGAAAATTAAACATGAATGAAAAGGAAAGCATCATAGATCAATCTAACGACTTAAGTCTCAAAGTCAGCCTTCTTTTTCGGCGGAAAGATGACCGAGTGGTTAGGACGCTAATCTACGGTACCGGAGCTCGGGGTTTCGAATTTCATTGTAGTAAGGATGTTCATAGCCGTTCGAATTAGGCTTTAAGCTATAGAACCTGGTCTCATTAGCCCTCGTGTTGCACAAAAGTAGACCGTAGCACCCTTCAAACCATCCATCTTTGTCATGATCTCAATTGTGGCTTCCAATAAAAAATAAATGTCCAACACCGAGGGAAAAAGCACTGAAATATTTAATTCAATTTTTAACAACATATTTGTGTGAAAAAATATTTTCATCTGCCACAGCAAATTAAAACTCCATATCGCATCCATCTCTGATTGAAATAAACGTAGCTCTCCACCTTGCAGTGATGCCTTTGAAGTCAAAACTCCACATAAGCAACAACATATATCACACTAAAAATGTGTAAAGCGTAAGTAATGTTTTTTAAAATCGATATAACTTTTTTTACTTTTAATATGCGCATTTTGTATTAACGGGTCATACGCCTCTCAGAAGTCAAAAAAGCGTAAAACAGTTATCTCTTTCCACTTCCTATATCTTGAAAACTACCAATTTTACAAACCTAATTTCTTAACATAGAACAAATTATTATCTTTACACACATATCTCATTCACTTTCGACACATGGTTTCGTTTGGAGCTCTACGGTCTACTTTTTGCAACACGAGGACTAATGAGACTGGACCTACAGCTTAAGGCCGTGTACTACCTGTAACCAGCCACCCACCCGAAGTCGGGTGTAGGGTGTTGAATTGCTGGTTCGGTCTGGCCGTCCGGCAACAATGCCTTACGCAGGGGCCAAGTCAGCATTAAGTCAAGCAAGCAAGCCCATAATATTTAAAATAACAAATATATATATATATATATATATATATATATATATATATATATATATATACATATATATATATATATATATATATATATACATACATACATACATACATATATATATATATATATATATATATATATATATATATATATATATACATATATATATATATATATATATATATATATATATATATATATATATATATATATATATATATATATATATATATGTAGAAAATCTAGACTAATAAATACAATTAATGCAGTTTACGAAAGTACGGGGGATACTCCGCAGGAGTCCTGCCCAGGTTAAAAGTCCGGTGTACTACATGAAACTTTCTGACATGAGAGCAGGTGCTTGCGAGGGAAGCAATATCTGCACAGGACAGTTGTGATGGCCATTCGGGAAGGGATACTTTGACCCTTGTGGTGTGGTATTAGGTTAAATTCATAGACGCACGATGGCGCCGATTCCGAACGGCTACGAACAACGATGCCACCGTGGGATTCGAATCCCCGAATTCCGGTTTTGAAGGCAGCACCCTAACCATCCGGCCATCGTTCACCTTTTGCAACATGAAAAAATATTTTGGTTAGAAAGTTTTAAATAAGAGACACTTTGTTGTTCACAAAAATGATATCAAGGCTAATGCGCATGATTACTAAAAATATAAATCAGTTCAAGACAAACTTATTGTTTTAAAACATACAAGAGTATCTCAAAACAACTTAAAACCTAAATTTTTATACATTTAAGATACATATATATTTTTAAAAAAATATTTGAAAAAAATAATTGAAAAAAAAAGCGAATTTTTTTTTTATAAACTAAAAATTTATCGTTGCTAAAAACAACATATTTTGGGAAATATACAATAAAATTTAGATTCAATGGAAATTATATTGTTTACAACCTGCTATAATTTCATGAAAAAATATTAAAAATTTTTTGAGGTACCATACGCGTTACCTGAAAAAAAAAATCAATTTGAGAAAAATCAAGTTACTATTTTGTAAGTTTAATCATGTTTACAGTAAACAGTTGACACGTTTTCATTCCTAACTCCTCTCAATATTGAAAACTTTTAAGCGAATTGTTTTAAAATGTTCAGAGCTAAATTTCATTTCACATATATTGTTCATTAAAATCCATTTTTTTATCAATTTAATAGTTGTATGACACCGTAATAAAATAATTGTTTCTGATTATTATTCTATAAATATATTTACTGTCTTTTTTTTATTTTAAATTCATATAATTTGTGGTCCGACAAATAAATATCATATAGTGGTCCTTAAAGTTCTAAAGTTTGCCGGCCACAGATCTATATCCTCAGTCAACTTCAAATTAGCCTGAAAAATACTGAAGCTTAAATTTAAATATGCTCCATTTTTTACCAGATTAATTTAAACGCTAGAGCTTGAATCAAAAGACGCAATGTTGGTGCAAATATATTTTTCAAGATACGTTGAAATTACAAACAGCGAGGCTGATCCGTTTTATTCAACTTTTCTCCTTAGCCCACTCTCCTGTTTCTAATCATGGATCTTGTTGGTGCTTCAACCACATTTGGCGAAATTGGCGTGCTTGCAGCTTGCGTGCGTGGCGTGCTTGCAGCGTGGCGTTTGAAATCTGGCGAGGGGATCGTAACTCAACAAATTGATACATAAACAAAAACAACATTTTGAGGAAAAATTTTACAAAAATTGAATATTTAAAATCTAATTGAATTAACAAAGAAAACACAAAGGAAACACATAACATTCATACTAAATAGACTGAAACATTCACTTAATCACAAATTAAATAAACTGAGTGTGATTTTCATCACAAATTTGTGATTTAGTGTAAATTGTAAAATTAATTTAAAAACTCTTTGACTTAAAAGAA
>CM063508.1:59295010-59300010 GCA_032207245.1 Pardosa pseudoannulata
TATATATATATATATATATATATATATATATATATATATATATATATATATATATGTATATGTATATATGCATGTATATATATGTATATATGTATAAATATATATGTATATATATATATATATATATATATTAATATATATGTATCTATTTATATATATATGTATGTATACATCTGTATACACACATATATACATATGTATATGTATATATATATATATATATATATATATATATATATATATATATATATATATATATATATATATATATATATACGAATTTTTTGTTTTACTTAATATTAAATGCAACAAAATATAAATTACCGCCAGCGTTAAAATTAACCTTTTAAGAAGTTTTTCGCTGATTACTAAAAAGAATGAAGCTAAAAATAAAACTGGATTCTGTGTGAGGTATGGCAGCTAAATATCGGATATTTTATAAAAGACCTGGAAATAATTTAGACGCTGTTATGTTTGGCGAATTTACTATCTAAAGTCATAAAACTATTGAACTTGGATAAATTGTCAGGCAGTACATATTCATAAAAAGTGACACGAATTATAGAAAAAATTATTGATAAAATTCTTTTTTGACAAGGGATAAACTTGGCAAGAGTACAGTTAAGATTTGAAATAGGAATATTTTTTAAGCTGGATATCGACCTAAAGTTTTAGCAGAGAGAGAATAAATTACAATAAGCAGTGTACGTGTAATAGGGTCCTTCAGGGCCGATTCTGTGCTATTAGTTCCCTGCGTGCAAGATAGCATCTAGTCACCCCCTATAAATATTGATTTCCATTATATTCATAACTTAGCCCGATCCATAAAATCTTACTGTTATGTTTATATGACCGCTCTATATTATAGACTAGGTCTAAAATTTTTCAAAATTGTATACAGCATATATTTTATTTAAGTTTATTAAAATGGATATCCTATAAAAAAAGTAACAAAATGTATCTATAAAAAGTATTATATTTTTTTGCTCTTTTATTTGTTAGTTCGTCAATAATATCTGATAATTCTAAACATTCACATAACTTATTTTCAATTGGCAATAATTGTGTTTAAACAAAACGAGGGGTAGTACAATTTGCTATCAAAATTGTGCTTCCTATCTTACTTTTTATTTGTTATTCCAAACCTGTTTGGACAGTTTAGTTATCATTTTAAAAATTTAAAATAAAAAATCTCTTTAAAATACCTTAATATAACTCAAATCAGTCTTTTTTGAAGAATAAAATATATGAAGAGGTATTTATTCAGTAGCATCGTATTTTTTAATTTCTTCAATTAGAGTATTTATATTTTATGTATATACGCTATATGATTTTTTATGTATATACGCTCATTTTTATATAAAAATCCCTTCAAAATGACTTAATATACCTCAAATCAGTCTCTTTTTGAAGAATAAAATATATGAAGATTTATTTATTAAAAACTAATTAAGGTTTATAACAAGTATAATTCCTGGACACGAAAAGGAGGAGAGAAAAAGTAGATTTTTTTATCAAATATTTTCAGTAGCATCCTATTTTTTAATTTCTTCAATTAGCATATTTGCTATATGATTTTTTATGTATATACGCTCATTTTTATATAAAAATCCCTTCAAAATGACTTAATATAACTCAAATCAGTCTCTTTTTGAAGAATAAAATATATGAAGATTTATTTATTAAAAACTAATTAAGGTTTATAACAAGTATAATTCCTGGACACGAAAAGGAGGAGAGAAAAAGTAGATTTTTTTATCAAATATTTTCAGTAGCATCCTGTTTTTTAATTTCTTCAATTAGCGTATTTATATTTTATGTATATACGCTGTATGATTTTTTATGTACATACGCTCATTTTTATATAAAAATCCCTTCAAAATGACAATGTAACTCAAATTAGTCTCTTTTTGAAGAATGAAATAGATGAAGAGGTATTTATTAAAAACTAATTCAAGTTTATAACAGATATTACTCCTGAACACGAAAAGGTGGAGAGAAAAGTAGATATTTTATCAAATATTTTCAGTAGCAACCTATTATTTGACTTCATCAATTAGAGTATTTTAATACGCTCATTTTTAAATAAAAAATTTCTTAAAAATGACTTAATATAACTCAAATCAGTCTCTTTTTGAGCAATAAAATATATGAAGAAGTATTTATTAAAAACTAATTCAGGTTTATAACAACTATTATTACCCCCCCCCCCCCCCCCCCCCCCCCCCCCCCCCCCCCCCCCCCCCCCCCCCCCCCCCCCCCCCCCCCCCCCCCCCCCCCCCCCCCCCCCCCCCCCCCCCCCCCCCCCCCCCCCCCCCCCCCCCCCCCCCCCCCCCCCCCCCCCCCCCCCCCCCCCCCCCCCCCCCCCCCCCCCCCCCCCCCCCCCCCCCCCCCCCCCCCCCCCCCCCCCCCCCCCCCCCCCCCCACACACAACATTTGGAAAAACAAAAAAAAAAAAAAAACCCCCCCCCCCCCCTGGACATAAAAGGTGGAGAGAAAAAGTAGATTTTTTTATCAAATATTTTCAGTAGCATCCTATTTTTTTAATATCTTCATTTAGCGTATTTTAATACACTAATTTTTATATAAAAATCATTTTAAAATGATTTTATAGAACTCAAAGAATAAAATATATGAAGAAGTATTTATTAAAAACTAATTCAGGTTTATAACAACTATTATTCATGGACATGAAAAAGCGGAGAGAAAAAGATTTTTTTTATGAAATATATTCAATAGAATTCTATTTTTTAATTTTTTCAATTAGCTTATTTTAATATGCTCACTTTTATATAAAATAATCCCTTTAAAATGACTTAATAGAATATAAATGTGTCAGAAGAGACAGTTTTATATTCTATTGTATTATATTTTGAAGATCTTTTTATTTCGATTTATATTTTGAAGAACAAAATGTGTGAAGAAGTATTTATTAAAAACGAACCCAGCTTTTACAACAAATCTTCCATGATGTGGAAAGCAGGAGAGAAAATGTAGATTTTTTTTCAGTAAATATTTCTATTCAATGGGTTTGAATCCTCCAGTTGGCATGGATGTTCGTAGCTATTCAGAATAAGCTTTAATGCCATAGGTTTTCTTCTCTTTAGACGACTCGTAGCAAAACAATAGACCATAATACCAAACCAACGATCTGCAGAACAGTAAAATATTTTAATTTTGCAAAATGCATATATTTGATATTGTGTTTCATTTTGAAGACTGATTAACCCCTTCCGGTATGATTTAAAAAGGAAAAACTGTGCGTGAAGTAACTATTTATTTTTTATTTAAAAAACTTGTTTCATTTTACAATTCTTACATATTCCTAATTAAAATCCACTTTTTACATAGTGTTAAATAATATAAGAAAAGGTATCATTAAGAAAATATCAAAGCAAGACATTAATAAGGTATACAGATAATAGTCTTCAAGATAGTGGTACTTTTCAAAACAAAGTGCAAAGGAATACTGAATTGTTTACACCGCTAGGGAGTCTCACTTCTAATTTGATTCTTGTAACACACACGGTATTTCTTAGTAGGTTTTCTTTTATTCTGACTCATCAATTTGGCAGTGACTTGTACCAAGAAATTCTAAATAAACAATATGTAATAGTGACCTGGTATTTCCACAAGTAACAAAAGTCTTGCTAAATTCAGTATACTAGAAATTATAAACTAAATCAATTATCATATTTAACATTAACGTTAGTCGCATGACGAGTATAGCTCGTCATTGTGCGGTATGGAATGAAAAACCAATGACGAGCTAGACTCGTCATTTTACCGGAAGGGGTTAAAGAGAACAGATATGAGTTGTATAGTAGGTAAAACAATCTAAAATGGTGACATATCTTTCTTTTAAAGGATTTAGAATGCTGATTTTTGGTACTGGAGTCTGCGAGTTTGAATTCGGATACTAGAATGTATGTTCGTAGTCATTTGGAAGCGGCTTTAAGCTGTAGGCCTCGGTGTAACTAGCTCTTTTGTTAAAATACCATAGACCGTAGCATCTCCAAAGCAAAATCCACTGAGTGTAGAATTCATATTTTTATTTCATGTAGTTAACTTTAGGTTTAGAGCCGTGGTAGCTCAGTCGGCAAAGGCAGCGATCTCGTAAGTGAAAGGTTGTGGATTCTGGGCTGGAGCTGGCTTAAGATCCGCCGTGTTCGTTAAAGGCGACTGGGGCATGTAAAATATGTTCATGGCCCCAATGTCTTCAAAGTTCTCAAACGATACCTCTGTTGGTGGCAGGCCAAGTCTAGGGGTCTTCTGTGTGGTCCCTGTTTCTAAATTACGAGGACCTAGTAAGAGTAATGTTACTCGCGTCCGTAGCATATCTTAAGCTACACGTGCTTCCCGGGTGGAGCTAAATGGGTAACAGCTTCGCAGCTTTGTATAGGCGTTAGGATAATGTCTGTATAACCTACTGCATTGGAAAAAAGCATTTCATTGGAATTCAGGTTTAGTACGAGTGCTTTTATACTTAAAAAATTATTCACTTAAATTTATTTTTGAAGTATATAAATGTCTCTCTATATAAATATGTCGAACTGTATTCTCTGTTAGTCCCTACTGTATATAAAAACTAATTTCTAATTTACGAATTTCAAAAGCTGTTTTGTGAGCGGGAGATTAGAATTTTTTTTTAGCTTAATGAATACATTTAAAGTTAAAATATACACTAAGTGATACATTTTATTTTATAGTAAGATAAAGATCATATTTTAATAAATATTTTGATAACTTCTCATTTCGTAATAATGTCCGCAATAGAGTGTGTCATAAATCAAATACTTTTTTGGTTTATTTCTGATATATCCCTGAGAACTTTTCATTTATATAAAAAACACATAAAGCTAAATGGAGAAAATGGCTAGAATTTTTGAACTTCATAAAACCAGTAATGTTTACTTTTTCGGAAACGTGTAATATCTATTTCAAAATAGAAATTCACAAATGCAATGACGCATATTTGTAAACGTTTTATGTATGTAATA
>CM063508.1:59305010-59325010 GCA_032207245.1 Pardosa pseudoannulata
TTATTGGTCTGCATGAACGATGACATCACAACCAATCACGGAGCGTTTTGATGTCACGTGATTTTCGCTTATCTTTAAAATTAATTTTTTAAATGATTGACCCAGTTTCTTACATTTTTGAGAACATTTTTGGAATTTACGAGTCTGAAATTATCAGAAAAACACTAAGTTGTTCGTATCCCCCACATGTGCAAATTCCTCATTGTAAAGAATCCTATGTGAAGCGGGTTAAAAAAAAAAAGAAAAAAAAAATTGGGTGGGGGGTAAGAATTATCTTTCAACAAAAATAATCGATTAAAGTTATCACATATGTACTTAATCTATTATTTCATCCAAATACAAAAGAAAATTATTTACATAATATCTAAGTTTTGTGATAAAACGTATGGAAATAATGCAGAAGATATTTAAATAATTTAAAATAAAAGATTAAATGAGATGGTTAAAGGAATGACGTCATAATGCTAGAAAAATTGTTATTTTTACTCATTTATTATGTGACAAATTGA
Organism: Pardosa pseudoannulata; assembly: GCA_032207245.1. Classification (NCBI taxonomy): domain Eukaryota; kingdom Metazoa; phylum Arthropoda; class Arachnida; order Araneae; family Lycosidae; genus Pardosa; species Pardosa pseudoannulata. The sequence continues at coordinate 59,305,520 of CM063508.1, forward strand.
TAAATTTAATCGCCTGCTCTTAAAGTAGGGCTTGATATAGGGGCAATAGCTGAATTTAACAAAATAAAAATCATAAAAATCATAAAATTTTGAAAAATTAGTGAAAAATTATTTAAAAAATAACTAAACATTAAAAATAATAAAACAGCATCAGGAATAAGAATTCAAAAGAAAAAGCTGAAATTATTAAATTAATTAGACATTTAGAAAAATTTGACTGCGTCGGGGGCAGAACCATCAACTATAAAAATACGACGATCAAATGGTCAGACACTTTACCCCATGTGAGAGCCTACATGTGGGGAAGGAAATGATATATATATATATATATATATATATATATAGTTTCTGAGCTATTTATTAATATGGATGATGTCATACTAAAAATCTCAATAGGTCTCTAATATCAGTCTCATTATGCGACTTTGCCCTAAGAGTGCAATGCTTTCTGATAGGGAAGAAAATAACTTGTTCGTTTTTGATGACTTCAATTCCGCTCCAATATATATATATATATATATATATATATATATATATATATATATATATATATATATATATATATATATATATATAAAGATCTGCCAACTCTTTGGGTTTAACCCGGCAGTACTGGATTTTTGACCATTTATTTCTGATTTTCGGTACAAATGTACTAATTATATTATGAGAATATATATATATATATATACACACACACACACACATATATATATATATATATATATATATATATATATATGACATGTCGTGATCCAGAGTTAAGACAAATGGAAAACAGTCTTCTTGATAATAAAAAATAATAAATTTTGGAAATAACAAAGTACATAGAAATTTATAAAAACACAATCAATCATATTATCAATATTTTTTATATTTTTGCTGCAGTCCATTATCAAATTTTATGCGAGATTAGAATATGGAAATATTAAGATTAAGGGATCATACGACTCTTAAAAATAAAAAAAAATGTAAAAGAATTATCATTTTTGACTTTTTATACCTTAAAACTATCAGTTTTACAGACCTAATTTATTTAACATAGTTAGAACAAATTATTCTCTAGACACATATCTCGTTAATTTCTGAAACCTTACAAATTTTTTTGTTAGAAAGTTTTAAATAAGAGAGAGTTTGTTAGTAACAAAAATGATATCAAGTTTAACGTTCATGATTACTAAAAGTATAATTAGATTTAAGGTAAACTTATTGCTCAAAAATGTACTACAAATCTCGAAATAACTTAGGACCTAAATTTGTATATATTTAAGATACATATATACCGGGTGGCCATAATTAAACTGACAATGCTCATAGTGTTCTGTAGCGCGATCTATTTGCGAGAATGACGCCACATTTTGTAGGAAGATTAAACAAGACGGGGGACAAAGGATTCCGGAAAAAAAAGTTCCAAATGTCACCGCGAGGGAAATATTTGGCGCTGTGTAATAGAAAATAGAGTGTTAACAAATGCAAATCAATACGGAAATCAATTTCTTAACTGTGCCAATGGATGTAACGAGAAATTTAAATAAGGAACTTCTACTTCTGCTCAGCGTACGTGATATTGTAGATCACGAGAATTTATCGGTGTTTATGTAGATTTTACGCTTTTTTAAAAGTGTTGCCATATTCCACTTGACCTAAATCAGAAAATGTGCATAATAAAAGGCAATTTTATTCCGTATTGATTTGCATTTATTAACACTCTATTTTCTATTACACAGCGCTAAATATTCCCCTAGCGGTGACCCTAGTGGTGTTTAATCTTCCTACAAAATGTGGCGTCATTCTCGCAAATAGATCGCGCTACAGAACACTGTGAGCATTGTCAGTTTAATTATGGCCACCTGGTATTTAAAAAAAAATTGAACTATTTTTTTCGTAAAAATAAAAAATTTATCATTGGAAAAAAAGCACAATTTGGAAAATATATAAGAAAATTTAGGCTCAAGCGAATAAAAATTATATTGTATATAATACATAAAAATTTTATGAAAAAAAACCTTAAACACTTTTTGAGATAATATGTGTGTTACACGAATAATACACAATTTGAGAAAAATCAAGTTAAAGTTTTGTAAGTTTAAATTTGATTGCTGTAAATAGCTGATACGTTTCTCTCAGTGACATGTTCCTCTCAGTATTGGAAGTTTTTTACGAGGATTGTTTTAAAATGTCCAGAGCTGAATTTCTTTTCACATATATTTGTTCTGAAAAACCACATTTTTTTATTTAAGTCATATGACCCCTTAAGTAGTTAATGAATAGCAATTTTTTTTAATTAATTGAGTAAATATAACTAACATATTATTGGATGGAAATTGTATTACAGTTTAATAAGAAATATAATGTATACTCATTACCACGAGTGAAAATACTTTAATTGTTTAAGGAAACATCTCATACAGTTTTTATGTAGAGTATTTCATATGTTTTTGAAAAACAAATAGCTCCAAAAGGAAGAGCTAGACTTTTTCGCTGCTCTTGAAAAACTTACACTTTTTTTCAGTGAAACCATTCTAGGAATGCTGCCAGATATCAGCGAATGTAGGACGCTAGACGAGACATTAGTCTTAGATAATGGTCTTTAGATCTTCACCAGTTGCTGGCGTTCACCAAAATTGAATTTTTTTGGGGGTATTTTTTTTACACTGATTATTTTCTGAAAATGTCAAAACCTAAATATCTACTAAAAGAGAAAGAGAGTGTGTGTGAAAAAAATTATACTATACCTAGAACTATTAAAGTGATCCCAACATTTTTGATAAAAACTGACGATGTACAGAAAACTAGTTAATTTTTTCATTAATTTCCTAAGCGTAATATATAAAATCAATAACGTACTTATAAGTTATTGAAATCAGGGTATAAACCTTCAAGACTTTGGGGAAACCTTTGAATTTGTGATTTTCTTAAAAGAACCTCTTAATCAAAGAGTAGAATAAATATGATATCAAAGTTTTATCTTACTAACATTTACAAAATTGTCATTGGATCTTTATTTAACACAATACAGACATATATCACATTACAAACATAATACAAAGATTTTGAATGGTAAAACAGATGATGGTTCCTTTTTTACAAAATATATTTTGTGAATTATAAACAAAAGCAATACGATTTTAAATTAGAACAAATTAATAAAGGGAAAATTTTTTGATTGACTTTTTTGTAAAGTATTTCTTTGTCTGGAGTAATTGTTGAAATCTACAAACGCAATACAATAAAGATATTGCTGATGGGTTTTTTTTTATAAAATATATTTTGTGAATAATAAGCAAAAGCAACACGATTTTTAATTAACAAATTAATAAAAAGAAAATAAATAAAATATAAATTAATGAGTTTTTTTTCAAGTATTTCTACGTCTGGAGTAATTGTTGGAATCTACAACCTAATGTCATTCTCAGCATCAAATCTGTTTCTGTACAATATTTTGCATTTTTAACTTACATAGTTGAAACAAATGATGTTAGGTTTTTGGCAATTTCAGGATATTCTTCTCTATGTCAATCCAAAAAGGCATAATATCAGCTTAACTAGATTAAATTAAGTTTCAACTGAGTATTGGTCGCTATATCAATTTATCGTTTATATGTATTTCTGCATTCGAACTGCCTTTATAAAGATATTACTGTTTTTAAAAAGATTAAAATTTTACTAAAAGTTTGGCGATATGACTAAGCAAATTGTGATAACTTGTGGAACCCCTGTCCAACTTCCAGGGAACCCTATGGTTTAGTAGAATCCAGGTCGAAAACCTCTGATTTAAATCATGAATAATAGTTTGTTTTTAAATACTAAAATAATAATTCATCTTTTCTTTCTGGTGGTAACTGTAATTATTTAAGTCCCTACTTTTAAATGCCTATAATAAGACCTTTTATCGCCTCTCATTAGATATATCATTTGTAGTAAATATCTACCATATGTTCAGAAATAACAAAGAAAATTGCTGAAAAGTCTTGACCCCATAACATAATTTTAACAATTAAAGTTAGCTTTCGGATGAAGACAAAATTAGAATGCCAATTTTTTCTGCACATTACTGTTCGTGCATTTCACTAATGCTTATTCCTTCAATATACATTTTTTTTAGCTAGTAGTATTTGAAAAATATGCCTTGGATTATGTAGTTCAGCATCAAAAGAAATAAAGAGTATAAAATGTTCTACCTTCTAATGAATCCCAGTGGGAGTGGTAAACATATTACTCATATAAAATGATCTGAATGAATTTATCTAGTGGGAATAATGATGAATGGTCTAGAAGAATTTTTGTATTAAATCATTCTTAATTCAGAAAGTATTATAATAGAATATAGCTATAGAAATAGACCCTATAAAGGGTTAACACTTGACTTGGGATAGTCTTATTATATTTTGTAACGTATTTCTCACCTAGGCTAAAGTGAACAGGTGTTTAGGGAGATCACACAGACAACCAGTACACTTAAATTTCATTTATTGAAGGATCTTGGATAAAATGGGTATATACGAAGTATATATACAAAAATCCACAGAATGGATATTCTCTGTTGTCGATAACAGGTGCAGACCCGTTCTTCTTCTGCTGTTTCTCATTGAGATGAAGCTGATCGCTTCTTAAATATGTTTGTAGTAACTTTGCAGCAAAAGGAAGAGAAACCTTTTCTTTTTACACTTTGCTTTCTAATACTTTACTGTTCGGACTCAAAAAGGAAGAGAAACCTTCTATTCTCAGACTCTGGTAGTCTATCAATCAGAGCTTTGCCCACAGCCCGAAGTCTACACAAAAAAAGTCACCACACGACTCACCCAAACTTTCTTCTCTCAAGAGGGGTGGACATGTCGCTCTGCAAGCGATGCCTATTTCAAAAAAAAAAAAAAAAAAAAAAAAAAAAATAAAAAAAAAAAAAAAAAAAGAAAAGGGCTAAAAACCAAGAAATCCCAAGAGCTGGCTCGCGGCCTTTTTAGCTTCCCGAAGTGACGACGGATCAGCATGACATCATTCATTTTCCGGGGCCCTCATAGGCTGGAAAGGTTAGGTGGATTATCGATATGCCTCGATATTCATAAGTATTGGTCAGCCATCAGGGGCGTGTCCATTACTATGCTATTGGGGCACAACGACTGACTTCATGGCTTATTCCATTGTTAAGCCGGTCCCATCTGCTTGAGAATAAAGGCCGAAAAACAGCTGATCTCCTAGTTGGTAAAAGGTTGCCCATTGTATTTCGAGTCTGAGACACCACAATTCTAACAAGATAAGGGGAGTAAAATTAGGTGATTATCATTTTCAGTTTTTAAAATTAAAAACTGCATATTTTGGTTTTTGAGTGAAAATAGTGTTTTGTCAAGCATAGACTCTTTTACTGCTAAGAGGGCAAAATAGTTTGAATATCAGTGTAAAAATACGCGCCGAGTAAGAAATGAATAAATTAAAAGAAATAAATAAAAAAATAAATAAAAATAAATAAACCTGGAAACAAACAGACGGTCCGACATTTACAATCCTCTGTCAACCTATAAGTGGTATAAAGTGTTTTTTTCTTGCACCGGCAGTGATGTGATACTTTGTCTTTCGCATTTTTCTAGTAAACTATGAATCGTACAGGAACGCTTCTTTGGACAGTTTTTATGTACTTCCAACGAGGAATCTAGCTGTGCAGAGTTTATGCGGTCGTTTTGGGACACCCTGTATATATATATATATATATATATATATATATATATATATATATATATATATATATATATATATATAAATAAATACATATATATACATGTATATATATACCTGTATATATATATGTATATACATATATATGTATATATATACCTATATATACCTGTATATACATATATATATATATATATATATATATATATATATATATATATATATATATATATATATATATATATATATATATATATATATATATATATATAGAGAGAGAGAGAGAGAGAGAGAAGAGAGAGAGAGAGAAGGGAGAGGGAGAAAAGAAGAGAGAAAGGGACAGAGAAAGAGAGGGAGGGATAATAGGAATTGGCCTAATGTTGATAATCTAACCTTTTACTTTAAATTAAGCAGAACTTTTTTTCAAAGTGAGACGAAAATAGACTTATAATGAAGAATTTTCAGCTGGAAAGACATTGTATTTCCTTACAGAAAAGCCTTTGTTATTCCCAATTAATATAATCGAGGACACTGAAATATGATGAAATTGTCGTTTAATGATAATGATAAGTTCGGTCTAAAAACAGCATTTCTAATTAATTTAACGAAAAGGGAAAATGACATTTTATGTTATCCGTCGTTTGAAAAGTAAATCCCATTCAAATTTGAAATATATCCATTTTATCATTATCTAAATTGAAGATTACCTTTTCCAGACATTACCACTATTTAATTCATTTTCATTTTATTACTAAGTATTAAATGATGGGATGATTCCATTAATTAAGAATTTATTATAGAGAAAAGTAATGTGATGAAATAGAAAGTAAAACCTTTAAAATAGTTTTATATTATTAGATATACACAGAAGAGATATATTTTATATTTATATTAGATATATTTTGAAACAGTTTTTACTTTGATTCACATAGAAAGTCATTTTTAAATATTTGTTGCATAAAGCATAAAGTAATGGGAAAATCAAATTAGGATACTAAAAAGTATTCCCCAATGAATTTAAAATTAGATTTCGGACAAACAAAAAGTCTCTTGAACTACTTATCAGAGCCACGTAAGTACAGATTGGAAATAAAAGATTTACATCAATTTCTCATTTTTATGTAGTTATAGTTTTCCAAAGAAATATTATTCAGAGTTTTGCAGAAAAATAAAAACATTTTCTTTACTGATGATATTGATATTTTAAAGAACCTAGCTATGGTCCTAGTAACAATCAGGGCCTGAATAGCACACGGGCCCACAGGACACATGCCCTGGACACAAAAATTTCAGAAGGCAGAAAGTGTGATTTTTTTTTTCCAAAATTATATGTATAAGTAATTTGAAAAATTCTAACAATCATTATTTTTTTTTATCGAAATAAACTTTTTGTCATCAGGGTTGCTTGATTTCTTGATTTATGTCACCTTTATCTAAATGATTTAAATAATTAATTTAAAAATTACTAAAATAAAGATTTCTTTTTTCATTTTGAGAATTTTGTAGTTAAATTAACACTTGAGGATTGAAGAGGTATTTGAGATTGGAAAAGGAAAAAACATGGAAATTGTGTTTTTGTTTAAAGAGACGAAAACAAACATCTGAATTTACAACTGTAATTTTTTTTTATTGGAATTTGTAATTTATTCTTTTTTCTCAACCAGTCCATCTGAATATTTTAAGGGGTAATACGACTGTAAAATCGACAAAAAATTCAATTTTATAGAAAAAATATATGTGAAAAACAATTTAGTTCTGAACATTTTAGAACAATCCGCTGAAATAAATTATAATATGGAGAGGCGTTATGAATAAAAGCACCTCAGCCGTTTTCTGTAAGCAAATTTAAACTTAATAAAACTTTAACTTGAATTTTCTGAAATTGTGTTTTTGTTTTCATGTAACGCACATGCTATCTAAAAAATATTACTTTTTCGTGAAATTTTTATAGGTTGTACTCTGTATAGTTTTCATCTGATTGAACCTAAATTTTCTTGTATATTTCCCAAAATGCATATTTTTTTTGCAATGATAAATTTTTAATTTTTTTGGGTAAAAAATTAACTTTTTAAAATATTTTTTTAAAAAATATATATCTATTTTAAATGCATACAACTTTCAGTTCTAAGTTATTTTGAGATATTGCACTATGTTTTAAAACAATAAGTTTGTCTTAAATTTAATTATATTTTAGCAGTCGTTCGTGTTAGGCTTGATATCATTTTTGTTAACAACCAAGCGTCTCTTATTTAAAAACTTTCTAACAAAAATATTTTTTATGTTTAAAAAAATGAGATATGTGTGTAAAGATAATAATCTGTTCTAACGATGTTAAAAATTTATGTTTGTAAAACTGGTAATTTTCAAACTGTGAGAAATCGAAAAGGATATTTTATTTTACTGTTTTTCTATTTTTAAGATTCTTATGATCCCATAAGGGAAGAGTGTGAGAGGTAGATAGATGTCAGTAGTTTTAAATCTGTAATTCAATAAATCTTAATTCAGTAGATATATATTTGTAAATAATGAGGAAAACAGAAACAAAATATTATTTAAAACCTGTTTCCTAATTTAATGTTTTGAATTTTATATGAATGTGATTATACTATTAGCCTGCATAATAAATTGAGAAGGAAACACAAAAGTATTTTTTTTAGTCAGGCCCTGGTTATGGAAAGGTTTGCAATCTATATATTTGAATCTAGTGGATAAATCCCAATATTCTATACTGACGAAGAAAAGCATCTAAGTTTACTATTGATATTTATGATAAAATTAATATTTAAATACATGTTAGCATTATCTGTACACATTAACAAAAATTTAGTGTACTTTTGTTCTCATGTATTAACTACATTTAAAAATTTGTGAATTATTAAGTCGTCTTTATTTACGTTGTTTAACTAATTATTTTCTTTCTGTTTTTATTTTATTTATAACGCTAAAATTAAGAGTAACATGATAAGTTTGGAACATTTACAGTTAACTCATTAAGGTATCCGTTTACGTTGAAAACGTCATTTTTTGCCAAAAATCATTACTTTTTTATTTCTTTATTGTAAAATTTCAACTTTTAGTGTTCTAAATCTGTTTTTGTTTTGTCTCTATTGCATTTTAAAGAAAAGTTACAGCTGTTTAAACATCAGTGACAGCTGTCAAAACAAAACGGAAGTAGCGATTTTCAGAACTGGAAGTTGTGAATTTAAGGCGTTTTAAAGGGCATTTTTTTGACGAAACTTTTTAAATTTTCATCTAGATTAGTTTAAACATGTTTCTAGTATTTTTAATAATTAGCAACTTGGCAATTACAAAGTTTTGAAGCAAGAAAGTGTGGGGAATTTTAAACAAGTATTTTAATTTTTTAATAGTTAAAGTTGCTTTCATAAACTTCAAATGTGTTTTTCTCAGAACGGTATTTTTAAAAAAATATTGAAACTTGAAATGTAATTTCTCAAAAAGTTCTTAAAATATTTTGTTGAAAATTATTATGAATGCTTTTGATAGTATTTACTAGTGAATGACCTAAAAGCTTTAAATCTGGACAGTTTTTAATGATGTTACATTTATAGTTAGATATAAAGGTAATAAAAATTCATTAAAAATTCAATGTGTATTATTTTGAAGGACCAAAACTTTTTACCAGATGTAAATTAGCAAAGATTTTAGATGATTCCCTAGTTCAGTGTATAAGAAATGTGTTGCATCAAAAAATATTGAAATAATTTAATTTATTAAAAAATTAGACCTTTTGAAAAAACCCGATTTTTTGACTAAATTTTCTTCATTTATTAGAAATTTTATAAAAACTTCCCCAGGAATAAATTTTTTAAATGCAATTTTCTATGATAATATAAAAAATAAATCTAAAAATGTAAAAACATAAACTAGTTTCTACGATTAATGAAAAAAGTTCTCCGAACGTAGACGGATACCTTAATTAATAGCAGATATATTGTAAACAAAAATTCCTATTAGTAACGTTTAGTTTGTGTCACAAAATTTGCTTTAATATTCGATATTTCTGTTTATCATCAAGGTTCCAAACCTCACTGAGTATTGGAGTTTAAATATTCTGAAACATAACTATAAATAAGAATGAAAAATCGAGAGTAGTATCACATTGACTTTCTCGTATACTGAAAAGTAGCTATTTTCATCAATAATGTTTTTCTTTCTTACTTTTGCTAAACAGACGTAATAACTATATTTTAGTAATGCTAACACTTTAAATCACCAATCTACCCTGTCTACCAATAAGTATTTGGACACCTATGCAAATGATGATATCTGCGGTCTTGAGGTATGTCACGGCCTCCACCGGTATACATAGTGTAAGAAACAGTATCGGCATTAGTCGCATGCAAGTCGCATGCAGTTCGGAGCTCTTAGATTTCGAGAAAGGTATAATTATCGGGTATCACAAATGTTTCCAATCCTTAAGGGACATATCTAGCAACCTGAAGTACTCAAAATCGACAGTGGCCTATGTGATTAAGAAATGGAAGGCGAGCGGTGATTGTCGGAATATGGCCAGAATTGGCAGACCAACGAAACTGGGAGATAGAGACCGACGACTGCTGTCCAGAGAAATTCGGAAGAACCACACCCAACCGATGGCCCTCATCCTCGAAGAGTTTCAACAGCCATCCGAGAGTATTGTTTCAATAAATACCATCCTTAAGGAAGCACATCTGCTTGGTCTTCATGGTCGTGCTGCTACCCATAAGCCTTTTATCACAAAGTCCAACCGCGTTGCTATGTTAATATAGTGCAAAGCACATCGAAATTGGACCGTAGATCAGTGGAAACGGGTTCTTTGGAGTGACGAATCAAGGTTCACCCTTTACCGTTCGGATGGCAGGGTCTGGGTCTGGTGTCTGCCTGGAGAACGTCTCCTGCCAGAATGCATTGTGCTAACATTCAAGTTCGGCGGAGGTCTGGGGGGTGTTTCTCCTGGTATGGAATGGGACCCATGATCCCCATTCGTGGTAAGCTGAACGCCGATGCCTACTGCACTATTTTGGATGACAATGTACTTCCTATGGTGTGGCACTTTTACGGGTTGGACCCCAGTTACTTTCAGAACGACAATGCCAGTTGTCCTGTTTCGAGGTTAACCAAGGCTTGGTATGGTGCCAATGGAATTCATGGAATGGACTGCCCTGCCCAGAGCCCAGACCTGAACCCTATCGAGAACCTCTGGGACGAGTTGGATTGCCAAATTAAGGGGTGCACTACCCGTCCAAAATCGGTGAAGGAACTTGTATGTCTACTCCAAGCCGAGTGGAAGACAATACCACTAGTTATAATACAAAGACTTGTGGAAAGTATGCCCTGGAGGGTTCACTGTGTAATTACCTCTCGTGGAGGCTCTAACAACTATTGATTTTGAATAAAGTTTGTTTTCCTTTTCTATCACATGTAACCAAATACTTATTGGTAGACAGTGTATAATAATCACTTAAAAAAACTATGGCGGAGGGGACCTGCGTGCTAGGTGCATCTCTTCAATAAGTTTAAATGAAGCGCAGCAGAAAACATGTTAATTTAAAAGGCATATAAAAAATTTATGTAGTGATCATCAGATTATTTTTTTGTGTGTCCAAATTTATCCCAGGCTTAGAAAATAGGATTGTAAATTATACTAGTTCTATTAATTCAAGTCATTTTTGTTATCACTGAAATTTCTATAGATTTTTTTTTTCTTGCTGAACTATCGGCATTCTCATTACTTTGATCTTCTCCAAGAGCTCCTAATTACTATTCAATAATTAATGCAGATTAATTATAAGGGTTATTTACACAAAAAACTTAGATAAAATTTTTTTGTTGAGTGAGCGTGAAATTGACGGCTTCATTCGAAACCAGTGATTGAACAATTTCATAATGTGCAGTCTTTATTGTAGTAGAGTTTTACTAATATACCCAGGTTTATTTTCTCTTGTTCCAATGCCGTTGTAACATATGGCTATTTAAACTACTGGACTAGATGGTAAATTAATTTTTGCGTTTATAAAGTTTAAACCGGTGATTGAACAATTTCATAATGTGCAGCAGTCTTTATTGCAGTACATTTTTATTAATATACCCAGGTTTATTTTCTCTTGTTCCAATGCCGTTGTAACATATGGCTATTTAAACTACTGGACTAGATGGTAAATTAATTTTTGCGTTTATAAAGTTTAAACCGGTGATTGAACAATTTCATAATGTGCAGTCTTTATTGCAGTACAGTTTTACTAATATACCCAGGTTTATTTTCTCTTGTTTCAATGCCGTTGTAACATATGGCTATTTAAACTACTGGACTAGATGGTAAATTAATTTTTGCGTTTATAAAGTTTAAACCGGTGATTGAACAATTTCATAATGTGCAGTCTTTATTGCAGTACAGTTTTACTAATATACCCAGGTTTATTTTCTCTTGTTCCAATGCCGTTGTAACATATGGCTATTTAAACTACTGGACTAGATGGTAAATTAATTTTTGCGTTTATAAAGTTTAAAAGAGCGTTAAGCAGAATAGAAAATAAATAATAACTAAAGCTAGTAATGTAAAAGTCTAAAAATCAAAGAGGTAAAATGCTGTTTTAAAATTTATACTGTGTTGATCGAGTTCACTTTGCATTCACTTTTTATATGACGTTGGTATGACGAAATATTTCGTCATACCAGGAAGAGAACTCCAGTGATCATAACGATTTCTTTTTTCATGGACGTTTTCAAAAGGTGAAAAAAATGTTTTACGGACTGCATGCTGACGAATTGTAAAAAAATGCTTTGCGTTTTTACAAATATATGGATAAAAATAACAGATTCAAAATGACTCAGTGCGTGTGGTGGTGTATTAAAAAGAGTTAGATATTTAAGAATGAGATGTGTTTTGAAGTAACTATTGCTTCAAAATTCTACAGCTGCCTCGCTGTGTATGCTGTAACGCGCATGTACATTGAGTACCTGCATGTATTAGATAACCACTGAGAGAAGTAATGCTAAAAAACAGTGTTTTGCATGGAATGGGCATGATGAGGAACGAAGAGAACTATTTTCGGTCATTAGGGAAGATTTAATGGAGAACAGTGATAGAAACATTTGATAGAACAAACGCTTTACGGTTTTGTCTTTAATGAATTTACTCAAGTTCCAAGATGTGTCTTTTATAAGGTAATATGAGTGAGAAAAATATTTAAGAATGAGATAAGTTTTGAAGTAGATATTGCTTCAAGATTCTACAGCTGCCTCGCTATGTATGCTGTAACGCGCATGTACATTGAGTACCTGCATTTATTGGATAACCACAGACACCACTGTGGAAGACTTTAACGGCTTTTAAGGCTGTTTAAGAGTATTTGAAATGTATCAGACAATTGAAAATCATATCAACTACGAAATATACTTTCTCATTTGTTTTCCTAATGCAAAAGATGTGAAGGCAGCTGAAATTCATCGGCAGTTAAATGAAATGTATAGAGAAAACACTAAGAGAAGTAATGCTAAGAAACCGTGTTTTGCATTTAAATATGGGCCTCACGAATGTACATGATGAGGAACGAAGAGATCGGTCATTAGTGAAGATTTAAAGGTGAACAGTGATGAAAACATTTGATAGAACAAACGCTGTACGGTTTTATCTTTATTGAGTTTACTCAAGTTTCAAGATGTGTCTTTTATGAGGTAATGTGATATAAGGAACTGTGTTGAATGAAGCAAAAATACTAAACGTAGCTATTGCTTAACTGGAATTTATCTGCAAAGATAAAAAAATACTAAACGTTTAGCTATGCTTAATATTTAAAATATCTGAAAGGAAAATATTAAAAAATGATTTGTTAATCAAAAGATTAATAATTTATATTTTGAGAAAAAAAAATATTAAAAATTTTGAAAATTAGATTGTAAAAAAAAAAACTTTAAATTAAAAAATTAAAAAATAGAACAAAGTTTTTCTTTGAAAAAAAATTGAAAAAAAAAATATGTCTATTTATAAATACTAAAACATCAATAACAAAAAAAAAAAAATTTCAAAAAGAAAAAATTTTTCCGATAAGTTAAATTTGAGGTAAAGGAATTCAATATGGCTGCTAGATAGCCAACTTTTCTTGTGATAAAATAAAAAAAGGTTCTTTAATTTGAAAATTACAGTTTTTATGTAACTTTTAAAGACTTACTTAAAAAAAAAACTCAAAACATCATTAAAAAATTTTATCAAGTTTTAAAAGATAAGGATAAAATATGTTAGAATAAATGGCCACTTCCTTTTTTGTGTACTCAAGATAAATAAATAAATATATTATGAAAATTACATATTACTTCAAATAAATAAATTTTACTTGAAAAAAAAATAAATGACATCATTAAATTAAAATCATACAAAAGAAATAAAATATTAGAATAAACAATAAGAAAAAAACATAAAAGTATTTTAAAAAATTTTATCTTTGATAAAAAACATTAAAACCACACAAAAAAAGAAAAATATATCAGTGTTTGAAAAATATTTATTTGAACAATACACAGAAAAATATTTTATCAGTGTTTGAAAAATATTTCGCGGTATCAGTTTTACTTTCACAGAAAAATATTAACATTGGGAGATACCGCATAAACTGCAAAGCTCTTAGGAATTCTTCTGGGAACAGAAACCAAAGAAGTCTCTTCAGAAAGAGAAAGACATAAAAAACTATCATTGAGTAGCAAACACGCTACAACCTCAATCATTAAAATCACCCATTTCCAGTTAAAAAGAAAAAGCAGATTTGTTCTACGGGTAAAGGAAAATATTTTCCTGTGCTAGACAAAACAATTTTATTTTCGCAGCGTTTCTCCGAACAAATAAATACTATCCCTTCTGTAGGCTCTTGTATCTTAGAGGAGTAAAATGAAAAGTTTTTATTTATGGTCGTGTTTAGAGGTTTTTATTCCAGAAGTCTGAACGCAGAGTGATATATTTCTCCAAACCTTTTGGAGATCAGCTAAAATTTCTCTTTTTTAAAATCTAAAGTCTTTTCTCTAAGGAGGGAAAGCGAGTTGAGATGTCTAAATAAATGAATAAACTGCTATGGATAGATTATTAGGATGTTCCGACAGTTAATCAGTAACAAAGAGTATGTATAATTAATGATAAATATGGCAGACATTATCTTGCTATGGGGTTTTCAACTGACCGCTTGCAGGCTGCATGTGGCACGAAAGGCAGATTTTACAACCCATGAAATCTTAAGAAAAAACACAAAAAACTTCATATCTCCGTATAGCATTCTCCTTTACAAATAAGACAGAATTTGACTTATAAATTCTGTTTCATGTTCTTACCAGAGCCATCCGTATAGTGGTTGATTGAAGTAATCATTCATAATACTCCCACTTAAATTATCTTTTTTTGAAATTTTATCATAATTTGCTTGTACTCTTAACAGAGCGATCCATTTATTGATTGATGAAAGCAATCCTTCATGATAGAAGTTGGTTGATGGAAGTAATCATTCATAATACTTCCACTTAATTATCTTTTTTGCATTTTTATTTTGATTTACTTGTGTCCCACTTAATTATCTTTTTTGAAATTTTATTATGATTTGTTTGTACTCTTAATAGAGCAATCAATTTATTGGTTGATGAAAGTAATCATTCATAATTCTTCCACTTAATTATCTTTTTGAAATTTTGTTATGATTTGCTTGTGTTCTTAACAGAGCAATCCATTTATTGGTTGATTGAAGTAATTATTCATAATTCTTCCACTTAATTATCTTTTTTAAAATTTTATTATGATTTACTTGTGTTCTTAACAGAGCAATCTATTTATTGGTTGATTGAAGTAATTATTCATAATTTTTCCAGTTAATTATCTTTTTTAAAATTTTATTATGATTTGCTTGTGTTCTTAACAGAGCAATCCATTTATTGGTTGATGGAAGTAATCATTCATAATACTCCCACTTAATTATCTTTTTTGAAATTTTATTATGATTTGCTTGTGTTCTTAACAGAGCAATCAATTTACTGGTTGATGAAAGTAATTATTCATAATTCTTCCACTTAATTATCTTTTTTGAAATTTTATTATGATTTGCTTGTGTTCTTAACATAGCAATACATTTAGTAGTTGATGGAAATATTCACTTATATTACTCCCATTTAATTATCTTTTTTGAAATTTTATTATGATTTGCTTGTGTTTTTAACAGAGCAATCTGTATAGTGGTTGATTGAAGTAATCACTCATAATACTCCCACTTAATTATCTTTTTTGAAATTTTACTATGATTTGCTTCTGTTCTTAACAGAGCAATCCATTTATTGGTTGATGGAAGTAATCATTCATAATACTTCCACTTAATTATCTTTTTTGCATTTTTATTTTGATTTACTTGTGTTCTTAACAGAACAATGCATTTATTGGTTGGTGGAAGTAATCATTCATAATACTCCCACTTAAATTATCTTTTTTAAAATTTTATTATGATTTGCTTGTGTTCTTAATAGAGCAATCCGTTTATTGGTTGATGGAAGTCATCATTCGTAACGTTCCCACTTAATTATCGTTTAAAAATTATGATTTGTTTGTGTTCTTAACATAGCCATACGTTTGTTGGTAGATGGAAGTAATCATCAAATATCAAAACCGTAGCGCTATAAACCAAACCAAACAAAACCTTATAAATACATTTAAAATCATTAAAATATAAGGACAATATTTACAGAGATATCATTAATAAAAAATTATCTAATTTTTTAAATATGTTAGAACAATGCACACTTCTCTTTCTGAATACTGAATAATAAATAATAATTTATTACAGATTCTAAATTTAAATTTAACTAAGCAAATTTTTAAAAATAAAGCATCAAGTTACAAATGCTTTCTACAGTTGAAAAAATTATTGAAATGACAAAAACTAATAAATGGTTATTCGAAAGGCGAAATGTAAAATTGCATTTGAACGTAACGAGAAATTGACCACAGCAAAAAAAATAAATAGTGTTGTAACCGTCAATGTTTGAAAAACATTTTATGTATATCAGTTCCAATTTTATGAAAGAATATTTACTTTGAAAAAAGTCAAATAAATGCAAGGTTCTTAGGAATTCTTCTGGGAACAAAAAGCCTCTCAAAAGTCTTCAGAAAGAGGGGGACAATAAAACAGTACCGAGTAACAGACACACTACAGCTTCAATAGCTAAAATCACCCATATACAAATAAAGAAGAAACAGATTTATGTTGACAAAGTAGGAAAATATTCTTCTGTACTACACAAAGCAATTTTATGTTAGAAGAGATGTGCAAAGGAATGAACTTTTCTGACTGCAATCTATTGTAACTCCCAACTGTAAAATAAAAATGCAATGCTGTTTGTAGTCGTATGTAGAATGTTTGACAGAATCATATATATCTTGGGAGTATACTAAATGCAATATTGTGAATTTATATATATTTTTTTAAAGTATTTAACCCCTTAACAATTTTATTTTTTTCACGAATTCGATCCAACAAATGTCACATTTTTTTGTTGCATATGTTTGTTCGTTTTACATTTGCAAGCTGGATAATGTAATAAAATAAAAAAATTGTATTTAAACATAAAAAGAAATTTACCATAGCACAAAAAGAAATAATGTTGTCATTTTTTGAAAAACATTTTCGCAGTGTCACTTACCCTTTCACAAAAAAATGCTAATACTGGGAATTCAAATAAACTGCAAAGTTCTCAGGAGTTCTTTTGGGAATGGAAACCAAAGAAGGCAAGAAAAACGTCACTCAGTATCAGACATACTACAACTTCAATCACTAAAATCACCCATTTTCAGGTAACAAAGACACAGATTTATTCTGTGAGAGTAAAAAAATATTTCTTTGGGCTACACAAAGCAATTTTATTTTCGAAAGATTTTGCAGATGAATAAAGCTATCCTACTGCCCTTCGTTGTAATTCCAAGGAGTAAAATAAAAAATAAATCATTTATGCAAAATTTTTGGTAGAAATTTATATATTTTGGGGGTATGTAAACGACAAAAATTATGGAACTTATAAAAAACTTTTTTCACAATTCTTTGCATGCTCACAAAAATCCCAATATATTTGCATAAAATTACTAAAAATATAACGACCTTTTTTACAATCCCCTTATTAACGTAAAAAATCATATTTTTTAAAATTTGTTAAAACAAATGCACTATGTTAGAAAACATGTTAAAAGAAATGCCTTTTTTCCCTTTAAACTGAATAAATAATAATATATTATAATATGTTATAGTTTCTCAATTTTAACTTAACTATGTAATTTTTTTAAAAATTAATACGTCAAATTACGAATGCTTTCTACATTAAAAATTATTGAAAATGATTAAAAAATTATTAAAATTTATAAAGAAATAAAAAATTGTATTTAAACCCAAAATGAAATTGACCAGAGCAGAAAAAGAAATAATGTTGTAATCGTCATTTTATGAAAAACATTTTCGCAGTGTCACTTTATTTTTGGGGTATGCAAACTACAGAAATTGTGGAATTTATAAAAAACTTTTTTCACAACTCTTTGCATGCACACAAAATTCCCAATATATATACATAGAATTACTAAAATATAACAGCATTTCATACAATCACGTTATTAATGTAAAAAATCATATTAATTTTTAAAACATGTTAAAACAAATGCACTTTGTTAGAATACATGTTAGATGTTTCTTTTTGTGTAAACTGAAGAATAAATAATAATATTACAGTTTCTCAATTTTAACTCAGCTACGTCATTTTTTTAAATATAATAGTTGTGCAAATGCTACTTGTAATAATAATAATAATACTTGTACAAATGTATTATGTACAAATACTTTCTACATTAAAAAATATTGAAAACGATGAAAAAAAATCATTAAAAAAATCTATATGAAAATCGAAATACAAAATTGTATTTAAATACAAGAAGAAATTGACCATAGCACAAAAAGAAATAATGTTGTAACTGTCATTTTATGAACAAAAACTCACAGAGTCAGTTTCAATTTCTCGGAAAAATACAAACATTGAAAATTTAAACAAACTGCAAAATTCTCAAGAATTCTTCTGGTATTAGAAACTAAAGAGGGCAAGAAAAACAATACTCAGTAGCAGAAACACTACAACTTCAATCAATCACTAAAACCACCCATTTCCACAGAGGAATTTGTTTTCGAAATGATTTGCAGATGAATAAAGCTATCCTACTGCACTTTGTTGTAACTCTAAGGAGTAAAATAAAAAATAAAGCCTATATGGTCGTCTGCAAAATTTTTGGTAAAAATTTATATATTTTTGGGTTATGCAAACTACAGAAATTATGGAATTTAAAAAATAATTTTTTCACAACTTTTTGCATGCACACAAAAATCCCAATATATATTCATAAAAGTACTAAAATATAACGGCATTTCTTACAAACACGTTATTAATATAAAAAAAGTCATATTAATTCATATTAGTTCTCAGGAATTCTTTTGGGAATAGAATCCAAACAAGGAAAGAAAAACATCACTCAATAGCAGACATACTACAACTTCAATCACTAGTATCACCCTTTTCTAGATAAGAAAGAAATAGATTTATTCCGTAAGAGTAGAAAAATATTTCTTTGTGCAACACAAAGTAGTTTTATTTTCGAAGTGTTTTGCAGATGAATAAAGCTATCCTACTGCACTTTGTTGTAACTTCAAAGAGTAAAATAAAAAATTATTAATGTAAAAAATCATATTGATTTTTAAAATATGTTAAAATAAATGCACTTTGTTAGAACATATATTAGAACAAATGTTTCTTTTGCTGTAAACTGAAGAATAAATAATA
>CM063508.1:59330010-59337510 GCA_032207245.1 Pardosa pseudoannulata
CATATATAATGAGCAACACTTCTGTAAATAATACCTCAGGATATGAATTTAAAGGAAAACCACAGTCCTCGCTACCCAAGTTATATTATACAATTCTCTGTTAGAATCTCTATTGAGAAATATTGAACTTGGAATCTGTAGGGGCAGGCGAGTAATAGTGAACAGCCAGAGAGCGCCATCTAGGAAGAAGGTAAGTACATTGGGGAGAACGTCGGAGGTGATGGTAAACTCCGGACGTGTAAACGAGGCTGTTAGGATAGATACTTGAATTTTATTATTGTTTACTGTAAATATTGTAATATTTGTATATATAATTGTCAGGTAGTAGTTTGTGCTCTGTCTGAAAATAAACCTTAATGTGGAAAAATAAATCTACTGTTTGGATGTGAATTTATACAACGACTCGGCGATCTTCACAGAATCTTTGGGTTAAATAAAATACTTTCATGATGATGAAGGATTATCAAGGAACCATGTGTCCCTCCAGATATATTAGCTCTTTAAAATTTTTTCGATCTTTTATAAAAATTTTTGACAATCACTAACATAATTACTGAATCTTGTATAAATTCAGACCGATGCTGCATCATATACCATCTAGGCTTAATATCTTTGAATAAACTAACCATTCATTATATGAATTTTTAAATTTCTCTCAATTTTGTATTACAGTAAAATATTAATTATCTGGCTATAGACAATATACTTTCCAAGGAGCAGAGAAAGCGATGGTTTTGTTATTGATATACCGATAATTGAAATTAGAAGTCATTCTAAAAGTGTCCCTTAGTTTTGCATTAATGCAACAGTAAATAAGTTGGTTAAAATTTCATGCTTTATTTGCCCGCTACTAAGATAGTGTGACCAACACTAATACAAATACAGCAGAGTCTTGTTAATTGGAGGAGAATGGAACCGGACCTAGTTCGAAATATTGAGAACTCGAATTATCAAAAATGATTAATTTAATAAAATATAAATATAAGCTCAATTTTTAAATCCGTAAGTATATTTCAATAAAATATATTTACATAATATTATTACATTAATTGCTGAAGATAAGTTGATTACATATTAAAGTAATTGTCGATGGTGTTTTGTTTAAGTACACTGTACATACAGCAATAGCATGCCATCTTCTGAGAATCACTTTGTCGGCTAGAGTCGCCACAGATTGTTGTTTTACGTACCTCATGGTGACCTGTAGAGCAGCAAGAACTTCGCTGTGACTCATACACATTGGAGGAATAATTTGTTAGGTCCTCCTCCTCACTGTCCACCTGATCTACTTTATTAGTCATATGAACTATAGCTGCATTCGAAAATTCTAGTTGTTATTCATTATTTTACCACCAAGGAAATTCTATCTGTGTTTTCGCTCCCTGAGTTTGGTTTGCTTTGGAACGTTACGGTCTACTGTTTTGCCCACGAGGGCTAATGAGACCGGGACCTACTACTTAAAGCGGATTCCGAACGGCTACGAACATCCATGCCATAGTGGGATACGAACCCACGAACTCCAGTACCGACGATCAGCGCCCTAACCAATAGGCCAGCGTTTCGCTCCCTCAGATTCCTTAAATTAAATTTAACAAAGGTGACTACGATTCCCTGAGCTGGTACCGATCTAATAGAACGACAATCTGCACAATTAAACTATCTTTAGAATGTGGAAAGATACTTTTGGAGTAGATGAAAAAGAGGTTGAATAAATCTGGTTAAACAACTTTCTAACAAACAAAAACAGCACTATTCCCTTCCCATCAAACACACATCCTAGGAAAAATACAAAACCCGCTTTCTTTGGGAAGGAGTACTACTGATAGCTTTGGCGTGCGTAGTGAACACGAGACCGATTAAATAACAATAAAAAAGAGATGTAGTTCATGTGTTTGGTTATTTTTTCGGATATACATTTTTGTTTGTTTCTTTGGTAAAACTGGCTTAAGTCAGATTTATGGGAAACTCGAACAATCAAGGCTTGAATTTTAGAGATTCTATTCTCTTGATTCATGCATAAAGCCAGACATACGTTGCGTAATATATCCTGTATGCTTAAGGGGACATATTACATTTCGAGAATTAAAATTACCATCTTAAAAGCCTTTTTTTCGATTCATCATAAAACAAAATGTGCTGCTCTTATTGGAATAATTTTTACAAGTTATTTATTAAGCCTCTAGTTTTAAACATTTATTTAGTTTTATCATTTTAAGTAATTTATTTTTAAAAGTAACATAAAAATTATACACGAAATTTAAAAAATTAAATTCAGTAATCTGAGAAATAGATTTGGAAATATGTGTATCACAAACTAAATTTTTATACTCAACTGAAATAAAGCATCTCTTTTATTCCGTAAACCAAAGCTTGAAATGTATCTGAAATTTTAAAATTGAAAAAAATATAAAAACCATTATTATATTGAAAATTTAAAACGAAAGTTTCCTTATTATCGTATGAAATAAAGTATATCTCTCGTATTTAAATAATTAAGGTATACTTAATATGAAAAATATTCGCTACTATTTGGTATAAAAATTTAGTTTCTATATACAAATTTCAAAAATTATTTTGAGGCTGGTTAAACTTTTATTTTTTAATTTGATGTATA
Source organism: Pardosa pseudoannulata (assembly GCA_032207245.1). Classification (NCBI taxonomy): domain Eukaryota; kingdom Metazoa; phylum Arthropoda; class Arachnida; order Araneae; family Lycosidae; genus Pardosa; species Pardosa pseudoannulata. Next base: position 59,332,625 of record CM063508.1, read on the forward strand.
TGTTTTATTTTTTTCATTAAAAGCACTGCTTTTAATGGTAAAACTAAATAATATTTATATAGGTAGAACCTCATCAGCGAAATTGAAAATTTTATTTTATATGGTATCAAACATAGATAACTATAATAAAGACTTTTAAGCTAATACTATGTCTCCTTAATGCTTTTCAATAAGCTAATTATTTTCTATAATAAATTTTAAAAATTTCTCTAATTTTTTTTTGTGTTACCGTAAAATATAAATTTTCTAGCTTTATATAATATACCTTTACCGAAGCAAAGAGAATTAGTGATATATAAATAATAAAGCGATCACTTTATTATTTATATATCACTAATTAAAAAAAAATGGAATTCATTCTAAAAATGTTGTGAAGCATTGCATTAACGCAAATGAACGAAAGTTAGTTAAAATTGTATGCGCTATTTGTTGACTTTAGAGATAATGAGTTTTCCAGATAATAAATGATTCTTTTGTGTATGTGTGACACACATCATTTAGAACCGTTGGCTTGTTTTCTTCACAATTAAATACGGAATGAGCTGTGGGAATACGCTAAAATGAGCAGCATATTTAAAAAAAAAATATGAAAAATTGGACTGCGGATGCTGCTATAATAATTTATGAATGATGGCTATTCCTATATCTATTGAACTTTTTAAATTTCTAGTTGTTTGGCGTAACTGCTTATTAATTCTTATGTTAATTACATTCTTTTAGATACAGTATTATCCTGAAAGACGAAAAATTAATGTTAAAACACAACTTATATGAATAATTTGATTATGGAATATATTAATTTAAGCTAAGTTCAGATTAAATGTATAAGACTCCCAAAGATTAATTTTTTTAACTCACTAAAGAATAGATTTTTAAAGTAAAATAAATACATTTTTCTAAACACAGCAAAATACCTAGATATCATGCATACTTGAAGCAAGTTTGATTTGTTCTGGATAATATCTTGTCATAACAAACTTGCTGCAAAACTTCTGTAAGTTAGACGGAACATAAAGCGACTACTCCTTTCCAACGCTATTTTGTTGCAAAAACTGTGGCAACCTTGTCATGACAACCTAGAAGCAAGCGAAAATTCTTAGACTTTCTGCAGTCTTGTTTCAAACTTGCAGACTTGTCATGCTGAACTTGCTGCAAGGTTGCAGGCTTGCAAAGCAACAATGCTGCAAGTTTACTGCAAACTGAATTTGCTAACTGAGTACCATTCATACGTTATTCAAGGGGCTAAAGTGAAAGGACGTATAAATTAAAAGACGCAAAAATGAAAATTTATTAGACATATATTTTATAAAACTTGCATTTTTGCAATTTATGTAAAAGTAATAGTTTTTAAAGATTTCAGTACTAGTCAATATTCCCAGCGGTGGTTCGCGCTTTGTGCTCCAAGACAATTATCTGAAATTCGGTCTGGGTAAGATTGATTCAACCTTTCATACTACAGTGGGTAGTTGAAATGAGGACCAAGTATGCTTGAGACCTAAATACTGTGAAAGTCTGCGAAAGTTCTGTGAAAGGCTGACCACCTAACCGAGACATATGCTTTGCTCACCAAGGCCTTTAGTCTCGAAAAAGGAGATTGACTCTGAAGGCCACGACTACACTCATTTACTTACGAAGAATTTAGTTTTTTAGTACTACTATATATAACTACATAGTGTATTGAAAAGAGGGTAATATTTAAATTTTAAAATTAAGCATCCACCACAAACAGGAAAAAAATATCGTGCCTTCATTGTGTATCTCGAGCACTAATTATATCACTTAAATGATTGCAGGTAGATTTTAATTAAATGATATTTAATCTTCGTCTTGTTGCTTGTCCGGTGTGAGTCCTAAATATAGCAACAGGAATAAAGTACATTAAATGTTTTTTACTGGTAATTCGTTCATCGAGGTAAAAATTGTGAAGTTTTTCAATGAAGTTCTCGTGTTTATTTAAAGGAAGGGGGAATAGCTTCTTTACATTTTCGGTAGTGATTACTTAAATTAGCTCTATATAATTTGCTTTCTGTTAATTCATCAATTGATCTTAATTATTAAAAAAGTTTCCCCTTTAATTGAAAAGGAACAATAATAACGAATGACAGAATTTCCGTTAGAAAAAGGGAAAAACGACGTATGACTAATTGTGCCATTTAAATGCAAGTAAGCTTTCAATCATATACTTTTCCTTACTCTTCTGAGTTATTTTGCAATTAAAATAAAAAATTGCCAAGAACTGAAACAACTTCTGTATGCAATAAATCATTTTTTTGAATGGAAGCATATGTTTTACTTGTCATTCCTTGCTTTAAAATGTTGTCTTGCAGACGTTACGATAGCAACAACGTTCGACAAAAACAGGATAGCGTTCTAGGGTTAGTTAAAACAAATCTTGAATCGTTGTCTGATATACTGTTTGTCTATGAGTTTTAAGTACAGCAATATGAATCAATTTAAGTGCTGTATAATTTTTTTTACTAGTGTTTTCACATAAAAAAGTTTTTCAACGATGACCAGTGCTGATTTGCAGGAAGGTCAAATAACTTCTTCAAATTCTTAATTCTGTGTGTTTCTCGTTTAAATTAGTTTCCAATATTTTATTTCCTTTTAATTCATTGCCGAACGGAGGCCGAATAGATAGAGCGATGCTTTTCGGTATCGGAGTTCATGGTTTGAAATCCTCCCTGCTTGAATGTATGTTTGTAGCAATTCGAAGTCAGATTTAACCGAACGATGGCCGATTGGTTAGGGTGCTGGCCTTCGGTACCGGAGTTCGTGGGTTTGAATCCCATTGTGGCATGGATGTTCGTAGCCTTTCGGAATCGGTTTTAAACTGTAGGTCCCGGTCTCATTAGCCCTCGTGTTGCAAAAAAGTAGACCATAGCATTCTAAACCAATCGATATCAGGTTTAAGCAGTAGGTCCTGTTGTCATTATCTCCCACGTATAAAAAATAGCCACCATAGAAATCAAAATAAGACAAAACCTGTTAATTCATCAACTGTGTATATTTTCTGAAATATTATACTTTAATAGCAAGGCAATAATAAGGATTGAGGCTAAAATTTTGTGTGTGAAAACTGGAAAACGACGTATAACAAAAGCTTTGAATCTTTTGCGTCATATAAAAGAAATACTTAATCATAGTAATTACAAATGTATCCAGATCGTGATAAAACGCCGTTTAAATGAGAAACATATTAACGGTGTTTTACTACATTTTATTTTTGAAAAGTGACACACAATTATTATTATTTTTACACTGCGGATTAAGAGAGGCGAAATTATATGAAATTATGTATTTTCTTATCCCTCTGCTTGGCTATAAGTAACTTTTATAAACAAACCACTTTGCCATAAATATTTCACGCTTTAAATGATAGCATGAATGTGTAACAAGGACTCTAAAAGTTCAAGTTCTAAATTATGTGATACATTTTTCATTACACAAAACTGAAAAATATGCTTGCTCGGCAAACTTGATTTGACATATTTTCACTAGCTCCAACAGACTGATAAATACAGCTACTGTCAACATTAATCAGATGCTTAAAACTAAAAAGAAAATATTTTACTGAAACATTTTGTAATTTATTATTTCTGTACTTTAAAATTTTGTTAAACGATTACTGCATTCTCCGCAAAAATTTCTTATGTAAAAATATGTAAGCTAACTTATATATTTTTACAAAAGAAATTTGTATTAATGAATATTTATAGATGATTTATTTATATTTTAAATTGATAAATGAAACATATTTATAGATGATTTATTTATAATGTGATTTTGGCTTTTCTAAAATGGTTGCTAAAGTTTCGGAAAGCGACGGTGATTTCTTTTAGAAAATTACGAAATTGAGTTGCTTTATATAGTAAAAGTAAGTAAATTGTTATAATATTTGGTAAAATTGTTATAATATTTGATATGGTTTATTTTTCCTTAATACGGTTAACTTTTAACTTTGCAACTTAATGTGTTTTTAAACAATTTCGGCATTCCTTTCCGAAAAATTTCATTTGTAAAAATATGCAATTTGAATAAATGGTTTATTTACATTGTGGTTTTGCTTTTTCGCTATGGTTGCTAAAGTTTGGGGACTCAAAGTTGATTTCTTTAAGAAAATTACGAAACTGAGTTGCTTTATTTCGCAAAAATGAGTAAATTGTAATTATATTTGGAAGGGATGTCTTTCTCTTATACAGTTAATTATTTATCTTTTAATCAGTGTTTATGCGTTATTTGTGCTTGTGCTATACCTAAGTATTGGAAAAATTAAAGATTTTAATAGAGAGGATCCAAAACACATAACTCTAAAAAAATCTTAAAATATAGTTTTATATATAGTAAAATATTATTTTAGTAAAACATAATTTATTACATGATTCAATATTAAAAAAGTTGGTTTTGTTTGGAGCCCCACAGTCTATTTTTTAATTTTTTAATTTTTATTCTATTTTATTTATTTATTTATTTATTTTTTTGCAACACGAGGGATAATGAGAACCGCGATTACTTTTGAAAGTCTATTCCGAGCGGCTATGGACATCGACATCAAAGTGATATTCGAACCTACGAAATTTGGGACCGAAGATCGATCAGTGCCCCTAATCATTTGGCCAACGTTCGGCTTCAAGAGCTTGATACTAGTAGACTGTTTGCATAATGATTAATTGTAATTAAAAAATCTGTAGAAACAAAATTGCTGAAGAGATAAATAGCAGCAAAAGCTTTACATTTCTAGGATTAACACTGTACAGTTTTATCCCAATGTTGTTCCCGTGGTTTGACTCTAAGTGAGCATTCATTCTTTAATATTATTTTATATCGTATATATAATACTAAATGTCGATTTATAAATTATAATACGTGATTTTTTTAAAATTTAA
>CM063508.1:59342510-59347510 GCA_032207245.1 Pardosa pseudoannulata
AGAGTTTGAAAAAAGAAAATTAAAAGCTCAAAACAACTTTCAACTCTGGTGAGAACAAGAAATAAAATATTGTAATTTTACTTCATCCGATAAGAACTTTTTTTCCGCTTTAATTATATGCAAAAGAAGAAAGTTACAAGATCATTAAGAAACAAACTCTTCCATTTAATGTTTTCTAACACCGAAAGTTTTTTCGAGAATGGTTAATGTATTCTTAACATGACATATTCTGTAAGTGTATTAAATAAAACAAAACATTTCTGAAACAAAAGTCTTATTTCAAATGGATTAAGTTATCCGTACAAGAGTTAACATTCTAGTATAATTTTTGGCGCATGCAATTTAAATAATGAAATGTCCTGACAGAAGCGATAATACAAGACAAGTTAAAATTTACACGAAAAATAGTTTTCACTATGTTTAATGAAGTTGTTTTATTTTAATAGAACTACATTTGAATTATTTTTTATCTACTCATTAACTTAAGAATAGCAACTTAAAAACAAGAGTAATTCGGTGTTATTCTGAACTTTGCATAATCTGAAAAAATACAAAATAATTTGAATTTAAAAACACAACATGAATTTAAAAGGAAAATTACTTTTAATGATTAACTACAAACACTAAAAGAGTTAGCACGCATTTAAAAACTTGTTTATGAGTCTCTTTTATGAGTTTAGACTGAAAAATTATGCAATTTACAACTTTAAATGGAGCATAAACTCAGTACATTATGGAATAACTTATGTGAAGCATTTACATGACAAAAAAATGCCTATAATTAATCTTTAATCAAAGCTTGAATATTTTTTTTTCTGTCGCGCATTATTCAGTCATCTGTGGTAAATGGGCATAGGGATAAGATACAATTTTTCATTAGCTTTTATTTGAAGCAGACATCTATGATTTCACAATCGATGATAGCTCTCATTAATTTAGTTTTTGGAAAAATTTATGAAGAAAGTAATTTAAGTTTCATACTATGTGGGTCAAAATACAGTCGAAGCTTGAATTGAATTGGTAATTTTTCAGTTACGAGGAAAGGAAAGCACAATATTTTGCAATCTGTCTGCCTGTAAAGAGTTTTTGTAGGATTATAGCTACTCATTAAAGTCAAAGTTAACATATTTTTAACATTTAAAAATAAGTAAATGGAGCATAAATGTTATACTTTTCGAAGTAACATATTCTTATATGTAACAGTTACATAATAAAAGAAATTTCTATTGATAATCTGTAAACGAAGTTTGATTATTTTTTTTTTCTTATACGCATCATTCGGTCATGTGTGGATACAAAAAACAGTTTTATGATAAATAAAAAAAGTTTTATAATAAAAAAGATGTTTATGATTCGTCTTTAACCAATGCTTCATTATATTTTTCCTCACACGCTTAATTCAGTTACCAACAGTAAAAGAAACTTTGTGATAAAACACAATTTTTCGCTGGCTTTTATTTAAAGCAGACATCTATGATTTCATAATCGATGATTGGTCTCATTAATTTAGTTTTTGGAAAAAGTTATGAAGAAAGTAATTTAAGTTTCATACTATGTGGGTCAAATTACAGTCGAAGCTTGAATTGAATTGGTAATTTTTCAGATACGAGGAAAGGAAAACACTATATTTTTCAATCTGTTTAACTGTAAAGAGTTTTTGTAGGATTATAGTTACTTATTGAAGGCAAAGTCAACTAATTTTTCGCATTTCAAAATTTGTAAATGAAGCATAAAAGCAATATTTTACTTAGTAACATATTCTTATGTGAAACAGTTACATAATAAAAGAAATTTCTATTAATAATCTTTAATCGAAGTTTGATTAATTAATTACGAAGTTTGTTTAATTTTTCATCATTTGGTCATCTGTGGATACAAAAAACAGTTTTATGATAAATAAAAAAAGTTTTGTAATAGAAAAGATGTTTATGATTCATCTTTAACCAATGCTTCATTATATTTTTCCTCACACGCTTAATTCAGTTACCAACAGTAAAAGAAGCTTTGGGATAAAACACAATTTTTTTGCTGGCTTTTATTTAAAGCAGACATCTATGATTTCACAATCGATGATCGGTCTCATTAATTTAGTTTTTGGAAAAATTTATGAAGAAAGTAATTTAAGTTTCATACTAGTTGGGTTGCCGAACGATGGACGAATGGTTAGGGTGCTGGCCTTCGGAACCGGAGTTCGTGGGTTCGAATCCCACTATGGCATGGATGTTTGTAGCCGTTCGGAATCGGCTTTATGCAGTAGGTCCCGGTCTCATTAGCCCTCGTGTTGCAAAAAGTAGACCGTAGTGCTCCAAAATCAACCCAACCCATACTATGTGGGTCAAATTACAGTCGAAGCTTGAAAGTGAATTGGTAATTTTTCAGATACCAGGAAAGGAAAACACTATATTTTTCAATCTGTCTGCCTGTAAAGAGTTTTTGTAGGATTATAGCTACTCATTAAAGTCAAAGTTAACATATTTTTCGCATTTCAAAATAAGTAAATGGAGCATAAATGTTATACTTTTCAAAGTAACATATTCTTATATGTAACAATTACATAATAAAAGAAATTTCTATTGATAATCTGTAATTGAAGTTTAATTATTTTTTTTCTTATACACATCATTCGGTCATCTGTGGATACAAAAAACAGTTTTATGATAAAGAAAAAAAGTTTTATAACAAAATTAAAGAAAACGTTCGCATACCAGTATTTCAAAATGCGTATATGCAGCGTAAAGGCAATATCTTACGAAAGAACTTATTCTTATGTGAAAGAGTTACATAATATAAAAGTGTCTATAATTAATCTTTAAGTAATCTTTAATAAAGATTTAATTATTCTTTTACTCATGCGCATCCTTCAGTTATCTGGGGTGAAAGGAGTTAAAAGATGAAATATAATTTTTCATTGGATTTTGTTTGAAGCAGATTTCGCAATCAGTGATTCGATCTCATTAATTTAGATGTTGAAAAACGTTATGGAGAAAGTAATTGACGTTTTTTTCTATATGGGCCAAATTTAAATTTCGCCAAAAGCTTAAATAGATTTCAAATCATTAAATGTTCAGATACCTAGAAAGGAAAACAATACATTTGTCAATCAAACTATAAAGAGTGAATTTTTGTAGGAATGTGCGTAACAGAAAACGTTAAAGAAAACGTTAGCATACCAGTATCTCAAAATGCGTATATGCAGCGTAAAGGCAATATCTCATGAAAGAATTTATGCTCATGTAAAACAGTTACATGCTATAAAAGTTTCTATAATTAATCATTAATTAATCTTCAATAAAGGTTTAATTATCCTTTAGTCACGTCCATCCTTCAGTTATATGCTTTAAAAGAAGTTAAAAGATGAAATATAATTTTTCATGGAGATTTGATTGAGGCAGATTTCACAATCGGAGATTAGATCTGATTAATTTAGTTTTTAAAAAACGTTATGGGGAAAGCAATTGAAGTTTCATACGATATGGGTCAAATTCAAAGTTCGCCAAAGCTTAAATAGATTTTGAATTGATAAATTTTCAGATACCTAGAAAGGAAAACAATACATTTGTCAATCAAACTATAAAGAATGAGTAAATGCGTAAATGAAGTGTAAAGGCAATACTTTACAAAAATACTTATTCTTTTGTGAAATATATACATAATAAAATGTACATTTAGTCATCCAGGATAAGGAGAGATAAAATGCAATTATTTATAGGCTTTTATTTAAAGCAAGTCTCTTTGATTTTGCAATCGAGGGTTTGGGCTCATTAGTTTAAATTTTAAAAACAGTTATCAACAAAGTAATTAACCCCTTAATGCACAGTTTTTTTAAAAGGCCGGCAAAAAAAAATCAATTATTTTAACTGTAAAATTTAGAACGTTGTCTTGCCAAAAAAATTACAATAATTCAAAAATAATCAAAATTTTTATTGCAATTTTGGATTTGGATAACATTGCAGAAAATAGTCGAATATTGTAATATTACACTCACATCGACTTTTTTAATCTTTCTTTTTGAATTCCCATTTCAGAATAAACGTTATTATCAGTAAAAATACTTATTTATACTTTTAAAACATAAATAATAGCAATACTAGTATTTATAAAATTAATCAAAATTTTCTTTTGTGTGATATATTTCGAAACAAGGTGCAGCACATAGCCCAACATTGCAACTATTACACACGTAACGACTCTTTTTTCTTTTCCTTTGATATCTCTTTTAGCACACCACAGAGCTCAATATCTACAAAAGTACAACACCGCTCGAATTATCTGATACCTAGGCCAAGTGTGTACAGTTTGGCCAGTTTAGCACTCTCAAGTTAATTCGAGTGTGCACGTTAAGGGGTTAAGGTTTCACACGATTTGGGTCAAATTTTGTTTGGTCAAGGCTCATGAATATTTAGAATTCGTAAATTTTCATATATTGAGAAAAATAAACACTATATTAGTTAACATTAAAATAAGGAGTGATTATCGAAGAAAGGTTTGTTGACTATTAAAAATAAAATTAGCATATAAACGTAATACATTTTGGGATAACTTTTAAGTGAAGTAATTGCAGTAAAAATCTCGAGAGCATCATTCAGTCATCTATGGTAAAAAAAAGTTTAGGGATAAAACATAATTTTTCATTTCATTTATTCAGAACAGACATCTGTGATTTCACAATAGATGATTCGATGTCATTAATTTAGTTTTTGAAAAAAGTTACAGAGGAAGCAATCTAAGTTCCTCACGATGTGGGTCAAATTATGCTTATTCGATTTTGAATCGGTAAATTTTTACATATATAGAAAGGAAAACAATACATTTGTCAACCAAACTACAAAGAGTGAATTTTTGTAGGAATATACGTAACATATTAAAGATAGTGTTAATGTATTCGAACATTTCAAAATATGTAAATGAAGCATAAATGATACTTTACAAAAATACTTATTCTTATGTAAAACAGATACATAATAAAAAGTACATTTAGTCATTCATGGAATAAGGAGAGA
>CM063508.1:59352510-59370010 GCA_032207245.1 Pardosa pseudoannulata
CTCTGTGACCTTAGAGATCTTTGGCTTTTATAGCAGCAGGAAAAGCTCAAGAAATATTTCTGAGAAGGTGATGAAAGTTTTACTGAGCAAAGCAAAGATATTAAGAATATTCCAGGATACTTTTCTGGCAAACTAAAGAAAGATCCAGAATCTCCTGAATCACTAAATAAAGTAGAACATAAATAGAGGTATTAAATAAATACTTACAAGTATTTTTAAACCCTTTCGTCTCTACTGGGGTTTCAACTGATGATTTCGAAACTAGTATGATGACCATTCGGCTATGCAGACTCTAATGTTTCACTTCAATGCGGAAATATATATATATATATATATATATATATATATATATATATATATATATATATATATATATATATATATATATATACATATATATATATATACATATATATATACATATATATATATATACATATATATATATATATATATATATATATATATATATATATATATATATATATATATATATATATATATATATATATATATATATATATATATATATATATATATATATATATATATATATATATATATATATATATATATATATACATACAGTAGAACCTCCATAAGTTGACCACTTAAGGGACTGTAACTAAGTGGTCAACATATGGAGGTGGTCAACTTAGGGAATTTTTTAAAAATATTTACTATAGTACAATATTGGAAAAAAGTTAGTAAGCTATTTTAGTATTTTTTAAAGAAAAATTTAGAAAAAAATAGCACTTACTCATTTTGATTTTTAATGAAGGTACAGCATATTTTTAAAAATTTTGAAAGAATAATTCAATTTTTGTTTGAGTCCTCTTTTTTTTTCATTTGGTAACTGCGAAAAGCAATTTCACAGTTTACAAGTCCATCAAGAATGCTTGTGCATTTTTCTGCAACGAAATCTTTAAGTTGCTCCATCATGCGCTTTACATCGTCTTCCTTTAGAATTAGAAAGTTTTCAGTTTCATCGTCACTTGGATCATCATTCTCTTCGCCGTCCGTTTCTCGTACCTTAGAGTCCTCGCTGCACTTAGTCCCAGAGAGTATCTCACTGAAGATTGCCTCTGGGTCTGGTTCAATACATGTTACTAACTCATCGTCCATGGTAACATGATCTTCAAAATTAACTCCATCAAAAACTGGCAAGGGAGATATAGGAAGCTTATCCTCTTGCACCAATGTTGTAGCAGTAAGAAATCCAGCTTTCTTGTAGCAGTTCTTAATCGTGGCTTGCGTAACTTTATTCCAAGCAGAATTAATCAAATGAACAGCATTCAAAGCATTTACTGACGTAGCCGTTGATGATTCCAGAAGGACACAGGTTTGTGCTTTCATGATCACCCATTCCAGAAGTTGAGCTGTGTAGTGCACTTTGAAGGACTGAATAATGCGTTGATCTAAAGGTTGGGTTTTCGAAGTTGTGTTTGGAGGCAAAAATTTTAGTTCACATTTATGAGATTATTCACTTTTGGGTGGCTGGGGCAGTTATCCACGGTTAGTAGAATAGACCGCTTCTCTTTCCTCATTTCTACTTCAATTCCTCTAACCCACTCTTCGAATAAAGTACTGGTCATTTAAGCGGATTTATTCGCTCTCCAAAACACAGGAAGGTCATCAGGTTTTTTATTTTTAAATGCACGGAGTTTTGCGGTTGTGCCGCTCACCATAGGCTTCAATTTTTCTGCAGTCATACTAGCATATAGAAGAACAGTAAAACGCTGTTTTGAAAGTTTTCCTCTTTTGCAAGAGTCACCCTTCATTACTAGACTTCTATCAGACATTGCTTTAAAGAAGAGACCGCATTCATCAGCATTAAAGATGTCCTACTCTTTAAAACCTTTAGCAAACTCTGGGAATTTTTCAATAAACTTCTCCACCACTTCAGCTAAAACCTCATTCGATTCCCCACACAAAACTTTTTGAGAAATCTTGTATCGTAGTTTGAATTTTTCAAGCCAACCTGCTGATGCTTGGAAGTCCTCAATTTCGAATTCTTTTGCAAATTATTTGCTACTTCCTGAAGCATAGGCCCCGATATTCTTGCATTAATTGATTTCATCCCTGCAAACCAACGAAATGTGGCTTCATTCTCAGCTTCGAGACACGTTTTTCACATTTTTCTTTGAAGTTCCCCGTTTTCGGAAGAATATCTTTCCAGATATTCTTCCTTGCGTTTTAAAATGTTTACAGTTGTCTTACTCACACCAAATTTTTCTGCTGTCTTTTTTTGGCTGCTGCTTTCCAGAAAATTAAGAAGATCGACTTTCTCCTTTAATTTAAGTTCTCTTAGAGCTTTTCTTTGAGCCATTTTTAATAAAAAATCGCAAATAAACGACTGGTACTGCCACGACGTGATGTCCAGAAAAAAAAGAACAGAACGTGTTTCACATGTGAGCGATACACGTTGTTTTCCAATTCTGCGTAGTTCGTTCAATGCTACACCGCTACACACAAACACAATTTCCTAAACTTTTTCGTCAGATTTCAGCAATTACAGCCAATCCAAGAAATGAAAGCTTAACAAAAGGCTGGGTAATCTCTGGTATTTCCCTCCCATAGTACCATACTGGAAGTGAACAATGAATGGAGCACCAAAGAGAGGGGGATCGCGAGTGTTGCTCAGATAATCTAATTGACGGATAAAGAAATTCCTGGAAACCAGGTGGAGAACAGTGGGAGGAAAAATCTAATTCAATAAAACATCAGTGGTCATGTTACAGAGAGTAAAACCTACTAAAAATTGGTCAACATACAACTTACGGAGGTGGTCAACATAGAGAGGTAAATTGCCATTGAAAATGCGTTTTAACCATTGAAACTAATAAATATCGGTCAACATAGAGAGGTGGCCAATTTTGGAGGTTTTACTGTATATATATATATATATATATATATATATATATATATATATATATATATATATATATATATATATATATATATATATATATATATATATATATATATATATATATATATACATATATATATATATATATATACATATATAGATATATATATATATATATATACACACACACACACACACACACACACATATATATATATATATTTATATATATACATACATATATATATATATATACATATGTATATATATATACATATATATATATATATATGTATATATATATATATATATATATATATATATATATATATATATATATATATATATATATATATATATATATATATATATATATATATATATATATATATATATATTTCTTGTTTGGCGTAGTTTGTCCCAAGAGGAATTGTCACTACTAAATTTCAAACAACCAACCAACCAACAATCAATGTGGCAATATAATATAAACCATTGTTTATAAAGAAACATTATAGTTTATATTATAATGCGTATATTACAGAAACATATGGTTATTGAGATCGATAATATATGCCAATGCTTGCTGTCTGGGAAATTATATATTATTTCAATTATATAATATAGCATCAGAGATAAACTGGCGAGAAATTAGAAGGCTTTAAAGCCTCGTGGGAAGTATCGAGGATTAGGATGGTATTTGAACTTGACGGTTTCAATTATGTGATGGAAATTTCATTATTAGAATTTAAATGATCTGGCCTTTGAATACGTTTTATCTGTGTATGCTTATTTTAAATGGCTAGTGTAGTTGAAATTCTAGTTCGAATAAACACGCTTTAAAAATTTTGTTTTTAATTTCATTCGATTGGAAAAGCTATCAACTGTGCAAATTAAAGAATGTACTAAAAAAAACTACTTAAAAGGCAAAAATTGAATTTATTTTCTCAAAATTAATTAGGTTGTATTAAGGATTAAATTTTATATTTTTAAATTTAAGTAAATAAAAATCTGTAAGTAAATTTATTTAGCCTACAGAGGAAACTAAAAAGGGATTTAATATTAAAAGTAATTCCTGTTTAAAATATATCTCTTCTGCTAGTTTCTTATACTTTTCTATCTAATATATAAGTTTTAATACTTATTAACACTTCAAATGAGGTATCAAATTTATTTGTCACTTCATCCATTAATACCCAAATAGTATCTGCTTAAAACAATAATGAGAATATGAGTATAAAAGTTTAAACAACTTTAAATGTTTTAGCTCGTCTTTTAAAGATGACGGGTTTTAATTTTAAACAGCATAAAATGCCATTAAAAAAGTCTGCTTTGTTTCGTGTATGGGTTAATTGATATCATAATGTAAACACAATACTTTAAAGAGGAATGTTATAATAGATATAGGCGAAAAGAAGGGCGAAATTGTAGGGTGCTGATCTTTGGTAATGGACTTCTAATCCCACTGCTGGGATGAACGTTCGTAGCGTTTTGAATCGGGTACGCAGTAGCTCTCGGTCACATTAGCTCTAATGTAGCAAAAATTTAGATCTCAGTGCTTCAAACCAATACACACTAAAACTAAAATGTTTAGTTATTAGTCTAGATTTCAGTGGATATCACTGCTGCAAACAAATTTCTATACGAGGAAGGCAAAATCATGAAATGCTGATCCAAAAGGTATAAAGTATATCGTATACTTAAACATTTGTGATGTTGTTTACAGGACTGTTATCCACCTATTTTGTACCTTGTATTTTTATCCGCACAAAACCTTTACGCTATAATCCTGTTTAAAAAGAGGAATTAAGGTATAGCAATCTAGATACGAGTATAAAGTTATTAATACATCCTGTTTAGTTATGGATTAGATACTTGTCGATCGACGCCACCATAATGTTAGACGTATTACGGGTATTACCACAATAAAAATGCTACCATGTACAGTGTAGAATCAGCAAATGCTGAAAATACAAGTACCTTAGCCTCAAATGAGGAAAACAATTGTGAGATTCATTAGTTCTCACAAGTTTCACTTTACACAGCTATATGTTGATTAAATCTTACTTCTAGGATTAATATTTGTATCTGTCTTGAAACTCCATTAGGTTTTTCTCTAACAATCCTCGAAAAAGAAACATTGAATCACAAGAAAAATAAAATACCTTAAAATAAATAATATCTGAAATGTAATAACTGAAAAAGTAAACAAATTCATTATTCCTAAATGACTAAAAGCTTGAACAGCTGTTGCCACGGAGGTTAAAATGCCGCTTTTCAATATATTAGAGCATTTTCCATTGGTAATTTGTTTGATTCTCTTTGGGAGGTTTTTCTAACTTATTCTTACGTAAAACATAAATGCATGATTATGACTTTCAAGAAGACAATTCTTCAAGCTAAAAGTGAAATTATTTTTGGTAAGAGAGGTTTAATTTTACCTTCTTCTATATAAGAAGAAATAATCCTCTCCACCATTTGTTTAAAAAGATTAGTAAGAGTAAAATTTGTTATCTAGAGTTTTTTTATCCATAATCATCTAGTGTCATTTCCCATTATGTAAGATTAACAGAAATTTTACATTTACTCCAGAAAAGTAATTTTCCAGAGTGTTGTTTAAAATAAAATAGTAAAGCATATTTTTTGAGAGACATTAAGATCTTTAAGGTTTAAAAATTATTTCGCATTCACGCTTTGCCAGTGCCGTACTTATTTGAATCTGCGTTAGTGCAACATTTTTTGTTTATTTACATCCTCAAACTCTCACGCCATATATAATTTTTTTACTCATAAAGTTCCATTAAAATTGCAAAACTGTTCTGCTTTCATGAATTTTCAAGCCAAATAAAACATGATTTTTGATTATTCATTTGAAGTATTACTAACTGGTGGATAATTGCCAATTTCGTTTTTTTAATTCACGCTTACTGTTCTAAGTCAACACATACGATGCCAAAAGAGCTTTTGTAACTGAATATGTTTTAGGATAATAATAAAGTTCAAGATAAACGTAATAATGCATTTAATATACAGCAAAGTAAACAAATAAATTCGCTTAAATGTAGCCAATTTTGCATTGCAAATGTTCATCTATGAACATTTTTTAATGCCCAGGCATTGGTAATGTTGGTTTTGGAAATAATACGTAACATTTCTTAGTTATCTCTTATATTTATTTCGTTTATTCTTAAACACTTTCATAACATAAATTTCTCCTTTTAAGCATAACATTAAAGTTAATAAAATTCAGTATTAGAATTTTATCATACTCGTTTGTTATCTTTATTGTTAATTTCACGTATTTTTATGCCTTAGATAGTGTTTCAGATTTACATTAATGAAAACACCGTAATCATAAAGACTCATAGTGAAACAACTAATTTTGAAAGATCTTTTGTTTTGGTAACTGTAAGTTCATAAAATTTCTTTAAACATATTCTATCGTATCAATGATGTTTACAAAACTATGCATTTTTGCAGTCTCTTCACTTTAGGAATTTTAGAGATTTATATTCAAATTTAATATAAAATTCTTTTGCTTGAAATACGTAAATCCCACCATAAAGCAGATTAATTTCCCTAAGCAAATTTGCATTTTTCTGTGAGCGTACTCTTTCAGTGTTATCGATAATATTAAAAATACAAATTTCACACTCATACCGAAAGTAAAATAAAATGGAGGTTACCGTTGAATGTCAATTTGTAAATAGGAATTTATGGTATATTTACATCTGTTGCATTTTCTAAAACTACATAAATTTAGGTATTTCACTGTTTTATATTCAGTATTTTGTAAAGGTTAATTTTATAGAATTTCCCATTATGATCAATATTTTATGATCATTATTTGCTAAATAATATGCATACATATTTATGACTTTTATACAATTTTAAATTTGCAGTTATAATGTTGAAATACACTTTATGGGACCGAGAAATTTTAATTATAAAATACGTAAGCTGTATTACAAATATCTGATACGTATTTTATTAAACTTCTTTTTGCACGGGTGTATAAGCTATGCTTATATTTTATAGAGTTGTAAATTGCAGATGATAGCATGTTTTGCTTACATATAGATAATAAAATCATGTAAAGGGAATGACAACTGAGAGTTCTCTTAGATAATACATACATAATTCCGTGAAAGTCTCCAATATGTCATTATCTGATAACTTACCAAAATTTAATATTGTTTTCATTACTGTATATAATTATTGATTTTGTTTTATGCATAAATATATATGCTACTTTATTGCCGAATTTTGCGTCAATCAAAGTAGTATTTGTTGATTTTTTTGCATTTTACATCTTCGTGCTTAACTTTTGAGTTTATTATGATATTGAATTAAATCTTTCTGAAGCATTATATGAATTTCCAGAACATGATTTTTAAAATCACAATTAAATCTCGGATTATAACACTTGGAGACTTTCTTACCTGATATTTTACTTATTATAAGTTTTTATTTAATTAAATGTGCTGTTTCTGAGCTACAAATCTTGCAATAAAAGTTTCTATTAATTCTAATTGAGATAAAGCTTTAAATTTTGTATGTGTGTAGAACTTTCCGGAGAGTGTAATTTAGTCTAATATAGTAATAAAGTTTAGTTCTAAGTACTTAGTCTAATAAAGTTTAGTATTAAGTTAAAGTAAATATTAATTTTATTTCATTTTAATAAAGCAACACTACTGAGTTCAGTATGCCTGTAAAAGCTGTTTCTCTGCGATTCTCTCTAACCGCAGGAGAAAAAGATCTAAGTTCGATACACATCGATTCCTTCTTTCCTTTTCTTGAAAAAAGCTTTTATCTTACTTGCTTTGTTTAAAGAGTGATTTTAGATACATTATATACATTGTCTATGTGTTTTATACAAGTCAGTCACTTCCTTTGAAAGTGATGTAAGTCCATTTTAGATGAAAAGTTAGCTAAGGATGAGAATGAATACAATGTGCTATGAGATTTTTTTTTTATCTATAAACAGTTCCCCCAAAATGCTTTAAGATTTTCATCATTTTGTTTATATAAATTTTCATAGTTAATGAAAATATAAGTACAGTTGTTTTGAATGTAGTAAAAGTCCACTTCCTGGAAGGACAAATGGTTATCTCAAAAGTTAAACTGTATAATTATACTAAATTCTCTTAACTAATACTTTAAAGTAAAACTCATTATATACTTAAAACAATTTATAATCTAAAAAACATAAAATGAGTGTGCTAATACATAATAATATAATCTAAATACAAACCAATAAATATTTCCATATAATATAAAATGGAATTACACCACTTTCAAAGAAAACAGCTCAAATCTTGCAGTAAAAATTTCGACTAGTTATAAGTGAATTGGAAAGAATTTTGCACAAGTGTATAAATATCCTAATTCAATGTATATAATGTATCTAAAATCACTCTTTAAATTGAATACAGTCAATGCACAATTCTAAATACATAAAAGATTTTTTTCAAAAAATATACTAAAGAGAAAAAAATAATAATAACTTTTCTAAATACAAATTGATATTAATTGTTGCATAAAAGTAAATAATATCAGTTATTTTATGTCTCACAATTTTGTGAGATAGAAAATAGCCAAAAGTTTTCCTTCACATTTCTTTACTCATTTAACACTAGATCGTCCAAGATTTCTTGTATACCTATATTGCCCAAAAACAGTCAAAGTGACTGCATTGTGAAAAAATAACATATGTAAAGAAATTTGTTTAAAATTGATTTTTAATATTTCTTATATTATTTACAATTAAACAACAAGTTATTAGTAAATATTAACAATAAAAAATTACTTTAATTTAAAAAAATAATTTATGCATTATTATTTGTACATTTGACCTCCTGAAACGTATTTTCAGTTTCTTCATCAGAATCTGAACTAGTTAGCACCCTACACCTTTTCCTGGGCATATTGATGACACTTTCATTTTCATCATTGGTGATCGACTCTTCATACTTCTTCAGTCAGATGCACTTTGAATATAATATCTTCAGATGATAGTTCAGAATTTGTTTGCATTTGATTCTATATAATCTTCACTTATGTTCGTTAGCTTTTAAAATAACTCATTTCTGTTCGACATTTTTTTCATAAAGTTAGGGCGCAAAAGAAATAAAATAAACAACTTGTTAGAACAACACTTTATAAAGATTCGAATAACTAGTACTACTTTAGCTTATTGAGCAACTGACACTTATCAAGTATACGCCCAAATTGACAATTTATCATGCATCGGTATGTTACCATAATCGAAAAAAAATGTTATTTCAACACAAAGCCGGAAAGGTTATATAAGACATTTACTCAATTCAATAAATAAAAATCTTTTGATTATTTAAAATTTCCCAAGCAGTCAAAATGACTGCTTCTGGGCAATATAGGTATAACACACATATATATATATACGGAAATAAAGGAGGGCGGAAGTAACTACAATTATTCATAAACCCATTTATATGTTATAGAAAATGTCTCCAAATTCTAAGAAATTGTGTTATTATATTTCATAATTGTTTTTCTAATTGAAATTAAAAAAACAGTCATAATGACTGCCTTGGGCAATCTAGTGTTAAATAAATGTCTTAATAAAAAAGTTTAAAAATCAAAAATGCAAATTTTTGGGATACTTCTACACACCACATAAGTTCCATAAGGCATCTATCACTTCAACGTTCAAAATATCGATATTTGGCCGTAGCCTCTATTGCGAAATCCTCTTGTGTCCAGAAAAAAATGTTAGGAAGAACTAAAAGCTATAAAAACGTCGCTTTAACTAACATGAATAGACATTGAGATCGTTGTCGGAATAGCTGAAGTTTTGTTTCCTTTTAAGAACATTGTGAAGATGTCCAAATGTTGACCATTTTAACTTTTCTTTAGCGTACTTGCTTCTTTAGTGATATATTGTTTGGCATATGTTAGTTTTTAAATTTAATGTAAATTTTATAAAGAAATATATCATTATCTTTTTTTATACATCTGTGATAAAAGAGTAAACTTTTAAAAAGATTTTACAAATTTTTTGTTAAATTAGTTTCGAATATTAAAAAAGTAATTAATAAGTTTTTTTAGTGATCTGATTTATTATATATTTTCTAACAGATTTTTTTTTACAAAATATTACATTTAGAGAACTGCTTTCAAATATAAGTTTTGTATGTGAAAAAATAGATAATATGCTTAATAATATATTTATTTAAATATATTATTAAACCAAGAATTATAGAAGTCTAATTTTTATAAATTTATTGATTATATGTTATGTTTATTTAAACTGGACTTATTTTGTATGCAACTTGTTTTACAAGTAAAAATTAGTAAATAAGAATATATTCAGATATAAATTTTCGATATAAAGTATGATACAGAGATATAAAATGAATATATCCCTTAACGTCAAACTGATTCGACATTTATCTTAGTATATCATTTCTGGGTACATGTACTAAAAGAGTTAAAAAAATATAAAACTAAATTAAAGAAGCCAAATTGCTTTATGATACTATTATTTCATTCATTTTTCCTTTTTCATTATTTGACATTGCTTAATTATTTTTACTGGTTATTTTTAACCAAGGACAATTAATTATACATCAATTAGTTATCACAGTAAAAAACTGTAATTAATTTTTGCCATCACAATTTTTATAGTTATGATTAGAAAGTAGTCATATATAGTTCGTACGAGGTATTTAATATTTTGGTTATTTTTAAAAATTATTTTAATTCTATAGTGTCTATAATTTTTTTGAACTATTAAATTGCTTTTCATAAATGAAATGGAATTCATTAATTCAGTTAAACTAACTACGAAAGTTAATTATCTCTTTTACTTAACTCGATGAACTTTTATTTCACTTTCGTTTTTTCATGTCTAGTCATGAAATTGTGGGCTGCATTACCCGCGTCTAGACCGGAGATTTAAATAAAATATTTTCCAAAATTGGGAATTAAAAAATTATTTTTATGTTTTTTAACAATTATCTCTTTTAGACTTTATTTAAAAATTTTCGTTTTCTCAGTTTTTGTTAAAAGTTACAGTAGTTTGTGGTCGGTGTGTGAAATTTGGCAGCTCTAAAATTTCACCTTTAAACATTTAAAACTTTATGCAACTCCTACGTATTTGCTATTTAATTCAGCGGTACTCAAGTGACCTTTTCTACTTAGGAGGGAATTTTGGAAATGTGCTACGTAATATTTTTTCTCTTTACTAAAGAATGGCTCATTACCCGATACAGTCTTAGCAACACCGGGCTACGCAAATAGTATAAGAGTCACTCTGAAATATTTGAGATTCTTCTAAATGGTAAACGTTAAATTTCAGGAATAAAATTTTAGGAGTGTTTGAAGAAATCTCATCCAACATCAATGCACTTTTGTGTGGGATTTTTCTAAAATTGAAAAGATTCAAGCCTTTCATTTCTTGGAATTCATGCAAAATATATTATTACATCTTAATCAATCTGAGCTTTTGAATGAAAACAGTGTCCACGTTAATTTTTCTTTAGTTTAAACAAAGTCAAAAGTCGCAAACCAAGATCATGATAATAGGGTGCATGTTCTATCACTTTGGTGTGTTTTTGTTCCAGAAATTCTACTATGTATCTTGTTGTAGGAAAACATGCATTGTTACGGTAAATTATGAATCCCCTTCCATTAGCTTCTTAAGAAATTTCAGGAAGACACTTTAGAGGTGTAACAGTTTTGCGTAATAATCGATCTTTATGTACATAAGGTAGTAAATTACAGTTATTTATGTCAATTTGCTTGATTATTAGATATGTTAAATAAACCTCGTGTGTTGCAAAATATCGAAGAATATGATAGTTCAGAGAGTCTGGGACTTATAAATCACGAAAATATCATATTTTCATGCTTTACTCTTAAAAATGCCTCAAATTTTTTTATAAATGAAGTAAAACAAACCACGTGCTTCTAAGATAAATCTACGAGGTATTTTATTTATGTCTTATACTGTTAATCTACACATTCTTTCTTCTGGGATTAAATGGGTACAGAATTTTATACATCTAGTGAAACAAACCATTTGCTTCTATTATAAATTAACAAAGTACTTTTTTCTGTCTTATAATGTTAATCTACACTGTTATCGCCCCGGGAATAAAACCACCTAGAAAAATGTTCTCATATATAAATTATTTTGCGCACTAAGATGCTACATTAAAAAAAGCAAATAATTTAATTGCACCATAAATCTATATTAAAGTTATTTTACATTAATAGTGCTAATCTTCCTATGACAGTGATATAGTGCAAACTGTAACAAATGGATGATGTTTATTTAAACACGTGTACTGAAATTTTTATGTTCAATTACCCCAGAATGACTTTTTTACAATTTTTCAAGTTGAAATTAATATATAATAAATCTACATTAACTACAAGATTGAAATTCTGTGCACACACACACACACATATTATTTTGTTTTCCGAAATTTAGATTAAAAGCACTATTTTCTAAAATACTGCACAATACAAAAACACCTCAAAAATAAATTTTTTTTAAACTTTTTGAACTATTAAAAATTTGCTATCTATACTTTTTCAAATCCCAAAAGCAATTTAATATCGCTCTCCTACATAAAAAATAAAAAATATTTTAAAAGAGATATTCATTCATGGATTATATCAAAACTAAAGTGCAGTAAAATTTTAAGAAGTTTTAAATTCAAAAATTCAAATTTTAAAGTTTGAACAAATAGTTTATGCGTAGTAATACCCGTATGAGCACATATTTGAAGATAGATTACAAAATTGGTTATTTTGTGTCCCAGATCACCTTATTATTTTTTTTATCGACTTCGTCATCCTGTCGACGTTACATATTGCAATGCGAAAAAATAGTGAGAAGAAATTAAGAAATATGCCAAATAATAATAGAAAAAATAAAATAACTAAAATATTCCTCAAATAAAAATATAAAAACATATCAGCACATTTATACGCTATCACATAAATTAAGTTACATCAAAGACTTAAATTATTTTAGCATGCCATTCAAAGAATATTCTAAACTACATGTGGTCAACAAAGTGCATGTATATATATGTATATATGTATGTATATATATATATATATATATATATATATATATTATATGTATATATATATATATATATATATATATGTATATATGTATGTATATATATATATATATATATATATATGTGTGTGTGTGTGTGTGTGTGTGTATATATATGTATATGTATATATATACATATATATATATATGTATAGATATATATATGTATATATATATGTATATATATATAGTATATATGTATATATATATATATATGTATATATATACATATGTATGTATATATATATGTTTATATATATATATATATATATATATATATATATATATATATATATATATATATATATATACATATGTATGTATATATATTATATACATATATATATATGTCAGGATTTAAAATATAGAGTAATTTAAGAGATTTTAATTAGGGATTATTTTAATGAGAGTAACGCGCCTCGCGTTACTAGTCACATAAATACGGCTCACGCGCAGTGATATTGGCAGAGAGCGATAAGCAATTACTATAGTCGGACCTTTTGGCTCTCGAAGTAGTGAATACTGCCTTTGTTTGCAGTTGGGCGCCAGAAAAGAGACGCCATGTTGAGTAACGTGAGAGATGGATTAATAAACAGAAGAAAATAATGACTTGAGTGTGGACTGATTTATATATTGACCAGTGTGTTTACTCGGACCGTGTCACGTATATATATATATATATATATATATATATATATATATATATACATATACATACATACACACATATATATTTATATCTGGAAGATGATTATTGTATAACAAAGTCTTAATAACAAAAAAAAAATTATATCTTAAATATTTCGTAAAAATAATTAAAATTTTGCTATAACCTCTCGCAAATGCATACATTTTACAATGCTTTATTCATAATTTTGGAGACATTTTTAAAGCAAAAGGAATAAAATCACCCTTTCACCTTTTCTTCGCCTCATGTGAAAAGTTAATTACACTTAATCCTGGCATAAATTGCAATGGAAATTAAGACAGGCTAATTACCTTTTTTTAGATTTCAACACATAGCCACAAAACTTCTCAATCTCTTTAAACTCCAGTATCATCGCAAACCATAAGCGAATCCCTGTATCGAGATTAAAAATTAACATTCTAGGCCCGAAATCCCTATTTCCAACTCTCGAATTATTTTTGCTAAGAATCGATACTGTGTAAAAGAAGAGCGTAATGAAACATCACTTTCAATTACTTTTTAAGTGAAGCTTTATTGATTGCTTACGTTGCCTCGTTTTTAACAAACGTACGCTTCAACAAACTCGTGAAATATGGGATTTCGTTTTAAGAAACAGTCATTCACGTTTTGCACAAATAGAAGTTTTAAATTCAAAAATTTTAAGCTTAAAAATTTGAGCAATTTTTATATGCATTGTAAGCACATATTTGAGGATGCATTACGAAAGCGGTTATTTTGTGTCCCAGACCACCTTATTATTTTTTATCGAGGACTTCGTTACCCATGAAAATGTTATATATTGCAATGGGAAAAAATGGCGAAATGAAATTACGAAATAAGCCAAATTATAATAGAAAATTTAAATAACTAAAATATTAAAATTCTTTGCATAAAAATATCAAAATATATCAGCACATTTATACACTATAAAGCATACTTTATACACTATTACAGGAGTTAAGTTACATCAAATATTTAAATTATTTTAGGATGTCATTAAAAGAATAATCTAAACTATATGTGGTCAATAAACGCATGCATATATATCTATATCTATTTATCTATATCTATCTATATGTATCTATCCATCTATCTATATATATATATGTATGTTTATATATATGTATATATATGTAAGTGTATATATGTATCTATCTATCTATCTATCTATATCTATGTCTCTCTCTCTCTCTATATATATATATATATATATATATATATATATATGGCTGATGATTTTTGTATAGTAAAGTCTTAATAATAAATAAAAATATAAAAATTAATTTTATACATTGAATCAGTGTTTCTCAACCTTTTAGTATTCACGGCCCAATTTTCAATCATAATTTTCATCGCGCCCCCCTCCCCACCGCGTACAATAAAATGTATACAATAATAATGTATTTTGAGCATTATGGCGCTAAACCTGCACTAAAACCTTAATTTTAAACTTTGCAAATTACCAAGAATACGGAAATTTATTGACATTTTGCAACACTGATACTCAGCATTGAAAAAACAATAATCCTATGCCTTTTTATTGCTCTTGCGTCCCGCCATGTCGGGCATTCTCACGGTTTAGCGAGAAGTTTCGATTTGTCTGGAATTTGTCTGGTCAGCTTAAAAGTTAAGTTAGGAGCGTGCGCAGATGTGAACAAATGTTTTCTCATAGGGAGAAGGAGAAAGTTCTATGACGCCAATTTCAATTCCAGACAATCTCATTCGAGTCGATCCTTCTTATCGCTATTGAATCTATTCTTAATGTGTATGTTATATATATTTTCGTGTAATTGCAATTCACGGTATTAAATATTCACGGCAGCAGACTTATGCAGAATCATGGATAAATTTTTAAGCGGGCGTAAGCGAGCATTAGACGATAGACAAGCATCAACAAGTACACAGACGAGCGTGGTTCCGAAAATAAAATCAAGAAAATATTCTCAAGAATACTTAAATTTTGGGTTCACTAGTACTGAAGTAAATGAAGAAGAAAGGCCCCTGTGTATCATTTGCTCAAAAATGTTGGCGGCAGACAGCATGAAACCTAATAAACTTAAACGACATTTGGAAACGCTTCATAGTGAGTACGTAAACAAACCCAGAGAATTCTTCGAATTAAAATTAAAATCATATGAAAAGCAAAAATCATTGTTTAAAAAAACTTTGTATGTGAATGAAAAAGCTTTAATTGCCTCTTACAAACTTTCATATAAAATAGCCAGATGTAAAAAGCCTCACACCATTGGTGAAGAGCTTATTTTGCCAGCCGCAATTGAGATTGTAGAAATTATGTTTGGAGATAATTTTGCAAAACAATTGCAGTCTATACCTGTTTCAAATGATACTGTTGCCCGTCGAATTGCTGATACAGCTGAAGATGTAGAGTGTCAGCTTTTGTCGAAGTTGCGTGACAAATTGTTTTCAATACAACTCGAAGAGGCAACAGGTAGTAATAAAGATGCTCATTTCATTGCCTACGTTAAATTTTGTGATGATTTGTCAGTAGTAGAAGAATTACTTTTCTGCAAACCAATAGAACTCAAAGCAACAGCACTCGCATTATTTGCTATCTTAAATGATTTTATTAACGAGGCAAACATAGAATGGAAAAATTTCGTCGGAATATGCACCGATGGTGCTCGTTCTATGTCCGGAAGATTCCAAAGTATTCAAGCACTTGTGAAACAAAAATCGCCACAGTGCGTCTGGACACATTGCATGATCCACAGAGAAGCTTTGGCTTCCAAAGAAATGAGTCCTGGTTTGAATATTGTGTTAACTACGGTTGTAACCGTAGTAAATTATATCAAAATGAGACCGCTAAAATCAAGAATCTTTCCCGCACTTTGTAAAGACATTGGTGCAGTACATTCAGCGTTACTATTTTATTGCGAGGCAAGATGGTTATCACGAGGGAAATTTTTGCAACGTGTTTATGAATTAAAAGAAGAAATCGCCGTTTTCCTAGAAGAGGAAAACAGACCGGAAGCTGAGAATTTTCGCGATAGTTTATTTGTGATGAAATTGAGCTACATGGTCGACATATTCGAGAAATTAAATAACTTGAATCTTCATCTGCAAGGAGCAAATACACATATATTGGATACGAGTGATAAAGTTAATGCTTTTTGTAGGAAATTGGAATTGTGGAGCAGAAATTTAAAGCAAGAAAACTTAACAATGTTTGCAAATTTGAATGATTGTATTAAAACTTACAAGGCTGAAGAACAACATGTAAAAGTTGTTTTTGCAACCATTGAAAATCATTTAGCAATGCTAGTAAAGAATTTTAAAAAGTACTTTCTTGCTGACGACAAACTGATATCAAGTTACAAGTGGGTGAGGGATCCATTTCAAAATACTCCCGAAGGACTCTCAATTGAAGAGGAAGAAACCTTCATAGACTTCACGGCAAGCGGCGAAACCAAAAGACAATTTAGTAATAAATCACTCTTTGAATTTTGGGCAGGAGTGGATGATGAGTTTTCTGCACTAAAAACAAGGGCATTTCGCATTCTACTACCATTTTCAACATCTTACCTTTGTGAAACTGGATTTTCTGCGGTGGCTTCTTTGAAGACAAAATATAGATCTCAGCTAAATATAGAAAAAGAACTGAGAGTGTCTATTTCTAATATTAAACCCTCCTTCGAAAAACTTTGAAAGACAGGCCCAAGGAAGTCACTAATAATTATTAAATTTGTTTTTAATTTAGTAAGTTGTTTTAATTTAATAAGTTAATTATTAAATATGTCGAAATGTATTTTGTTTTGTATGTGTGTGTGTGTTCTTTCCTTTCAGTCACTTAATCAATTTT
>CM063508.1:59375010-59405010 GCA_032207245.1 Pardosa pseudoannulata
ACCCATAGTTGCTTTATATCGTCTTTAATTATAGTATAATACCACTGATCTATATTACAATGTTCAAATATAGAACAAATGACAAAGAGATATGCAAAAAAAATATATATATAAAAATAAAAAGTAAAAGAAGAATTAAAAAAAAAAAAACCAAACGTCCAAGAGAACGCTGTATTCTTTTTTTCCTTCTTTTTACTCAGGCAACCCTATACTTTTTCCATTATTCTGTGCTGATGTGTTCGTTGTTCCATTGTCCTTTTTACAATGCGTCCTTTCCCGGCTCAGCCCATAAGTATCGGGACTCCAAGGATGGTCCTGAATCGTCTTGGAGACCAATCACAATTCCCAAAACTTGGTGAAGATTAAGTGCAATCATTTTCACTGACCACACCACACGCTTCCTGGAGTCGCGAAAAAAACTTGGGCAATTAACCCACAACGTGTGAGTGCGGCGAGCAAATCAGTTTCGCAAACCTTATGTCAAACATAGCTGTACTCTCGCACGATTTATAAGAGATAATTTTATTTCTGTATGGTGACTTCATCCAAAATAATTGGTCTTTTCTAATTTTAAATTGATTTCAGTAATCGAAATGCAATCGAAATTTAAAACAGATACCCAAATTTATTTCAGTGTATATTAGGAGTGTTTTGGAAACATTTCGTGTAAATCTATGACAAAATAAGTAGTTAGGATTATTCTAAAAATCGACAAAAATTTTCATAAAAATGAATTTAAAAAATATTTTTTTATATTAAGAAATTATTCAATTTGATCAATTTGCTTATACTACAATTACTTATAATAAAAGTTTCATATCGTTTTGTAAATATTTCCAAAATAAGTTTGGCAATGCCTACCATCTCCTTAAATAAAAAATATACAGTACTTTTCATGGAAATTATCATTTTTTTTTTCATGCTTTGAAAGCTAAAAATCATCTTTAATGGCGTTGCACATTGGCTCCTAACTTTTACCAAAGGCAGGCTTAGCTGCCTTGGGTAGCCACAGCTCTGTCTGCGGAATGTGCACACTGCTCTCTGCTCCGATCCCTGCTCATGAGTCGTATTTATGTGGCTAACTCCTCACGCCGCGTCACTCTTAGTAATGAATCCTTAATTAAAATCTTTTAAAATTAATCTACAGTTAAATCCTGACATATATATATATATATATATATATATATACATATGTATATATATATATATATATATATATATATATATATATGTGTGTGTGTGTGTGTGTGTGTGTGTGTGTGTAAAGAAAATTCTCAGGGGTTTTCAAATCTGAAGTCAAGGGCTAAAATTTCCCGAGTCTTTTTGCATTCCCCATTTTAACCCATAACCTAAATTGACCATTAGGGCTACAGTTTACTCCCCCAGAGCAGCTGTCTGACTAATTATAACTCTACATTGCCCTAGCAGACAATTTAGGAAATTTCCAAACAAAAAGGAGATGCACGCTGTCGGAGGCAGAGTTTTCTAGAAATTTTCCCACAGTTGTTGACCCAGGTGTTAAGGGTCTTGTACATATAACTTCATGCTAGCTGACCTTTCAGTTTGTCCTGTCCCCATGATGAAGTGGGAACCCGTCCTCCAACGTTATATTAATAAAGGTCGTTAGCTAAAACGGTGTCATTTTTATGTGCCATGACTGTAAACACCCATTGAGAAGTCAGTCTCATTACATATATATGTTAGCTTGGGTTGTAGGAACACTATAAATAAATGAGGGCCTTTTAATTGACGAAAAATTCTCCGAAAGGTATTGAAATTTAAAATTATTAACAAGCTAGTTGCTTTAATATATTAACTATTTTCTAAACTTTTCGTGTAAACCTAAAAGATACAATATGGTAAAAACTAATTGAACTGATATTTTTGTAATTATAATTACATTAATATGCTTCTTCTTAAAGTATACTACATTGATTTTAGAAATAAAAGTTTTATTTAATTGATGAAGTGAAGCTTTATGCAGCAGTTTAGAATGTAGGCATAAGTTTTATATTTGAAATCTTCAGGAAAACTGTAATAGAAATATAGCTTGTGTTCAAGTAATCATTATATCGAGTAGAACTTAACTAAATCAGTATATCATTATCTCAGTTGTCTATACTTTTAACAAAATATCTTTCGGAAAAATATCGGAAAACTAATACTGCGTTTGTAAAATGTCACTTTATATTGTATTTTCAAGATATCAAGACAGAAACTGTTCTTAATAATATTCAAAATCATTACAGTAATTGGATAACTATTGGTATATTCAGAACATGAATAGATTGCAAGATCTTTTCTTATAATAAAAAAAAGTTTCATTAGAGTACAACATATTCATAGATCTTTTTAGAATTAACCATATAAAACATCTTGTTATGAAAGGTTAAATTTAATAAAACATATTGAAAAATATTTATGTAATCACATATTAGTCTTGTATACTCTTAAGAAATTTTTAAAAATTTATTTGATTGAAACAGTTATGTTCAATTATAGAATATTAAACTTATGTACAAATCATTTGATACCAAATATTTTAACCCTTAAGTCTGGCTGCTACACCGGACATGTATATTTATAACTACTATATAACATAATTGTCAGTGTTCGCCACAGCGGACATTAATTATCTCAAAAATGGAAAATGATATATATTTTTTTGTTTATTTTACAGAGATCCTAATGTCTATACAGACATGGGAAAATAACGGAAATTAAAAAATATCTGAAAAAACATCTTGTCAAATTAAGGGTTAAACGTTTGCTTTAATAAAAAAACTAACTATGAATTGTTTGTGCTTAAAATTTTGCAGTTTATATAAACATGGATGCATGTATATATCCGTTGTCCACTTTAAGAAGTAGGTTCAGGTCTAATTAACCAAGTACAGTGTAGAATAATTTACCCAGCAGGGTGAATCTCAACTCGTAAAGATTCTGGCTTTCGTTTCAAACGGAAGGGCAGCTTATTGGTTACCTATTGGCTATTGTAAACATGAAAATGAATAAAAAGGGGTAAAATTAGTTCGTGATGTTGCGTGAAATCACTTTACTGTCCGTATGAACAAAACCCATACACGTAAAATCTTGATTAAAGGCTTAACATCCTTATTCTTTTACTTGATGGATATGGTAAATAGAGTAATTTTTGGGGGTTTATCCCATCCAAGGGGATGAACCAACGTTTCAACTCTCAAACCTAAAAATATGTTGCAAAGCTATGAAGGGGTAATAACCTGGACTTAAAATCCATTACCTTCCTTTTCGTAAAAATAATACAGCAGCTACTAAAGAGAAAATCTATGCCCAGAAAATTAAAAACTTAAATGTACAAACGAGATACATCCTTTCTTACATATCCTTAATAAGCATGTGTGTAAAACAATTTTCCCTGCTTTCTGACCATATTTACATAAATTTCCAACATCAAGTTGTAACAGATAAACGAAACTAGGTAATTGGATTTGCATGCATTGAAGATGTCACCTATTTGAATTTCGCTGGTGACGAATAAAAGGGAAGCTACTGTCACGTCATCACTTGAAAGATGTGTATCAGATTTGTTTTAATTACTCGCTGTAAATTGAGTGAGTGTTATAGATAGCTTATATTTGACGTAATGAGTAAATGTTAATCAAGAATGCTTGTTAGTTGAAATATCACGTAATCACACGAAGAAGCCACTATCCAATGCTCTCTGAGTTTGAACAAGGTCGTAAAATGGAATTTCAAGAATGTGGATTTTCTTACCATGATGTTACAAAAAATATGTTAAGAATATGTCTACTGTACAGAATTGTTGACAGGAATGTACCGCAGGTGGTTGCATGACACTGGTGAGAAGGAAGATTACTATGTTGGCTGTATACATGTACACTGCGTATATGGTGTACACCCCGTACTGTATCTGGAGCTGAAATTCGAGTTGCATTTAGCACCTGACAGCGACAAGTACTTTAAAATTTCCTTTTACAATATAGACTCAGATAATTTAAATTTACAAAGGTGCTTGGAGAAATTATAACAAAATGTTACATAATATTAAATTTTTACAATTTACAAGCAAAAATATTTGAAGGACAAGTACAGTATTATATTTACAATGTTTCACATTTTATTTTTAATAAATTTTACATAGTAATATTTTATACAAAAAACACAAAATGCGCTATATTATTATAGTCACATTCATATATAAATTTTTATAAAATCTTTATTATCAGTATTTTTGTTGCAATTAGCATACACCATTCTATATATTAACTTTCAATGGATCTGAGAGATTGTAAGGAGGTTGGTCAATAATGTCCTAGAAGATCGTCGGAGACTATTTCTCCACCGGTCATAAGTTTAGACTCCATTCTGTTACATGACATTATATATACTTTACAGTCTTTCTGTAAACCTGTATGAGTTGCCAGTGAATTTCAGCAACGATTACATGTTACAGCCAAAGGAATTCAAACACTAAATTTATTTTAACTCAAGACAATTTTCTAAACTTGTAGCCATTCGTCTTAACCTTTTAACTTGCACTGTAGGTTACCAGTTGCTGATACTCTGAATGAACGATTGCCGAGTGCATGCATTTAAATAACCGCACACTACTAATTTATCTACAACAGATGAAACTCTAGAAATATCGACCTTTCAACCTTACTTTTTGATGACACATCTTATAAATCCAACCCGGGCTCTTATAACGAAATCCACCATTCTACCATCGAATCACTATTGCATAAGTAAAGTGGGTACAGAAAATTACAACAACGGTTAGAAATTTTTTTATTAATACAGGGTGTACCAAAACGAACGCAAACTCTGCACAGCTAGATTCCTCGTTGGGAGTACATCAAAACTGCCCAAAAAAGCGTACCTGTACGATCCATAGTTTATGAGAAAAATAAGAAAAACAAAGTATGACGTCACTTCCGGTGCAAGGAAAACCCTTTATTGAACATACCAACAGCAGTCTATGCACGGGCATACTACCTAACAATTCGTAAGGCATTTCCATTTCATCGGCCGTTCATCAGGTACATGTCGCAGTAGTCACGAACGGAATACATGGCCACCATACGAAGACTACGGTGGCTGCAAGATGCAGTCTTTTAAATACCAGTTCAACGGCTGCTTAACGTCATTCCATGGCTTGTGCGCATGCATGACGCGATATGCGCGACGAACGTTTTAAACATTATAGTATGGAAAAACATGCAAATACTGTTGTTGATAGGTCTAATAGAGTGTTTTTTTCTTGCACCGGCAGTGACGTCATACTTTGTTTTTCGTATTTTTCTCGTAAACTATGCATCGTACAGGAACACTCCTTTGGGCAGTTTTTATGTACTCCCAAAGAGGAATCTAGCTGTGAAGAGTTTATGCTGTCATTTTGGGACACTTTGGAAAATTAATCTATACTGTGGTTTTATGATTGATTCATGTATTGTCATCGAGTATTATTAGTATCCACAATTTGAGATCAGAAACGAAGCTAAAAATTGATTACAAGACTAAGTTCTAGACATACATGCAGTGCGAGTTAAACAAAAACATATAAAAATGGATAAAAGGTGTCATTTTTCTCCAAAGCATTAGATCTTTAAGCTCTTCAGTGAATGAACTCTGTTTCTTATATAAATCTAAAGATGTCATTTTTCTCTCGACTAAAGTAAGGAATAAAAGTTGTTTGCTTTTCAACTCGAAAA
This sequence comes from Pardosa pseudoannulata, assembly GCA_032207245.1. Taxonomy (NCBI): domain Eukaryota; kingdom Metazoa; phylum Arthropoda; class Arachnida; order Araneae; family Lycosidae; genus Pardosa; species Pardosa pseudoannulata. Next base: position 59,380,725 of record CM063508.1, read on the forward strand.
GATTTATTTTCGGTTTAAAAGAAATGTGAGATTTAATGTAGTTATTTTTCGGTTTAATCGAATCTGGGTATTTTCAACCTTGTCACGTTATCGCGACGTCATCGTTTTTGTATCTGAAAATTCGTAAAAGGAGAAAAAAAGAGTTAGTTATATTAAAATGGAATAAAAATCTGGTTGCTTGTAACGTTGAATGTTTTTGAATAATGATACATGGATTACGGTCACAATCGTCACGTGTCAAATTAAATTTATTTCTATTTTGTTATCCTTTTAAAAAACTAATTGCGGTATGCATAAATAGAAAAATACAATATATTACATATAAGGATACAATGTTTCTAATCACTATTTAATAGGTGCAGAAGGAAGCAAGATATTTAGTCTTAATTAGTATCAAATGTTCTTGTAGATTTACGTACTATTAGTTAAACAATGGCTGAATAGACAGATGCCTATCGGAACTAGAATTCGGAAACTTAAATCCCACTGCTGGTATGGATGCATTTAGCAGTTGTTAACTAGCAGTTGTTGAACAGTAGGTCCCAATCTAGTACATTCTAGGATAATAATATGTGGACCGCAATTTAATCGTATGTTTGATCTGTATTTATAAGTACTGTTCTATTATCTAAATGAAACAGTCTTTGGGAGAGCTTCTTGTAGAGTTTCTTCACATAGCGTACACACACATACATATTTATTTTGAAGTTTTAAACCAGAAGGTGGGGTCAATTTCAATTCTAAAAGCTTTTATTCTTTAAAAATAATTGTATTAGACATCATCGGCAACAACCTCCGCTCCATTTTTTTCCAACTCCATTTCTTTTCATGTTGCCAATCGCGGAAAACTAAAAACAGCCGAATCAATCTCGAGCTCGCGACAAGTTCTTTTATAATGATTTTTATAAAATCTATTAACTGCAAGATGACAAAATGAGTAGTTCGTTAATTTTTGGAACTGGATTTCGTTCTAATTTTTTTGCTGGTATGGATGTTCGTAGGTGGTCGGAATTAGTTGTATACAGCCCTAGTCTAATTAGTCCTTCTGTTGAAAAATAGAAGACCATAGCAGTCGAAGCCAAATCAAACCTAACTATAACGTCTAATAGAAGATATTATTCTATTTGTTTTCAAATATCACTGTAATATTAATTTATTTTAACTTATTTAGAAGTTAATTTTCATGTATATTCATATGAAGTTTTCTCAAGCAAGTTTTCCCTAATTTAAAAACCTCGAATGTAAGCATACTTGCTCTTCATTTACGTTGAGGTTAAAATATATAAATAATAAAGAAAAACTAAATACACTGAATATAAGTTAATCGATTGTAATGAAAACAATAATCGTTAAGACGATTAAAAATTTCAGTAACATACCCTGGATTCTTGCCAAAGATCAATTTAAGGAATTCCAGGTTCTTAGTTTGACCTCTACACAATATCGACTTCATTTTGCTTTCTTTAATCGAAGTTTAGTACCTGTGAAATATTTCGTATACATATGAACCAAAAGAATAGATGTAACGGAATATTTCAAATAAAATATCAGCTATGCAATCAATTTTCAGAGAACGAGAAAACATTTTTGGAAACTACATAAAATTGTATAGATTTTCAATTAGCTTATAATAAAAATTTTTTAATTATTTACTAAAACTATGCTGTAAAATTAGGAATAAATAGGAAAAGTAAATTTAAGTTAAAACATTTGTATAAAATCGATCAATCTCATAGCATTTATATTTAGCCTTTATTATATGTGGAGGCATTTTTTGAGATGAAGCTATCTCCAATTATTTATTTCAATTAATTTTTTAACTATTTTGCAACTTTGCACCAAGTATTGATATCAGGCTGCAAAAAGATACTGAGGAAGTCACGAATCAATTATGATTTAAAGAGGTGAAAAAGTTCAGGGAAGAAAAGACAATGTCTAACAGTAATTAAAGGTTAAAGACCTTTTTATACACAGTTTGACAAATTTGTACACCAAGCTTTTTTTGTTTACTTTGGGATATAAAGAGTGAAAATTGAACACTTTTCTCTTACTTAAATAACAAATAAAACTGCTAGTAAAAAATTTTACACAAAGAAGTTTATATTTAGAAAATATTTAAAGAACTTAGCTTTTATTTAGATGTATAGTGAGAAATATTTATACTATTCAAAATTCTCTATAAGGCGATTTCAAGCAGTAGGGAAAATTCTCAAATTATGAGAATTCTGGCTTTATTTTCAAACGGAAGGGCAGTTTATTGTTTATCTATTGGCTGTTGTAGACATGAAAATGAATGGGAAGGAAATTATAGTAGTTCGTGACGTTGCGACAAATTGCCTTATAGAAAACTTAAAAATATATTTTTAGTTGATTAGTTCCTTGGGTATCATCTATGTCACCTAACTTGATTTTTATTTTCAATTTTTAAAATCTCAAATTAAACAGAAGAAGCTTAATGACCGAGTTTCACTTTAAATAACTGTTCATTTGAATAAGCCAAATTTTAAAAAATCATGTTTTTTCATCAAAATTGCTCTTTTATTTGGCTTCCAACTTAAGAAGAGAATTTGCTTGCAGTACTGTTCTTAAAATTGTGACAAAAACGCGTGATAAAGTAATATTTAAAGGATCAAAAAATAAAAGTTCTTATAATTAATTTTTACAAATAATATATCACATTTCTTCATTAGACATTATCGCCGTATTCACTAAACAAAGGGTAACTTGCGGATTACAGAATCAGAGGATTACATTCAGTCGAAGATTAACTCAGTATTTTTTGTAAGTGGTATTATCCAAGGACGGATTTTCGATTCTTGAATTAACACTGCATTATTTGTGAGGGAACGTGTGATTGGTTGAAAAAGTCATGTGACTGTATACAAGTATATACTTATATTTTGGTTAACACGTTGGTATTACATTTTATACTTATGAGATAGTTTAATTTGTGCAGTAAACAAAAACATTAATATCTTTATAGACTTCTATCTTTTTTCATTAGAAGCTGTAAAATTGAAAATCATACCACATCACTATCAAATGTTATTAAAAGTGATTTTGAATTTTTTATTAAAATTCCAAAGTTACAAAATATTACAAAATTCTAATGCTGCAAAAAACTCAAGTTTTCTTTGAGATACCATTACATAATTGTTAGGGAATGGAAATGATGAATTTCACTCACATCTACGAAAATAAATTTGATATAAATATTGGGATTTAACGTTAGCAAAATACAGAAAAAAGTTGTTATCAAAGTTATCAATATTATTTAAACTTCTTTAGTAAGGATAAAAATAAATTTAACTTTTAAATTAAGATAATACAAATATATATACCAAACATAAGAAAAAAGTAAAGTTAGGAAAAATAAGAAACACTAGCATATCCGTGTGAGAGGTGGTGTGGAAATAGAACACCCCAATTACTTCATTACTAGTGTTTTATTTTTAAGAATACAGAGTTTTCATTTTTTTTGTTTATATAAATAGTTAAGTAAATTTAATAACCATATTTATTTATGTTATGGTGAGACAATCTGCGCATGTCAGACAAATAAATTAGTGTATTTCTCATCGATTTGGTGGATTAGATTCAGCGGGTTAGAAGTTGAAGTAATTCTCAGATTAGGACGTGGTGAATCAATTTTTGTATCTTATAACTGAATCTGGTTAACCTCGTGATGGTATATAGGGCCGTATAACAAATAAAAACTGCACTGATTCGCAGTGTATTGTATTATTTCGAAAATTAATAGTTAATTTTACTGACGTCTTTTATCTTTAACTATCAGATACCATACCTGAGCAGTATATAACTTCGCATTTTCGAAGTCTATGGTAAATGGATGTTGGTACGTTAAAACATCTTTGATCTGTAATTCCCAGTCTAGTTTGCTCTTATACAGCAAAAGTGTTAGCAATATCTCTGCAAACCAAACTAAACCAAATATTCCAATCCATTTTGAGTAATCCAGTTTGGGTAATGCAGTTTGGACTGTAACAAGATTCAAATGATTAAAATATTCTGTACTTAATTCGTATAATTAACATTTTATACCTCAAAAACTCTTACTATTTTTGTATTTTTAGAAAATACAGCACCCAGTTTAAATTTTTGTCTCTTTATATAAATAGTTAAGTAAATGTAATAACCATATTTATTAACCATATTATGTATTATCTATACTTATCAGTACACAATATTATCTTCATGTAACTCATTTTAAGGGCTTGCGGGAGTAATCTATTGGCTGATGAAAACCTACCTTGCGATTCTTAATTATTCGACGATAAATGGCTGCCATACACATTACTTATTTGACACCAGAAAATGTGAATGTTTGTCACAACCGTGTTAAAATAAATCTTCCTAGTTATGCGGCCCAAAGCCTTCTGACATTAAATTGCTTTTATACGTTACGTTCCTTTAATATAGCATTACACAATTATTAGGGAACGGAAATGGGGAATTACATTTACATCTATGATAATAAATCTGATTTAAATATTGGGATTTAACGTTAGCAAAATATAGAAAAATCTTTTATCAAAGTTATCAAAATTATTTAAACTTGTCTAGCAAAGAATAAAATAAGGTTAACTTTTAAATTAGGATAATATAAATAATCCTAGATATACCAGACATAAAAAAATTAAAGTTAGGAAAAATAAGAAACACTAGCATACCCCTGTGAGATTTGGTGTGGAAATAGAACTCCACATTCGTATAATTAACATTTTATACCTCAAAAGCTCTTACTATTTTCATATTTTTAGAAAATACAGCACCCAGTTTAAATTTTTGTCTCTTTATATAAATAGTTAAGTAAATGTAATAACCATATTTATTAACCATATTATGTATTATCTATACTTATTAGTACACAATATTATCTTCATGTAACTCATTTTAAGGGCTTGTGGGAGTAATCTATTGGCTGGTGAAAACCTACCTTGCGATTCTTAATTATTCGACGATAAATGGCTGCCATACATATTACTCATTTGACACCAGAAAATGTGAATGTTTGTCACAACCGTGTTAAAATAAATCTTCCTAGTTATGCGGCCCAAAGCCTTCTGACATTAAATTGCTTTTATACGTTACGTCATGGGTAAAGACTATTTACCCACAACGTAACTAAAATGTACTACATAAACCAGGTTATTATTAAATGGTATTTGTGCCACTTTACTCTTTCTCTAGAGATGTTATGGAAAGCATTTAAGGGAACAGTTATACAAATCTTTTACGTTAAATGATTACATACACATCACTCATTTGACACCAGAAAATGTATGTGAATGTTTGTCACAACGATGTTTCAATAACTCAACCTAGTTATGTGGGCCAAAATCTACTGACGATAAATTGCTTTAGAAGAATATGTACCAAAGCATAACTAAAATGTACTACTACATGAACCAGATTATTATTAAATGAAATTTGCTCCACTTTACTCCTTTTTATTTTTGTACTAGCATATAGCCCGTCATATGATATTAGTAAAACTTTCAACTTTCCAGAATTGTAAAGTACCTTATGAGGCAGATAAAAATATGGTTTGTTTTTTGGCTGAGAATTATCTGGTACACGCTCAATAATTTGTCTATCTTTACTGACCACCTGTTAGTTGCCACCTTTAATAAATCTTGTCATATTAAGTGACAGGATGGACAACAGAGGTTTTAATATTGACCGTAATTATTTTGCAATATATATGAATAATGTCTAAAATTTAATGAATCGACTGCAAAAAGTGTGGTTATGTATAAAAAGCAAACACACAAACAAACGAATTTGTTAATTTCCAAAGATATATAACTTAAACTCTAGATATTTATTAGTCAGTGAAATAGATAGCAAGACTTTGACTGCTACCATATTACAGTCGACATATGTCACTGGTGATTTCTACGTCATAATGACGTCAGAAATCGCCAGAGATGGGAATTTGGTACCATAAATTTCCCTCTCTGACATCATCATGACGCAGAAGTCACCAGTGACATATGTCGACTGTAATATGGTAGCACCCTTTTATCAAAAGAATTTGTTGTTAACACCTATGATAAAATTTTCATTGCAACAAAAAATAATCGATGATTAAATTTAAAATTATTACATAGGGTACCTAATATATTATTTAAGACACATATAAAAGAAAATTATTTACGTCATATATAAGTTCAGTGATAAAACTTATGAAAATAATGTAGACGATATTTAAATAATTTAAAATAAGTAATGATTAAATGAGATGGTTAAAGGAATGACGTCATAAAGCTAGAAAAAAATGTTATTTTCACCTGCTTATAATGTGATAAACTGATAAATTTAATCGCCTGCTCTTAAATGGGGAAAATAGGGCTTTAAATAATGGCATTAAACGATCGAAAAGGGGGGAAAGGGTGGATTTCGAAAGTTTTAAAAACGAAAGTATTTTTTACTGAGATATGAAGCATATTTATACCAATTTATTTTTGAATCGAATCGATAGTTTAGTAGAAAATAAGCTTTACTCGCTTTGAATTTTGCCTCTGTCCATTCCAGGTCCAACCTCTTCATGAATCCGAGGACAGACGTACAGATAACTTAAGCTATTATTATATAGGGGATTTTATCTTGTGTTGAGCAGAAATATTACAGAATCATTGTAAATGTAGTTTTAAATAAGATATTAGAAATATTTCTCGATTGGTTGATTTCAGCGGCCATTCATTCTCATTCAGACGCATATTTCGTAAAATAAAAAACAAGCCTTTATCAAACTTTTGTCAAGGAATTTATTTAAGTTTATATTCACGCTTGATGTTCTCCTGGTTTTGAATATACAGTTCAACGAATGTTTATCTGTCGTGGCAAGAGTCCAAATTCTTTGTCATTTCAGGTTCAGTAAAAACTAACGTAAGATGCTATACACCAAAACATTTAGCATTTTGAAAATTTAGAACATTTGTTCAAAATATAAACTTTATTTTACAGTCTGCTGAAGATGTATAAAACTTATCAAGAAAGAAGATTCTGAAATTTTATTCACTTCAAACATAAATTTGACATTCTTTGCTATAAAATTAGGCGTTGAATTTATGTCGTCAATTTTCCTTTAATTTAATCTATTTCTGAACAAAGAAAAATATATTGTGTATAGTAGAATATATTGTGTAAATATATTGTGTACTAGTAGAATTCTTTTAATGAATTAGAAAATTCTCGGATGAGGGTAAGGGAAATTTTCAACATGCTAAGAGGGCTTAATATTTTTTGTTTATGAATAAGTGTTAAGCACTCTTGTTACAATTTAATTTAATAAAAAATAATTTAATAAGGTTCATTTAATTAAATTTTATTCTATTAACATTCTCCATGAAGGTGATTTTCTTCTATTTTCAAGCCATCCACAGTAAAAACTGCAACTTTTCAGAAAATATTTCCATGTTTATTTAAAAGGGATTAAATTATAGGAATTAAATAATCATACAAACCATTTCTTTAAAATACAAAGCAGAAATGGTCTCTGAGCAGTTGTGTAGCAGAAAAATTGTTTATTAGCGCATAAAATCATATGCCTGATTTTATAAAGTCCGTCATACTGCACTAAGTATATTTCGTGTATTCAAATTCCATTTATGGCATGCATAGTAAATATCGTTCAAATTATTATCTTTTCTGGTAAGGTAAATTATTTCAAAGAGTTATTTTAGAAAATATATAAGGCACAATCATTTTTATAATAAAGTTAATTAGCCTTTCTTGTTTTGGTTTCTATCGATTTACAGTTTAGTATCTCTCGATTCTACTTTTTACGTAAAGATATTTAGATTAACCTATTAATGCACGATTTGTTTCTAATATATATATATATATATATATATATATATATATATATATATATATATATATATATATATATATATATATATATATATATATATATATATATATATATATATATATATATATATATCGAAGGATAATGTCGATGCACAATTTAGTATCTCTCGTTTTTACTTTTTACGTACAGACATTTAGATTAACCTATTAATGCACGATTTGTTTCTACTGTATATATATATTGATGAATATTATCGATTCACAGTTTAGTATCTCTAGATTCAACTTTTTATCTAAAGATATTTAGACTAACCTATTAATACACGATTTATTTCTACTATTTATATTGATAAATATTATCGATTCACAGTTTAGTATCTCTCGTTTCTACTTTTTACGTCAAGATATTTAGATGAACCTATTAATGCACGATTTATTTCTAATATATATATTGATGGATATTATCGATGCACAATTTAGTATCACTCGTTTTTACTTTTTACGTACAGACATTTAGATTAACCTATTGATGCCCGATTTATTTCTACTGTATATATTTTGATGAATATTATCGATTCACAGTTTAGTATCTCTAGATTCAACTTTTTACCTAAAGATATTTAGACTAACCTATTAATGTACGATTTATTTCTACGATTTATTTATTACTTAAGTTATGGACTGCACAAGGTAAAACAAATATGAAATTTAAATTTGACATTCATATGGACCTAATAATGCGTAATTTATTTCTACCATATACATATTAATGAATATTTTAAGCTATTATGAACTGCATTGAGTAAAATAAATATGAAATATAAACAATTTTGAGTGTTAAAGTCTGTCCTCACACGAATTATAATCTGTCATTTTAGTTATCATTGAATGTTATTTATGAAAAAAATTAAAACTTCGTGATAAGTAACTTGTTTGGTATCACATTTAAACAAAGTACTCAAAAGTGAGGATTTATATGATTTATAATAGATAAAACTATATGCCATGATTTTAGTCTATATACTTGACGAAAAGTAAATTTATGTGCAAAACATGAAAAAAAACCCTAAAATGTTAGTCCTAATTTACAAAATAATAATAATTTCGAGTATCTGATAATACTCATAAAATTCGTAGTTAGTTTAATAAGGTTGGCATCTACCTTCGCTGAAAAGAAAAAAAACTAGTTTTCACGAAACATCAAAATTCTACACATAATTTTTAATGTGCCTTAAAAAGGAGGCTAGAAATTAATGGGTTATTAAAATCCCCTCGCTACATGCAAATTTAATGTAATTACCAACGCTAATATTTGTACTTCCCAAGGGAGACTTCAGATTTCACAAATCCTTTCACTACTCCAAAGAATGTTTATTAATTATCATTTCTTATTTGCATTTTATATTACCACACAAAAGTCTGCTTCGTATCTTGTAAAATAATCTTAAATGAGGGGGGATTCCTTTCCTTCTTTTCTTAATATAAAAGTTAAGGTATAAGGTAATTTTCTATAGATTTTCTTCTTTTTAGTAATTCGGAACTATGTGTTTGTTTTTTCCAGGTCCTTCCGGGACTCTACTTAGGTAGTTTTCGGGATGGAAAAGACTCAGAACAACTCCGTGTTAATCAAATTACCCATATCGTTTCAATTCATGACACTGCAAAAGAAGTCGTCGAGGTGAGGAATTTAAACTTATCTTTTGTTTCAGTAAAAATAATTCTGAGATAACATAGGTTCTATAAATTAGAAATAGAGAGGAATATATAATTCGCTAGAAAATGTTTTGCATAAATGAATACTTTTAAAGAAAAGAAAAAATGATTTAACTTTAAAAACATTCTTTTTGTCTAATCTATTTTGAAAAAAAAAATTGCGACATTATATCTTTCCAGCTGAAAAATCTTTATTACAACAATCTTTACTTCACATATATAATAGATATATACACTATATATATATATATATATATATATATATATATATATATATATATATATATATATATATATATATATATATATATATATATATATATATATGTATATATAATATATATATATATATATTTTATATATATATATATATATGTATATATATATGTATATATATGTATATATATGTATATATATGTGTATATATATGTATATATATATGTGTATATATATGTATATATATATATATATGTATATATATATATATATATATATATATATATATATATATATATATATATATATATATATATATATATATATATATATAATGATATCTATTAGGTACATAAACGCCTAACGATGGCTGAATGGTTAGCTTGATTGTATTCAGTACAGGATTTCGTGGGTTCGAATCCCATTGGGATATGGGTGTTCGTAGCAGTTAGGAAGCGGCTGTAAGCAGTAGGTCCCGGTCTCGTTACCCTTCGTGTTTCCAAACGTAGACCGTACCACTCCAAACCAAATCTATAAGATATATATAATTACATAGAAATGTATAATTCGCTTGAACATGTTTTGCATAAATTAACACTTTTACAGAAAAGAAAAAATGATTCAACCTGAAAAAGATCCTTTTTGTGGAATCGATTTTGAAAAAAACTTAGGGAACATAATACCTTTTAAGCTAAAAAATCTTTATTACAACAATCTTTACTTTATTTTTAAAATCTATACTTTATTCTCCTTATAAAATAAAAGTTCTACACTGTAGGAAATAAAGTGTTTTCTAAATCTTTAACAAAGTTTGAATTTAATTTTCTTTTTAAATTTCGTTATACAGAGCAATGTATTTCTTATAAAATATAAAACATGTACACCAAGAGAAAAAAGTAGAAATCCACTTACTTGTAAAAAGAGCTTCTTTAATTTGTAAATTAAAAATTATTTTCTTACATCAAGTAACAGCTAATTACTATTTTTTTCTGTGAACCTAAATTATATTAATACCAGCTATATATTTTAGTATTTTATAACATGGTAAAGACTAATTTAATAAAAAATATGATTTACTAACAGTTTTTAATTTATTTTATTTTAAAATATCCTAAATCTTTACAGTTTTAGATTTATAGTATAAAACAATTATTTTGTTCCAATTTGAAATAAAAATTTAGTTTGCAATACACATATTTGAAAAGTTATCTTGCTGGTAAGTGTATTGAATTCTGTTCATTACTCGTATATTTTCTACGTTTTTAAAAGTATCTACGTCAAATGACAACAATGAATAAGTTTCAAATCATAATTCACTGATGTTTTAACCATATTATATTTCATGACGGTTTTATCGAAAATTGTATTGAATAACACTTTACCCCCCCCTCTATCTCTCTCTCTCTCTCTCTCTATATATATATATATATATATATATATATATATATATATATATATATGTGTGTGTGTGTGTGTGTGTGTGTGTAATATAAGAAGGGGATAATATTTCAATATGTGAATTGTGTAATATAGGATTAACAGATCTAGGAATAATCCCCCCGTAAACGAAAAGTAATGAGGGGAAAAACCCTACAAAGACCTAAAGTGTGGGAAACAAACAAGACCTCCAGCAAACACACAGATGTGATCCACTTGTGGCCTATGAAGACGCAATTTTAATCCCCTTTTGACGTTACAGAAATCGTAAAATCTAACGGATAAATCATCCATGACACTACAGAGTCGCATAACTTGCAGGGAGTTAATCTCCACGCCAACCAACTGCACCGCACAGGATAGCGTCCCAAGCTATCACTTCGTATAGACTAAAAACAAAGAGAAAAATTGCAAGAACCAATGAATAGGTCCAAGATCACCCTAAACACGCCCTCGAATATTCTAAATGGTCAGCCCCATAAACACCCCCTCCAAAAAAAAACAAAAAACCCCATAGTGTAAGATTTTATAGTTTCAATAAAGCGTTCATATTCTCTATCCAGCCGTCAACTAGTTAGTTCGTTAATCTATTCTCTCCCCAGCCTTAACTCGTCAGTTAGCACGTTCTAGCCGCAGCCGTGAGTTAAAGTAGTCGTGTCAATTAGACTAGTCATGTTTTTGGGATTAGTAGCTCTCATGTCAGACTTCGTACCGCCACAGTACTTCGTGTTAATTGTACTAATCGCTCATGTCTTGGATATAAATAAAGAATGAAATTGAAGAAAACTAGTGTTCCGACAGCTTAATTATAGACGAACAATCCAGGACATGACACACACACATAACATCTTACCAAAATGATTGCAAGTATTCACGTAGAGGTGATGGGAGGATGAAATTATGTAGAATATACCTAAAATTGAATGTTGTATAAATAAATGAGTTTTAAGTTTACAAATATTAGGATATCTAAAACTATATTAGTCGAATTCATTCGTAAATAATTATAGATGTCTACACAATAGGGGCATATTATTTCTATGTTAAGAAATTTTCAATACTTTGTTTTTTGTATTAATTTCTGATTAATTTTTAGTTCTTTGCTCGAATTAAAGAAAGCATTTTAATCATGAAAAAAATTCAGTGTTCAGACTTCAGTGAAAATACTCATATTGACGATATCTGAATTAACTTTGATATTTAAGTGTTACGTCTGTACAGAAAAACTTTCGTTTTCTGAATTTAAATATTCATTCATTTTGACCATTTCTGAACGCATTTAGACTAGTTTCATCGTGACTTCTCTACTTATATAAGTATCTCGCACAACTCAAAAATAATTAGCCGTAAAATATTGAAATTTTGTATTTAAAAATGTTATAACATCTAGTTGTTGTCTTCCTTTTTGATTGTACTCCACTCTCTATATTATGAAAAAACTCAATATAACGAAAATTACTGCTACCCTTCTACAACAATATAACAATTATAGACTTATTCATGTGCAGATATAACGATGTTTTTAAAAGTTCTTGAACCGATACTTTTAATGTGTTTTTTAAATTAAAACAAAAATCAATTATTTGGAGATAATAATTTTGAATTTTTACTTTTGTTACTACCTGGTATGGAACAAAAGATGTATTGTAATCGAGAAAAATTTTAGTTTATGATGAAATCCCCTATATAATAATAGCCTAAGTTGTCTGTCCGTGAATTTATGAAGCAGTTGTACCTGGAATAGATACAGGCACCCATATTGGATTTTTATGAGTTAGGGTTAGCAAAATTCAAAGCGAGTGCGAAATCAACAGCATCCCCCATTTCCGAGTGTTTAATGCTATTATTTCAAGCCTTATTCTCCCTCTTATACTATAGTAAATTCATTCTTGATTCATTACGGATGGCGAGGGAGGAATTTAAATATTTAAATTTCTGGACTGTTTTTACTCGACCTCATATACTCTAATTAGGAACATTGCTCTAAGTAGTGAAGGCTTGGCACGTTCGGTAGAGAATCTGCCGATTTGCTCGTCATTCTTCTCCGGTTGACGGTTCTGCCCCCGAAGCAGCCAAATTTTCTAAATGTCTAATTAATTTCATATTTTCTGCTTTCTCCTTTAAATTCTTATTCCTAAAGTTGTTTTATTATTTTTAAAATAAATGTTTACTATTTTTTCAACTTTTTATGATTTTTATTATTTTTATTTGATTAAATTCACGCTTTTTTGTACAGATGTCCGTGGCCACATAAACAGTTCATGTTTTGTATCCTTAAACTTTCTTCTCGTAATGTAATAATAATCTAAGTCATCTGTCCATATGTCCTCAAATTTATGAAGTGGTTGGATCTGGAATGGATAGAGCATCCATATTGGATAAGATGACAAACATCAATGTAAGGGATATTAGAATTGCGGGTTGCAAACAGATGCCAGTACTTAAACTATACTCAGACAATATACTCAACTTGAGAAATGAAGCTAACTTTGAATCTTGAGGTAAAAATGCAAATGATGATTCTGATGACACTTCACAAAAAATGAAAGAAATAATTTCATTCAATAAGCTCTGAAGAAAAATCATGTGGCGTCTATTTCAATATTCTTTCGAGATTAAATAACTCAGAAAACAGAAAATGAGACTAAAACATACTGTAGATTTTCAGATCATAATCTTAAGTTCATTTTCAGTAAATAGAAAAAGAAGTCAAAAAGGAAAAACATTTATGTCATTTTCTTTTCGATTTTGTAATCAGAGAAAGAGGCAAAAATGCTCAGTCTTAGAAAAAAAGGAGCCAAAACTCTTTTGTATGAAATTCTAGCAGAGAAAGCCCTACTTAAGTGTTAGTTTAAATTAGTCATTAAGAATATTTTTTTAATATTTAGTCTTTTTTATTTCCGAAACTCTTTTTAACATAATTAACATGGAATGTTACAAATGTCTTTATATTCTGTCAAAAATGTAAGTGTAAATATAGGATAGGGACATCTTAAAAATTTGCTTATTTCTGTCTTCAAAGTGTCTCCATTAAAGTTTATTAGATAGTTTGAATAGTTTCTAAATGCATGGTAAATTACTTAAGATTCCAATAGGATATACTTCCAATTGTGTAGATGTCCAATAGGATATAGCATGCAAAAAATCTATCAGAAATCACATTTTCTTTTTATGTAAGGCTGCATACTATTGTTCAATAAAAAAGGGAAATCTCACAAAAGTGGTTAATAATTTTAGTCTCAAAGTCAACTTTCTATTTTGTCTAGAATTAAATAAATAAGTGGATAAGATAAGATGATTAACAATAGTTAGTTATTTAATTGTAGCTTAAAATTAGATTTATTATAATACTCAACAGATTAGCTAAAGGGTGAATATAATAAACAGAAATTCATGAATATTGTAATATATAAATCCCTAAAGGTGATGACTCCTTATTAAGGACTTATAACGATGTGATTATCTATAACAACAATGATACACATTTAACACATTTAAAAATTTTGATGTGTATAATGCACTTTGTTATATTCACGAATACCTTCATCTCTTATTCTCTCTATATAAAAAAATATTATATAGGTTTGGTTTGTAGAGCTACGATCTACTGTCCTGCTATACGAGATCGGATGAGACCGGGACATAATGCTTAAAGGCAATTCCGAACACCTAATAACATTCATATCTTCGGAGGAATTCAAACATACATATGCTGGTACCAAAAATTAGTGCTTTACCATTCAGCCATTGTTCTCAATGTTCGACCAGCATTCAGGGATTCAATTACACACATGTTAAGACTTTTTTCGTGGTAATATTGTATCATAGATAACTAACATTACGGTGTCTAGAAGTATCCTAACTATTACAAGCATAATCTTTTACTGACGTCATTTAACCTGATGTCAATAAGTTGTACATTAATTACCCAATTTTAATAGGATGATAACGTAAAGAATTTGTTTGTTAAAATGTAAAACTATTGATTTGCAATCAAAATTTTAGCAAAACGCATGTACAACCAT
Organism: Pardosa pseudoannulata; assembly: GCA_032207245.1. Lineage (NCBI taxonomy): Eukaryota > Metazoa > Arthropoda > Arachnida > Araneae > Lycosidae > Pardosa > Pardosa pseudoannulata. The sequence continues at coordinate 59,395,955 of CM063508.1, forward strand.
TATATATAGCGGGCTTTTTTGAGATCATTTAATAAATAGTTTGCAGAATTGTTTTGTTCTTTTGAAATAAGTTTTTCTTCATGGTGAAAGTGGATGATGGATATATCGTCAATCTCACAAATTTTGAAGTATATGCCATATGAAGTATATTTATAACTATGTCATTTGAATTCGCATTTCATGATTTTAATGCATTGCACAGGAATTTACATTTTTAGAATCATATCAGTAATTAATTATATTATACTAGTATATAATTAATTATTGTACCTTTCTTACATAATGAGAAACGTTACTTTATATCATTCTGTATGAAGTAACGTTTAGCATCTATTCCTTTAGCATAGAATTTATTATGTATACACCTATTTATTTTGCTATAAAAAGAGTTTTCAAATTTTGAAAAGAATTAATTGCTGAAAAAGATTAAAAAATATCTATTCTTGCAGGACAAGCAATATTTATGTATCAGAGTGCCTGACTCTCCGGAAGAAAATCTAACTAAGTACTTTCCTAGGTGCAACGACTTCATCCACAGCGCAAGGATGGGTGGTGGAAATGTACTTGTTCATTGGTAATTAACTTTTCCTTGAAAATTATATTGCTTTTTATTTTCTTCAAATGACGTGTTTGTAAAAATTTCTGCAACAGTTTACCAGATTTTGATTTTCCTAACAATTCTAACTTGGAGATCCTTCCTGTGCCTTTTTTATTATGTTTTTATTCACTGATTAAAGCATTAAATACAGGCAAAGGTTTTTAGTTCTAATATTGAATACCAGCCAAAATAACGAAATTCTGAAGATGGTTATAACAAACCTTTTTTTTTTGAAGGCAGAGATAAAAATTATAAAATTGCAAACGACATACTAAAAATTAGTAATGTTTAAAAAGAGTGTATACGTATACTATAAGTTATCTCCCTTTTTCTCTTTTCAGAATGAGTTGTTTTTTGGTTATTTTTCCCCATGTATGCTGTTTCAATAGAGCGATTTCATGCAACGTCTTGCCTTCCATCATATTTAACCCTCCGAGTGGAACACACAGGGGAAAAAAGTCGCCAAAAATACGCTAAAGTTTTATTGTGTCAGTGGCCAAAGCGTTCTATGATTTTTTACTTCACCATTTGTAGACTAGATTGGAATTCGGGAAACCCACCCTCGTTATTGTCCCTTTACTTCCGGTTATAAATAGATATATAAATAGACATTATAGATTGTTAATTTTTAATACACATAAAGCTCGTCGAGTCTCGAAGATCATCCATAAGAAATAATGGATTCTAATTACATAAAAATATTCTTTAAAAGACTTATTATATTTTTACGAAAGTTTCTAAGATAATTAACAATTAGAGATACATCTGTTACCGCAAACGAAATACTTCGAAATAGAGTTTACAAAGCCATGAAAAGCTTTTTTGTGCCTCAGGGATTAGGTGCGCAGTTATAAGCAATCGACCTGACCCTCCTACCTCAAACTATGATGGAAAACACTGGCAGAAATGTACAATATATCCATTTTTGGAACGTTTTTGGAGGTTTTGTACGTCACAATGCTTTGAAGACATCATCGGTTTGCAATTGTACGTGCCCTTCCCATTCATATTTAAGATAGCCAATATGCAACCATGCGTGAAATTGTCCTATAGTTGTATGCGTACCTGTATATCTACTCTATTTGGAATATTCCCATGTTTTCCTCACTTACGCATGTGCTATTCGTTCCATTTCTGTATTACAAGTGGTGTTTTCTGTTGTATTATCTATTGCTTCCTGTGTGTATTTTCACTTTCTGTTTTACTCCTCTGGTACTTTCTATATGTTTTTGCATGGTAATGGGAGCGATGGTATCACTCCTCCTAGTGTTATTCCAGACTGCCACGGCGTAGTTGGGTATAAGTAGTAGGGTTTTTTAGGTTATCTTATTGTTGCTTGCTTATATTATCTTATCTAATGTACTAACAGATAGGATATGCATATATATATATATATATATATATATATATATATATATATATATATATATATATATATATATATATATAAATTATTTAACTTTAATATTTTCTTATAAACCTCCCCTCTTCCATTCTAATTCCTTAAAATTTTTTCCCAGCTTCTAAATGTCTTAATCAAAGGAGCGTTCTCGACTTCCAATTATTTCAATACAATTCCCAAAGCTTTCTGTCCTATAGATGTAAATTTTCTGTCTATTCAACACGTTTTCCAGCTGTCGTCGGCAAATGGCTCAACATTTTTTCTGATATTAACACTTAATTCGCTGAGTAAGTTTCTTCTACCTTGGGAAAATTCTTTCTGTATTCGATCTTTAATGCACCTCTGTTCGAGCAGAGTGATTTTTGTGTCTTTCTTCTGTCTGTCGTTGACTAGTAGAGATGTCCGTTTTAGCAGCTCTAAAATAAAGTTTTAATTAAACTTCTTTTAATTAAACCGGTCTCCTTCAATGGCCCGACTACATCATTAATTATTACTGCTAGCTGATTATTCTTCCCCTTGCCTAGTAACCTGGGAAAGTAAGAGTAATAGGGGCTATAATGTCCATCAGTTTTATAATTATTGGATTACACACACACACGTATATATATATATATATATAATATATATTATATATATATGTATATATATATATATATATAGATATATATATATATATATATATATATATATATATATATATATATATATATATATATATATATATATATATATATAAACATAGGGATGTCTGAGTACGTATACATATAAAAAAAGTTATTCTTTTTATTAATTCATTTTTGTCTCTTGAATCACCACGTATTGGTAAGAGCGCTGTTTCAGTGTTTGGTCTATAGATACGAAAGAAACTCTATTTCTGTCTTTTTTAACACACACATAATGTATGTATGTATGTATGTATGAATGTATGTATGTATGCATGTATATATATATATATATATATATATATATATATATATATATATATATATATATGTCATGTTTGAAAGCGTAAAATTAATAATTTAGGGGTTTGAAAGAAAATATGCAGCTCAGTCTTTTAATGCAGGCGCATGAATTCTTTAATGACTCATTATAAAAGAACTTACAGCTTAAAGATTGAGCGAGAGCGTCTTGGAAAATGGTTGCTGCATGAACCCTCGCTAAATGTGGCTCCTTTGTTGTAGTGTGGACGCTTGCCACGCGCCACCATGTTTGATGGTTAACTGTTAAAATGTGCAATATACCTGACTAAAGACATTATCTAAAAATCATCGGATCTATGACTTTTCATAAGCGTGAGATATATACATATACATATATGTAAAGGTCGTTTTAAACCCACCCCAATTAAGAAAAGGATATCCATATAGGATATGGTAATTTAATGGACTAGAAATGAAGACACGAAAATTTGGAAATAAGAATGAGTTTATTTAGACATCTTTAGAACTTCTGCAGTAATAAACAAGCACATTCCGTCATGTTGCGGTGTGTTAGCCAATCCCAGTATTAATAGTTAGTCAAATGATGACGCGGACATAGTGAAACTAAGGTACTTAAAGGAGCTATACAAGAATTGTTGAACTAAGCAGGAATTAATTTTGGTGTATGCGAAGTCACCAAGTTAATCACAATGAGAAGTGAGAACAAAAGAATTTCGCCACAAAAAGCAATTTTAAAGATATAATCGCCAAATATTTATTTTAAAATACAATTATTATAATAATTATACAATTATTATAATAAACTAACCAACTTTATAAAGTTGGTTAGTTTTGAGTTAAAAAGATCATTTCATATCTATAACAATGTGCATTGGGCCTGTTAATGCATTCAGAAACTGAACGAGAATTTATGTCATTGGTAACAAGAGATAGATTTTAAAATGACTGGAATACACGTCAGCTATCGCGTATGTATTCATTTATATGAAACTCGTTAATTAATCCTCAAAGATCATTAATGTATGCTTTCTCACATAGAGTAAGTGGCTACTGTATTTCAATACGTAAAAACAAGTGAAAACATTTCATATTCATTATAGGATGACATTTTTGTAAGTACAATTTTTTGTCAGAATTGAAAATTGGAGTTGCTTTGAATATGACCTTACAGTGGTATCCTAAATTTTGCTCTGTGTTAATTTATAAAACTTCAGATGAAATAGAATTGTAAAAATATCAATTTTACATACAATTTCTCACATCCATAGAATTTGGTATATTAAGGGAATCATTTTCTCTCAATCCGCATATGACATCAAGTGAGGTTCTGTCTCATACGAAGGAGATTTTTGCTGAAAAAAACGAGAGAGAAAAAGCTCCTCAATTTACGTCATTTAATCGACAACGTATGAAAGTATAACCCTAATTGCACTCCAGATTACTCCAGATTTAATGCCGGCCGATGTCTAAAGTAGACTTTATGTCGTTACATACACCTAATTATTACACATCCAAAATATATTGGTGAACACGTAAATGATGTTTCATAACCTTAATTATGTCTAGATAATAATAATTGATCCATCACTGATTATACCCAAGTGGGACTCCATGTCATTTATTTTTAACCACACGATATTTACGTAGACTACAATCTACTGCTTGAATTTGCTTTGGAACGACTAGTAATATCCAAACTAGCAAACAGATTCAGATGTATGGACCTCGATACTGAAAGGCAGGGCACTAACTTTCCACCCATAATTCATTTACTGACCCGCTAGAGTTTAATATGTTAAAAGCTCCTAAAAGAGTACGCTTTCTCACAAGGAGTAAGTGATTACTGTATTCTAATACGTAAAAACAAGTGAAAAATGTCATATTATCGGATGACATTTTTGCAAGTACAATTTTTTGTAAGAATTGAAAAATGGAATTGCTTTGAATACGACCTTACAGTGCTATCATGAATTTTTCTCTGTGTTAATTAATGAAACTTGAGATGAAATAGAATTGTAAAAAAAAATTACATACAATTTCTCACATTCATAGAATTTGGTATCGGAAGGGGATCATTTTCTGTCAATTTGCATATGGACGAGAGGTTTTGTCTCATACGAAGGAAATTTTTGCTGAAAAAAGCAAGAGAGAAAAAGCTTCTTAATTTACGTCATTTAATCGATCAAAGTATGGACTATAAACTGAAAACCCTGATTTCATGCAAAAATACAGGCCGATGTCTAAAGAAGACTTTATAACGTTATACACACTTAATTATTACACATCCAAAATATATTGGTGAACACGTAAATGAAGTTTCATAACCTTAATTAAGGCTAGATAATAATAATTACTCCATCACCGATTATCCCCAAGTGGGACTGCATATCATTTATTTTTAACCACGCAATAGTTATGTAGACTACAATCTTCTGCTTGAATTTGCTTTAGAAAGACTAGTAACATCCATACTAGCAAACAGATTGAGACCTATGGACCATGATATTGAAAGGCAGTGCCCTATCTTTCCAGCCATAATTTATTTACTGATATGCTAGAGTTTAATATGTTAAAAACTCGTAAAATGTATGCTTTCTCATATGCAGTAAGTGGCTACTGTATTCTATGAGGAGCATCTAGAAAGTAAGTTTCCAGATGTTTTTCCTTTAAAGTAAACGTAATTAGCCGTGTCAATTGCGCATGCGTAACAGATCTATGACTTATCAACCATATGCCAGCTGGACAAATCCCTACTCCTGCCATTAGCGTAGTAATAGTGGTCCGAAATGAAAATTCTAATTCCTTCTCATGCCGCCTGCAAGCTTCGGTCGATGATCTTGAATGCACAAAGCACTGCTCTAATTGAAATTCATCGTCATCTATGTCAGGTCTATGAGCCGAAACTGACACCCGAACACAAAATTCAACGCTTAGGAACAGCACTGACATTTCTGCTACGGTATCACGATGACAGCGACGAGTTCCTCGACAGGTTTGTCAAGGACAATGAAACTTGGATTTTGCACTTTACCCAGAATCCAAGTAGCAATCGATGCATTGGCATCATAGTGGATCTTATGTCAGGAACAAATTCAAAAATACGCTGTCGGTACGGAAATGGATGTGCACGGTGTTCTGGAACAAGAAGGCTGTTTCTATTCACAGGCAGGAGAGTTGTACGACAGAGGGATACAAAAGTTGATAACAGAATACGATATGTGTCTCAATTCTGCTGGTGTCTATGTTTAAAAATAGCTGAAACATTGCTGTACGTGTTGCCAATAAATATGTTCCTGAAAGTGTGAGTTCTTTTTTTTTCTTTTAAGTAGGGAAACTTACTTTCTGGATGCGCCTCGTAATACGTACAAAGAAGTGAAAAATTTCATATTCATTATCAGATGACATTTTTGTAGAATTTATTTTAGTATTTATTAGCAGTGTTAAATTTAAATTAGTAAATATTAAAAAATCAAAGATTTCAAGGAACTTTCCAAGGGAGTTCACGATTAGTGATTCTCTTTTAGAATTTAAAAGTTCGATTAAGCTTCTTCAAAATTTAATTAAATTATCTAAGAAACAATGTGCAGTTGAATTTTGAATACAACTAAAGTGAAGATATAAAGTACTTAATTATAATAAAACTATGTAGAAGTGATTTCAAATTTTGAACTCTCTGAGTACTTATCAAGAACGTGGAGAATTAGATTAGAATGTCAAACCACAGTAATTTCAAATGCATTAATGTGAGATTAAAATGATAACGACTTAATCAGTGAGTCCATAATCCTTTTGTGCATCCAGCGTAAAGATCCCGACACAAAGTTCTTTGAATTTCAAATTTCTGGATGTTTGTTAAATCTTTACTAAAACCCTTAGGGTAAAATTAATTTATTTAACTATTCGAGCTATAGGGATATAGAGTTTTCGTATTTGCTACAAATTAACTGAGTTTATTCAAGCAACGTTTGAGTTTAACTTATAGAGAAATCGGATTGAATCAGGGTTCTTGAAGGACATAATATTTACTGAAATAAGAGAATAATTGCAAAAAATATTTGAGAAATTAAAGCTTATAAAATTAAAAATTACGTATTTTTTTTTAATTTTAGATCTTCAGAGAAATAACAGATATATTTTCTGTTTATTTAATTATTTATTTTTCACTTTTGCTTTCTCTTATGAAATTTAAATGTACTTATAAATATATTGAGGTATATTAGAAACAAGTGTAGAGAAATCGTGTGGAGTAACTGATTCTGATGAACCTAAAGCATCATAAACGGATAAGCAGCCCAAATCTATTTTTCAACATTCACAAGGATGACGATTGCATTTTTTTCAACAAATAAGCGTATGGATGTATTCCAGTTTTTTTTTAACAAACTTGATTGCAACTGTAGCTTGTTTCTTAATCAATTTCGTAATCAACCATTTAACCTGTTTAAAATATACATTGTTTTATACTTTAGAAAGATAACGGGACGTAGCTGTCTTCGAATCTAATTTAGTGCCAAACAAAAGGTCGTTTTAATAGACTAATTACTTTAAAGAAAGCAAAATATTTACTACAAAGTAAACTTTTTTTAATAATGCGACTTTTTTCTAACAATAACGATTCTCTCACAATTTCTAATTTTCTAATAATTTTTCTAATAATAAACATTTTAAGCTGTCGTTAACTTTTGATAAACCAAAACAAACATGATTAATGTATGCGTATTATTGACCTTTCTCTCGTTTCTTTTGACAACATGTAAAAAGTCGACAAATTAAAAGTAATCAGACTCGATAAGTTCCTATTTAGTGAACCGTTCAGAGACTTCTGGCAATTTTAATGCCTTACACAGAAATTTACATTTTTAGCAATCATATCGGTAATTAATTATATATACTATTATATAATTATTTGTTATACCTTTCTTGCATAATGAGAAACTTTATATCCTTCTGTATAAAGTAACGTTTAGCATTTATTCGTTTAGCATAGAATTTATTATGTATACACCCATTTATTTTGCTATGAAAAGTTTTTTACTTTTTGAAAAGATTTAACTACTGCAAAAACTATATTTTAAGATTAAAAAATATCTATTCTTGCAGAACAAGCAATATGTATGTACCAGAGTGTCTGACTCTCCGGAAGAAAATCTAACCAATCTTACCTTTTCTAGGTATCCTTCTAACAATAATAAATCCTCTCACAATTTCTAATTTTCTAATTTTTTCTAATAAAAAATCCTTCAAGCTGTCGTTAACTTTTGATAAACCAAAACAAACATGATTAATGCATGCGTGTTATTAACCTTTCTCTCGTAGTTTCGTTTGTAAAAATGTAAAAAGTCGACAAATTAAAAGTAATCAGACTCGATAAGTTCCTGTTTAGTGAACCGTTCAGAGACTTTTGGCGATTTTAATGCCTTACACAGAAATTTACATTTTTAGCAATCATATCGGTAATTAATTATATTATACTATTATATAAATTATTTGTTATACCTTTCTTACATAATGAGAATCTTTAATTAATATCATTTTGTATAAAGTAACGTTTAGCATAGAATTTATTATGTATACACCCATTTATTTTGCTATGAAAAGTTTTTACTTTTTGAAAAGATTCAACTACTGCAAAAACTATATTTTAAGATTAAAAATTATCTATTCTTGCAGAACAAGCAATATGTATGTACCAGAGTGCCTGACTCTCAGGAAGAAAATCTAACCAATCTTAACTTTCCTAGGTGTCCTTCTAACAATAATAAATCCTCTCACAATTTCTAATTTTCTAATTTTTTCTAATAAAAATCCTTCAAGCTGTCGTTAACTTTTGATAAACCAAAACAAACATGATTAATGCATGCGTATTATTAACCTTTCTCTCGTAGTTTCGTTTGAAAAAATGTAAAAAGTTGACAAATTAAAAGTAATCAGACTCAATAAGTTCCTGTTTAGTGGACCGATTAGAAACTTTTGGCGATTTTTCAAAATAATCGCCAAAAATTTATACAATGTCCATTTTTTTACACTTCTTGCTTTAGTTTGAAAGCATGTACAAAGAATCGTTTGAACATTATAAAAGTATTAAGTTATATCAAAGCCAAATTTTTTCTGT
>CM063508.1:59410010-59437510 GCA_032207245.1 Pardosa pseudoannulata
AAACACATTAGAAACTTTTTTTAATATACATAACATTAAATAAGTTACTATTTAGCAAAGCAATTGTTTTTCTCGGGGTAAATCAAAGCAGTAAAATTTATCTACTGCCATTTACTATAGATCAACAAATTTTAACAGTGCTTATACTTTCATATTATATTATAGGATAATCGGAAGAGGTTTTAATACTGACAGTAATGGTGGCTGCAAAAAATATCTCTCCAAACTTTGGAGACTTCTGTAAATTATGTGGATTTATATTTAAGAAACATAAATGTACTGTGTCTTTAGTCCAGAAACATATTATTTGGATAAATTTTGAACTTTTCCAGGAATATTTCAGATGCATTACTAACATATCATAAATTTCTAATGCGGCAGCGCCTTTGTATTTAGAAATTCGTCTATTATACACTGAAGAAATATTAATTCAAACTTTGGCGACTTCGGTAAACTATATGGATTTATATCTACGACACATAAATGCCTCTTTTACTATAAAGAGTGGTTGTTTATTCCAGAAACATATTATCAGGGATAAATATCCCAGGAACATTTCAGCTGCATTATTAACGTATCATGAATTTCTAATGTGGCAGCGCTCTTATTTTTAGAAATTCGTCTATTATACACTTCAGAAATATTAACTATTTTGATGGTAACACCGTGTAAATCCTGTAAAAATGACTACCCTTCAAAAGCACATTTTAAATTTTTTTACGTTTGAGTAACTATTGGTGGACAAGTAAATTAGTTTATTGTTAAGAAAATTCAGATAATATTAAAACTCGCTTGGAAAGGATAATTAAAATAACTTTCATCTAAGAGTAACAAATATTGTACTAATCTTATATATTTATATATATATGTAAGGAAATATATAAATATATAAATGTAAGGATTTATATATAAATGTAAGGAAATTTCTCAGAGGTTTTCAGATCTGAAGTCAAGGGCTAAAAATTCCTGCATCCTTTTTTATTCCCCTTTTTAACCCCTAATCTAAACTGACCACTAGGGCTATAGTTTACGCTCTCAGAGAAGAGGGTCTGACCAATTATAACTCTACATTGCCGTAGCGGACAGTTTAGAAAATTTCTTAACAAAAAGAAGATGCACTCTGTGGGAGGCAGATTTTTCCAGAGATTTTCCCCCAGACGTTGACCAGGTGTTAAGGGCCTTTCTACATATAACTTCATGCTAGCTGACCGTTCAGTTTGTTTTGTCCATATGATGAAGTGGGAACCCATCCTCCAACGTTATCTTAATAAAGGTCTTTAGCTAAAATGGTGCCATTTTTATGGGCTATGACTGCAACCACCCATCGAAAAGTCCGTCTTATTACACAGACATACACACACACTTATATATATATATATATATATATATATATATTACAATTATTTATTATTCTCCATACAATAATATGCAATAAAATTATTTATGTATATATGTACATATATATATATATATATATATATATATATATATATATATATATATATATATATATATATATATATATACATATATATATACATATATATATATATATATATATATATATATATATATATATATATATATATACATATATATATATATATATATATATATATATATATATATATATATATATATACATATATATATATATATATATATATATATATATATATATATATATATATATATATATATATATATATATATATATATATGCTTGAGTGTATAGTATACTGTAGGATACTACTAATTCACACCTTTAAAAATTATACCAGTGGAATGTAAAGTGTTAAATTACGAATTTAGAGGTTCGTAATTTGTTATCCGTAATTTGGCGGAGTTATAAAATTTTTACATTTTGCGAATTTAGAAATCCATAATATCAAAAAGTTTACTGACCGCTGATCTAGCTATCCTCTGGCTTTTGTTACACTGAAGAATTATACAAGACTGCAAATGAAGGAAAAAAATGAACAACATACTCTCACAAAACAATACAGCAGGAGATAGAGGTGAAATGAAAGAAATTTCCACGCAAGAAAATATGGCAAAATAAGATGGCTTCTGGCCAAAAGCTCTCTCTCAGAACAAACTAGTATTTTTCACTTTATAGCTTATTTCTTTGCAGCTCGAATATTACTTGTTTTATATAGTCTTCTCTCGAACGGGGTCTCAGGTGGTTCGTATCATTTCGATTAGGTTTCCAAGGATTCACAACGAAATCTCCAAAAGGGAAGTTATTACGCTTTTCCATCGCTACAAGTTTCATGAGTTTACAAATGTCTTCGTAAGGTTATAACTGAAGAATTATGTTATTGAACTCGATTTTTAAGGAAACCTAAGGGTGTAAGCAGACATGTAAAGCTGACCCAACTGAGCGAACATTATGGCTGGTTTAAAGCTGTACGAGGGTTGCTATTTATATTTCTGGCCTAATAATGAAAAAACAAATATGTAGGATCGAAATTGGTTTTATTGTTTTTCAAAATATTCTCCATGATGATCAATACACTTTTGCATGCGTTTAAACCAATTTTCAAAGCACTTTTTCCAGTCCGATTGAGGTAACTCCAAAACATGCATTTTGAATGCATCAACTGCTTCTTCGGGGGTCGAAAATTGTTGTCCACGTAATTTATTTTTGATATGTGGGAATAAAAAGAAGTCATTGGGTGCCAAATCAGGGCTGTACGGCAGATGACCCATCAGTTCGATCTTTCGATCCATCAGAAATGCCTTTGTATGTGTCGATGTGTGAGAGCTCGCATTGTCATGATGAAGAATGATTCGCCTGTTCTTCTGCTTTTTTCGAATTTCTCCTATGACTTCTGGCAAACAAATGGTCGTGTACCATTCAGAATTGACCGTCCTACTTTGCTCTAACGCCACTGTTGCCACATGACCGTTAATGCCGAAGAAACAGGCAATCATTTGTTTTGATGTGCTTCTTCCTCGAACAACTTTTGTTGGTTTTGCCTTGTCTTGGAAGACCCATACAGTTTATTGCTGTTTTGTTTTCGGGTCATGTGCATAGATCCATGATTCTTCACCTCTGTAGATGTTATACACAGCCTTTGATGTACCTTGAACGCATTTTTCCAACATTTTCTTGCACCAATCGACACGAGCCTTTTTTTGAGCGTTTGTCAGATTATGCGGGATCCAACGCGAACAATTTTTTTTAAGCTCAAATGTTCATGCAATATTTTATTGATGTTAGTCATACTAATGTCCAAAGACGCCTCTATCTGACGGTATGTCACATGACGGTCTTGCTTTATCAGTTCACGCACAGCATTGATCTTTTCTGACACAACAACGGATTTTGGACGACCTGCACGGGATTCTTCCTGGATCGAACATCGACCACGATTAAATTCGCTATACCAATTTTTTACAGTGCTGTAGGATGGCGCTTTATCGCTGTATAAATAATTAAGTTCATCGAAGCACTCTTGTCTTGAAAAATAATGGCACGAAAATGTTTACTATTCAATTCCATTTTTTGAAAGAGAAGAACCTTTCAATTTACTGTCAACAACATAAATAAAGCTATAATGGTAAATTGTCTGCTGAATTTATGTTTAAAAATATCAAACTTTCGATTAAAATAGTCTGTGGTCGTCTAACAACACTTACTGTTGCCAAGGCTAGAAATATAAATAGCAACCCTCGTATGGTCATTTATTTGCACATGGCTAATTAGACCTTGACTAACTTTAAACTTTATAACCTTTACAATGTCAAAGATTCGCTACAGATTCAGCTTATGAGACTTCTCATCTTGAATTATAAAAATGACACGGCAGATTGGCTTACCTGTATACTTCTTCGTGAGATTAACTTTAGATAAGCAGGTTCTGCCCGTTTCTACAGGGAGGTGCTTTAGAAAACCTAACACATCGAAAACTGATTTCTCAGATTCTAGTTTACCATGCTAACTACTTGGACATTGATGAAGCACATAGTCAAAAAGTCTGTTATAAAATTTTTATTCCTTATTAAGCGGCGTTATATACTATCAAAAATGTAATTAAAAAATATGTGCGAGAAACACTTTTAAGTTCTCACACGATTGCGAATTTTTCTTTCAATTTTCTAAAGTCTGAAATGAAGAATTATTACTGCTGTTAATACATGTAAAGTAGCTAAATAAGAATATAATAAAGCAAATCAGCTAAAATAAGCAGATACATCCAATAATTATCAATAAGGATTCAAATATTCACAAGGAGCTCAGAAGAAAATATCTATATTTTGCACTTTACCAGCATTAAGATATCTAGCTGTGTCGATGTGACCAATATTCGGATAAAAATAGCATATTTCTTGTTATTGATCTGTTTTGAAAATTTAGGTGAATATTTATAAATGGATTAAAACTGAGTCTAATTTTGGCTGAGACATTCAAGCGGTATTGCAGTATAAATAATTGTAGATTACTAGTTGATGACTGTGGATTGGGAACAAAGCAGATTAACTAAAACTTTTGTTTCAAAACATCTTGTGCTATAAGATTTGTTTAACATGTAAGTGCACGAATACTATGAAGTATTGTTGTACAATAATATTGAAATAACTAAAACAAAATTTATCATGAAGTATTGAGAAATAGACTTTTATGCATTGAAGAAGTAAAGAAAAGTAATTGATAAACATTTTATTTTTTATTTTTTAAAAGAAAAAAATTATTTTGAAGATGTAATGAGGAAATATTTTAGTTAAAGATATATTTTTAAGGAATGCAATATTTAGAAGTGAAGAAGATTTCTTAGAATCACTAAAATCAAATTTTAACTAGGGTTGCTTCTGGAGAAGTCAAATGTACATTTTAAATTTTACTTCATTACAATATTAGAATATGTTTGTGCATTTAGAAAAATATTGCATTCCTATACCTTTTGGGATAGCAACATATCTTCTATATCTGTAGTCTACTTGTTAAGTTAATATATTGGATTCTATAATTATAAAATAATTAATTTTTTAAAGATTCATATTTTAATGATTCATTTTCACTATAGTTTCGTATTTCACTATTCTCTTATTGCAAAAAAGATTTTGTGTAGATAACGATTTAATCTTCCTATATATTAAAATCTGATTGTAACAATCTATTTATGTTTGTGTGCCTATCACCTAGAGAACCGCTGGACGCAAAAGGACGCCGAAGGTACCAAAAGACGCAGAACGATCCGGGAAAGTCATTTCGTTCATTCGCGTAACGATATTCTAATTAGATCAAACGATATCAACGAAAAACCGACCAAAATACCACTTTTATTTTCTTTCACGCTTTTTCCATTGTTCAGTTGGCGTCTAAATATGAAGGCGTTTTCCAATGCTGGTATTATTATCGCCTGATATTTTGTATTCCGATTAACATAAAAATGTATCTACGCTATTAAAATTCAAGTGAAAAGAAATATATTTATGAAAATATATATGTATATAATAATATTTTTGCATCTGCTAAACGCTAAACTTACATTGTTTAGAAAAGCATATTTTGTCTATTTTATTATCTTGGCGAGATTTTTGTTTTCAGTAATTATAAACTCGCCGTTCTAAACTTGCAATTTCTTAAACAAAAACTATTTATTGTTATAGTCATTTATATTTTAAACTAGATTTTTATTACTTGGTAAATATACTTTTTTAAAGTCATGTTGACGATATTTGTATTTTAAATAAATTAAAAGTCGTCATGTTCCATTGATATTTTTATATGTCACAGTTGTCAATTTTTAAGTAAAAGCTAACACGTTGCTATCGGTTTTATTTTTTAAAAATTTATATTTTTATAACTAAAGGATTCATTCTTAAACACCACAAATAAGTGATTTACTTAAGTACAGGTCCACTAGTGATTTTATAAACGTTGAAACAGGTCTTACATATTTCCCTGAGTCATATTTCACAAGCGCAAATTTATGCCAAATTCAGTTTTTAATGTGTTTTATTTTCATATTGAAGCCGGGTGTTATGTAGCTCTCCTAAGGTTTTAATTGTGTTGGCGGTAATCCTAAGCTATAAATTGAAAATTTGATAAAAAGTAACCATTTAAAAATGCTGTTTAAATGTTTGAATTTCAAATTCCATGAATGAGACGTATAAACATAATTATCCTGACTGAATAATACAGCACAAGAACAAAAAATTCTGAATAGTTTGTAAAGACCTCGTAAAATATACAGTTTCAATTTATACATTGTCTGAAACTGATTTATTCAAAGTTAACCCTTTAGCTGACAGTGGTTTCGCAATGAAACCACATTTAAATATCTTAATTTTTTCTTTACTTTTTGTAGACATATGAATGATTTTTTGCATTTTTTTATGTTTTGACAATTTAAACCTTAATATATGACAGCACTACATTTTATTTTTTTTCTTTTGAAATATATGTAATTAAACTTTCCGTACCTGGAAAGTCAGTAATTCGATTTTTCTGACTTATAACTTCAAATAAAAGTATTTACCAAACAACACTTATAAATTGTTAAGTTATTTATTTATTAAACTATTTTTAGGCTATTTATTTATTATGCTATTTGTTAAGCTATTTATTATGCTATTTATTTAGCTGTTTATTATACTGTTTGTTAAGCTATTTATTTATTATGCTGTTTATTAAGCTATTTATTATACTGTTTGTTAAGCTATTTATTTATTATACTATTTTTAAGTTATTTATTATACAATCTATTAAGCTATTTATTTATTATACTATTTGTTAAATTATTTATTTATTGTACTATTTGTTAAACTTTTTATTTATTGTATTATTT
Organism: Pardosa pseudoannulata; assembly: GCA_032207245.1. Taxonomy (NCBI): domain Eukaryota; kingdom Metazoa; phylum Arthropoda; class Arachnida; order Araneae; family Lycosidae; genus Pardosa; species Pardosa pseudoannulata. Next base: position 59,416,808 of record CM063508.1, read on the forward strand.
TAAGGATACTTATTTATTGTTCTTACAATATAATTAAAATTTTAAAAAGTATTATATTCACGATGTTCAAGAGGAGGGTTTTATGAGGTTAACTACCCCTCAAACCCTCCTAAAGATATACCCCTCTAAGAAACGTTAAGAAATATTTTAATATATTTTACATTTATAAGGTTCATAGATAACATTTGTAAACTAATTTCATTAAACTACAAAGAATTTAAGTTGGTTGCCTTCAAAGGGTTAATCTATCATCAACTTTATAAAGTCTTAAATATTATGACCATAAGAATAAGTTTATAACAAAGACTGTTCTACCTTGAAAAACGAACAGATATTTTCGCTGTGTCCACAGCAGAAAAAAAATGTAGGAGAAACATCTACTTTCTTCCTATATATAACAGTTCATCAACCAGGCTAAATGCCAGGAAGTGAAATGAACAATTCGCATGTGAACCGGGATTTTTCTTCGTAGATAATTCATTGGTGAGTAGAGATTAAAGCAAAGAAATTGTTTTGTGTCTAGATAATATTGTCTCTATCGGCGATTCATATGGGATTTGGAAACGTCCCTATGGAGCATTTAAGATAATATTAGTAATCAGTCTTATGCTAATACGCTTGTGAATAGCCTTTTCATGCAGTTTAGATACGTTAATTAGATCACAAATTTAACGGTAATCACTGTTTTCATGCGTTAAATATTCAGAAATGTTTTATGTCTTTCCCAAGTACATTGAAATTTATCAAAAGCGATATTTTGAGAATATAAAGAACATTTTATAGAGATATTATCTATATTAACTAGTAGTTGCTTTATTAATATTTAAATTTTAAGTTATTTAAATAATATTAATTTAGCTCTCCTAATACAATAAACATACTTCATAAACATTAAATGCACAAATTACGTTAAAGTACCTCAATTAGATCAAAACTAATTGGAACAGTTATTTTTGTTAATTAAATGTTCATGAATATTTTATAATTTCCATAACTATACTATGTATCGTAAGTCTAAAAACATAAAATATACAATATGAAAAGTTATCATTAAACAGTTGAATATTTGTGCATTCAATATTTATTCAGTATCTTTGATTGCATTATGAGTTCTAATTCTATTTTATTAAAGTAATTTAAAAAGAAAATATTAATAAAACAGCGACTAGTTAATGTATAATTTTGAGCTATTTAATCGGTTAGAGATTTTACATTGAAAAAATTTACAATTTTGTGTATATTGTAATTTAAATAATTGTATTAAATTATTGTAATTAATATAAGTAATTTAAAAAGAAAATATTAATAATACAGCGACTAGTTAATGTATAATTTTGAGCTATTTAATCGGTTAGAGATTTTACATTGAAAAAATTTACAATTTTGTGTATATTGTAATTTAAATAATTGTATTAAATTATTGTAATTAATATAAGTAATTTAAAAAGAAAATATTAATAATACAGTGACTAGTTAATGTATAATTTTGAGCTATTTAATCGGTTAGAGATTTTACATTGAAAAAATTTTCAATTTTGTGTATATTATAATTTAAATAATTGTATTAAATTATTGTAATTAATATAAGTAATTTAAAAAGAAAATATTAATAATACAGCGACTAGTTAATGTATAATTTTGAGCTATTTAATCGGTTAGAGATTTTACATTGAAAAAATTTACGATTTTGTGGTTCAAAAACATTATCGGTATAAAAAGTTTATCATTATACATAGGTTTCACCCCACTGATTGCCGAAAGTCTTTGGAGCAGTTATTATTATTTTTAGGGCAGAATACGTTTTTTAGGGCAGAAGATTCCCTCTCACATGGGTAAATAAATGAATAAAAACAAATAAAGACAGATAATCCGTCTGATAAGTTATGATAATCTACTAATCGCACTGAAAGTTCTTAGCAACTCTTTCTTTCTCTCAACGAAATGATGCTCTTTAATAGGATGAATTTTTCAGTATTTCACAAAGTGGTAATTCATACGCAAAGGTTATATTCAAATATCATCATTGTAAATACCCCTAATCATGTTTATTTTTAGAATAAAAGTGAAAGTTTCATTTTTTTAACTTAAATACTGTTAGAATGTAGACCTAGAGACATTGGGGTAGCCCTTCGTGCTTCTACGGCCCAGATGCACAGTTCGATCCCCGGACTATGCGACGTTTGAGTAAAACAATCATCCCTTCATTGGATAAAGAAATTGAGGACAAATCATATTTGGCATCTAAACACAAGGAGTTCCGCTTAATGATCACCTAACCGGGACATATACTTCGTCTCCCATAGTTCTTGGAGTCGAAAACGGAGATTGGCTCAGAAGGCCCTGGTTCTCAAGTTGTTCTGTTCCTCCTCCGAGAACTGTTAAGATGTTTTTAATATACAATGATGTAAACATCTTGTTCCCCCAATAATGTCTACTTACATAATAAAAGTGGACATTACATCTTTCTTTATACTGACTGTACATTCCACATTTTCTATCAGAAGTTATCCCTCAAAGATTGTCTTTAAGAATTTAGAAAAATTTAAATTGATATATTTCAAAATGTTTTTCAGTAATTACTCAGATATTCTTTAATGTATTTACTTTATCTACAGGGAATTATCGAAGGGATTTTTAATGACTGGGAAAGCTTTTAAATATATTTTTCAGCAACAAATAAGGAATTTTATTTTTCACCTTTAGGAATTATTGAAATTTTGATAAAAATGTTTTAGGGACCTCCCTCCACACAAAAACTCTTTTATTAATAAATGAAAGCATTATTTAATAATAACTGTTGATCTGAGAATTATATTCAAAATTTATTAAGCTTACGTTTAAAATATTTTAATTAAAATATTAAAACTATTAAAGAGTAATTTCTATAGAAAGTAATTTTTATATGATTATATGTTTGATGTAAAGTATTCAAAATAAAATGTATGACAAGTCAAAGATCCAATGATTTCTTAGAATGCCTTTATTCATATATATTGTCAACCATCAAACATAGCGGCACATTGTTGGCGTCCACATTCTATCAAAGAAACAACATTTAGACAGGGTTCATGCAACAACCCTTTCTCAAGACGCTCTCGCTATATATCCTTCCGTGTTAAGTGCTTTTATAATGATTTATTAAAGATTCATGCGCCTGCATTAAAAGAATGCGCTGCGTTTTTTGCTCTCAAATCCCTAAATTATTACTTTTACATTTTCAAACCTGACATGTATCGTAATAAATTAATTTGAATTTTGTTGCTTAGACTTTTTAAGTCATTTCAGGTAATTTAGGACATAGTTAAAATCAATTAAAGTGACACGAAATCGAGTCTCAAATTTATCATCTGTTATGAGATTTTGCTTATTTTAAACTAGCATATAGCCCGTTTTATGACGGGATCAGTAAGCTTTTTAATTTTCCAGAAAAGTACTCTATGAGGCAGGTAAAATCATGGTTTGTTTTTTTGGCTGAGAATTATCTGGTACACGCTCCATAAATTGTTTGTCTTCATACTCCTCTAAAGTCTCCCGATACTATGAATGCAGTTTAGAATCACGGTGAATTCATTTAGAAAGATACGTTTTCTTAGCTACGTCGAAATTATCGTTAAGTTCATCCCAATTCTTTTTGCCACAGTAATTTATGAAAGTAAAGGATTGAAACTATAATTTCTACTACACCCTGGAGGTAGATAAAATTTGTTGTTGATCCGGTGATAAAATTTTCATTGCAACAAAAAATAATCGATGATTAAATTTAAAACTATCACATATGTACCTAATCTATTATTTTAGCCAAATATAAAAGGATATTATTTACGTAATATCTAAGTTCAGTGATGAAACGTATGAAAACAATGCAAACGATATTTAAATAACTTAAAATAAGAAATGATTAAATGAGATGGTTAAAGGAATGACGTCATAATGCTAGAAAAAAATGTTATTTTTATCTAGTAATTATGTGATAAATTGATAAATGTAATCGCTTGCTCTGAATCGAAGATAATAGGGCTTGAAATAATATCATTAAACCCTCGAAAAGGAGGGAAGGGGTGGATTTCGAATGTTTTAAAGACTACAGTATTTTTCAGTGTGATTAATTAATTAATTAATTAATTTATTTATTTATTAATTAATTCATTTATTTATTCATTTATTATTTATTTTCATTTATTTATTTAACAATTTATTTTAGAATCGGATCGACAGTTTAGGAGAAGATAAACTACTCATTTTGAATTTTGCCTAACTCATCAAGAATCCAATATGGATGCCTCTATCCATTCTAGGTTCAATCACTTCATAAATTCGAGGACAGACTCACAGATAGCTTAGGCTATTATTATACAAGGGATAGGCATTTTATTATTTTTAGAAAGAATATTATTTTTTAAAAATTAAAAATGTAATATGGTAATTCATGTACCCTAATGTCAAAAACAGTTATATAATATTGAGATATGATTGCTATATTTGTTTTTCATGGACTATTATTTGGTAAGGGAAAGTTAATAAAGTTTATACTCATTCACTCGGAGATATATGAAGTCACAGATTGTTACCACAGATTTTTCTTTCAAAACTAGCTGGTAATAGACACCATTAGTTTAATCTCTTGTAAAATTCTAATTCCTAATTATTATAAAGCACTTTAAAAACTGCGGTCATGCTACCGTAAGCTTTCAGGAAACATTTTCATAAGCATGTTTGAAAGCAATATATTAAAAGCCAAAAATAGATCACTTACATTTCTAAAATTTGTTCTCTAACTTATCAAGCAGTGCAGCTTTAAATGGATTAAGTGTTCGTGTAATGTGAAGGAATAAATGACTCTTCGTAAAACTACTGAGAGGTTCTCGAATATGTGACATACTTTTCTTTATTCTTGCAACCACTCTAAATATTTTGGAGGAAAATAGATTAAACAGAGAACGTATTAGTTTACGCTTAGTAATTGGAATCACAATTTAATATGTTGTCAAAGATCTCGAATGCAATAAGAGCTTTATTCATTTAAGATGTTAATTCCTTAATATCTGTCTCTTAGACTTCTACTAATAGTTAATGAGATAATTTAATAGTTAAAACCTGATTTTTAAACCTTTCAATTCCATGAACATGAAAGCATAAAAGGAGAAAAAAATAAGAGGGAATTTAAAATTATCTCTCAATGATTGCCTTTAAGAATTAGTTACCTCCTTATAATTTTTTTTTCTCAATATAATATTTCATGTTACTGTATACAATAAAAATAATTTTTCGCTTTTTATAATTTTAAAAGAGAGGAAACTGATTATTAAATTACTTAGAATTCCAAATTTTTATGCTTGTTTAACTTTCGTGTAAGTAAAATTGATCGAAAAATCTCCCTCAATTATTGAATGTTTTCTAAGATTCTATGCACGCACTCAATTTCTAATATTTTATAGAATAAATCATAGTTACAATTTGCATATTTACATAAATTATTCTAGTTTGGGATATTTGTTTTTATAAGCACATACGTTTTTCCCCTAGAGATCAATAAATAGGCGTATTTTAACCATCTGAGATGTTAAGACTAACATCAGAAATAACCATGTATTTCCAGTTAGGTGGTTTATTAAAGACTATAGATTTTCTTGCTTTGAAATACCTATTTTTCTTTTCTTTCCTATTGCTAGGTAATTTGACAATGGTGATACGATATGTTATAAAACCTATGAACTCCTTATTGTATCTGATATTTTAAGCGTGTTTTAATATTTTATACGAATAAAACCTATCACTCATAACTATGTATAAACCTCAACATCGTAATAAAGAAAAGTTTTTATAACCATTCATTACTGTCGTTAATATCGTAGGTTAGTGACGTAGATTTTGTGATGTCTATAGAAGAGCATATCTCCAGATAAAAAGGTTAAAATCGAAACAGAGAAAGGAATTAGTGACGTAATCAAATTTCATAGTCAATTATGCCTCTCAAGTTTGGACAGTTAAATTGTTAAAATTAGAAGATTTCTACGATATGCAATACAAGAGATGCATAAAGACCCAAACTAATCTCCGATGTTGAAATTCCTTGCCACGTGGTCCCGAAAGGGCTATCTTCTTGCCATCACTCTCATTGCTATGTGAGATCTCTATTTTTCAAATTAAATGCTTTATATTTCAATAGAAATAATAATTTATTAAAATGATAAACAAGTAGAAGAGTTAAAAGAAAAAAAAAAAACTATTTAAAATTAGAAAGGGATTTTGAATGACATGCTCAATCTTTAACACATTTTTCCCCTGGTAGTGCTATCCGTCGCGGCAACAGTTAATTTCGATTGCAGTTAGTTCCGGTTTCCTGGCACATTCAGCACTTGGCTACATGCAGCACGATTGCTTTATTCCAGTAAGTGTAAAAGATTAAGTTTGAAAATTAAATATTTAGTGTGTGCACGATTTGACCAGGCCAAGCAGTTATGTATAAATGACACGATACTTGACGTTGTCAGAAATGAAAAATCTAACTTCCAATCTAGTTTTCAAGACTTCAGTCGCTCCGAACATGTCGTACTTAAGCCACTCCAAACAGGCGATTTCAGAGGTCAACTCAAGTTTCTGTCCTGGTGGCTTCAAAAAGGAGCTACAAGCTACCCTAAGCCAGATGGACCAGTCACATACTGATTCTGATACTGTATCGTCCGCTTCGCAGGTTTATCTGGGACGCGTTCGTGATTTAGGCAGAGGGTCCCGTCTGAAAAGGAGGCAATAGGCTACCCGTAATTATAAGAGTTCTAACAGTCCTGCTCATCTTCTTATTTGTTTTGTCACCTTCTGGAGGCAGCTGAGGGATGAGCAGGAGCTGATCTATGGGCCTTTTGGAACCTGTTGTAGACTTTCTACATCAAGGGAGGGGGTAAATAACAACAAAAACTCCAAACATTAATCAGATTTCTAATTAAAAGTGATGGATGGTTTGGTGAACTACAGTCTACATTTAAAAGACAGAGCAACTACTTAAAGCCGATTTTTAACGGTTAAGGACATCCATGCCACATTGGGTTTTAAACCCACGAACTCCTTTACCGAAGATCAGCCCACTAACCATTCGACCATCCTTTGGCTGAAAATGATGAATGGATGGGAGTATATATAAAAGACAACAAACTTTCATAATAATGAGGTCAGTGCAACCTTGATTCAAGAAAAGGAAATAAAAAACAATAAATGCAAAAATACGATGGATTCGGGAAATGAATGTAAAAGTTCTATAAAATGTGTGGCTATTCATTTTCAAAGCTGATTGGAAGTATATATATCTTAGTTACTTATCTTTAAAATATTTAACATCTAAAAAATTTTTTTTCTGGTGACAGATACATGTTTCATGCAGTGGGAGCGCATGACAGCGAAGGGTACTACTGTTCTATCGTATCTAATTCTGCAAGTACACTATTGCTGACACAAAGCAAATATACAAAGGATTTTAATTTTTACAAAGCTTTATGCTCTTCAGGTATTTAAGCATAGACAGTCTGACTGTTGTTTTGCTTTCTAGCAATTTCATCATATCAAGAACATTTCCGCTACGACCTCCTTTAAATTTTCTTTTCTTTCCAATGCAGCCGGTAATACAGATAACTTCATTCAAAAGATGGCTGCAAAGCTGTTACTCATTTAACACCGTCCAGAGATTTAGCCGTAGCTAAGGAATGCTAAGGATGAGAGTAACATTGCTCCCGTTTCATTCTCGTAATTTAAAATCAGGGAACATACAGAAGAAGCCCAGGCTTGGTCTGCCACATATAGAGGTATCGTTTGAACTTTGGAGGACATTGTGACTACAAACATTAAAGAATACAGCGGATTTTTGCTAGCTTGGACCTCGAACTCAGAATCCTATAGTTATGAGATCGACGCCTTAGGAACCACGGCTACACCATTAAAAAATAAATACGAAAATAAAAATATAGTCTTTGGTGGTATATAAAAGACCCCTGATAAGACAAAAAATATCTCCTTCTCTAAACGACCTTGAAATATTTTTATCTATCCAAATCACTTTTATTTCTAGTTCTCCTAAATTCTACAAATACCATACTTCCAAGATAACAATACGATGTGATTGTACCTTTTAGGCGATAAATATGAGAAAACAAATAATCTGGGATCGATAGATGCGGTAAAAATAAACTTAATTCAATGGGATTAAATCCAGGAACAAACGGTGAATGTGGAAAACAATACTGGTACAATAGATCAAGGTTCCAATGTACTTAAGCTTTGAGTTTTGCTGCTGTTCCTTAACATTCAGGTAGTATGGAGGAAGAATTTAATAAAGTGCCTGAGGTATGTTTTGAAATTCCAACTTCTTGTCCAATATCGCTTTAATTCCACTGTGGAATTTCTAAAAACACTCTCATAATCCTCAGCCTTTATATCCATCAAATCCTTATGGCCTCGAGGTTACATCATATAATCTGGGATAGTTTGGGGGAAGTTTTAGAAATTTTGAACTGAAAGCATTTTTGATAAGAAGAATCCAACAGAAAGATTTAAAGTTTATGGCAAGTATTTATACGGGTATAGGAAAGCATTGCAGACGAACTGCGGAAAAGAAAATTAAAATTACTATAACAAAAAGAAGGAAATAATACATGCAGCTATTTTTTTTCTTGTAGATATGTGAACAGGTCACAAACGTGTATGTGTCGTGTGGAAGTTCTGCAGGCAGAAGGTGTATGTAGAACAACAGGTGGCTCTGTAGCTGGTAGCAGCGAGAGCTGTGAAATCAGTCAGTTAGTGAGTGTCATGGGAAATGGAAGTAACCCGTGTTGAGCAGTGCGCTTACATCAGAATACTAAAATAACTTTCCTATCCACTGTGCTACTGTAATGTATGGTAGGGCATTATTCCCAATGACTTCCACTAATTCACTGTGACATTCCATCGCATTTCTTTCTCGGAGAAAGACTATTTTGATGTAAGCAAGCTGCTCAACACGGGTTACTTCTATCTTGCACGATACTCAGCCACTGACTGATTTCACAGCCCTCGATGCGCTACTACTAGCTATCACAGAGCCATCTGTTGTTCTACATACACACTATGCCTTCAGAACTTCCACACAACACATATACGTTTGTGATCCCTTCACATATCTACAAGAAAAAAATAATTTCCATGACTCATGCCCTAACCCTTGTATAATTTTAAAATATTCATAGCGCAATCTGAATATATATTCAAAAACAATGTGCAGAAGCTATTTCTAATTATTAACAATATAAGGTAATTTTCTAGTAAATTCATTATATCCGTGAAACTGCAAATTTTGAGTTGAGAAGAAGATTTGCTATCAAGACCCAAATAAAAAATTAAAAACGTGTTTAAGCATAACTTTTTGTACAAAAACTACTTAATTTGCGAGTATTATTTATATTCATAAAAATAATGCAATCACTGTGTAAGTGTTTTATGAAGGAGGTTTAAGAACTATGAATTTAATTAAGATAAATTTATTCAAAGTAAAAAAAAAATATGCGGAAGAACGGAAAATACATAAAAAGTAATTTAACTTCCTTAACTTTTGCAAGCCATTAAAATGAAATGAGGAAATTGTAGGAAATTAATTTAACTTAACTTAGTAGACTTCATTGTATTACTTTAAAAGTTTCTTTTTTGCTAATGAGGAAGAATGGAAATTTCTAAATATAGCTCGTTTTGGAAGCTATTACATAAATCAAAGTGAAATGGGCATATATTTTTTTAATATCCCAGATAATTTTTTATTTAAATAAGACATATAAAAAATTTTAGTACTAATTAAATAGTAATTTTCCTTAACCTATCATTTTTATTTATGCTACTTCAAATTTCAAAACAAATTAAGGTAAAGATAAAACAAAAATGAAAGTGGTTTTTGAAGTACGTCATAAGAATAGTTTATTGAATTTTGAAACAAACACGTCATTCGTAGGTGAGTTTAGATTTTTTAAATTTCTTGCTAACTTAAAACTCCTAATTTAAGTAATAAAAATAATTTCATAATATTTTATTCGAACTATGTATTGTCTCATTTCTATACTGATGATAATCCTTGTTATTCGACAGAAATAATAGAAATAAGCCTGCTGGCATAAATGTATTGTTCTTGTTCTGAATTTAATTTAAATACTGGGTCTTAATATAAATATTTTGTGAATTTATTTATTATATACTTAAATGTTGTTTTTAAAAAATCAAGTTTAAAAATATCAAGAATCAAGTTTTTTTCTCAAACATATATGCATCTTATGTATTTTTTAAGAAATATATATATATATATATATATATCAAAACTATTTAACTTTAATTTTTTCTTAAACCTTCTCTCTCCCACTCTAATTCGTTAAAATCTATTTCCTAGCCTATAAATGTCTTAAGCAAAGGAACATCCTCAACATAAAATTCTTTTGAAACATTTCCCAAAGCTTTCTCTCCTATAGTTGTAAATTTTCTGTCTATTCAACACGTTTTCCAGCTGTCGCTGTCAATTGGTTCCACTTTTTCCTAATCTTCAAAATTAAATTCGCTGAGTAAGTTCCTTCTACCTTGGGAAAATTCTTTCTATCTTCGCTCTTGGGTGCACCTCTGTTCGAGCAGAGTGATTTTTGCGTCTTTCTCTTGTCTGTCATTGACTAGTAAATATTCCGTTTTAGCAGCTCTAAAAAATTTTAACTAGACTTGTACAGGTCTCTTTTAAAGACCTGACTGCATCGTTATTGATGCTAGCTTATTAGCTTATTAGTTTTATCCTTGTCCATCAGTTTGTAATTAATTGGATTACACACACACACACACACACACACACACACACATATATATATATATGCATATATATATCATGACAGTATCTAAAAAGTAATTCGGAAATGTTTATGTTTATATACTTTTTTTTCAAAATGTGAAAAATTAAAATTTTACAATTAAAAATACTCTTGCAGTATATATAATAACAAAATGAAATAACTAATTACTTAAATAAATAAATAAGATTAAATATTGATACACGGAGAAAAAAATATGTAAAATTTATAACTAATTTTTTTCTTAAATACTGGGATGAAATTTTAATTAAGATTTTTTTTAGATACTCTAGAGAGCTTATTAAAATTAAGAATACTAGTATTTCTATGGACCGATATTACTACTTATATCAGTTTAAACATAAAACATGTTGCATATATTATAAAATCATACAGGTATCTAAAAAGTTGTAATTTCCGGAAATGGTTTATGTTTATATACTTTTTTTTCAAAATGTGAAAAATAAAAAAATTTACAAATAAAAATACTCTTGCAGTATTATATAAAATAACAAATTTTATTGTTGACTCATCATATTTTATTACCTCATTTCCCCCCTGCTCCCAGTTAGTACGCATTTTTCAAATTTCCCAGATCACTTTGCATTTTTCAATCGCAGTCTCATTTTAAAATATCAAATAAGACCATTCCTTTCTCCTTTATTGGCTACCAGAATATTTTTTCCCGCGAGTCTGTCTCCCTTGATGTCTTTTCTTTATCTCCACCATAAAAATTCTCCATCTTCGGAGGAGTCCCGAATAAGTAATTTTAAAGAGCTCTCGAAAAGTGTAATAAAACTTTTCCTGGTTTAATAATTTTGTTATAAAATACTTCAGATTCTCCGATGAGGTAACATTGAGCACGACAGCCATCTTTGGTTAATGTGTTTTAGAAGAACATAAGACATTTTCCATGGTCGTAAACACTGGACTCGCTTCACTTGTATAATTTTTTTATTGAAAAGTCTGAGAATTTAATAAACATCTCACTTTTATTTATATAAAAGAGAGTCTATGTTTATTTGTTTGGAAATTTGTTTTCTTATTTTAATTTAGGTTTCAGCTCTGTGGAAAATTGTTTTACAGTATGAGCACTAATTAGGCAAAGACCTACTTCTTAAAGCCAAAGTACTATGACTATTCCTGTCTGGTGCAAGAATTGATAGAGCGGATTTAGGATTATGAAATAGGAAGTAAAAGAGCCATATTCGTTCGGTGATCGTTTGGTTAATTTTTTCAAATACAAAATTTTGCGGTTTATGATATTCGTACCGCTGTAAAGAACTACGACTTCTATTAGGCTAAAAAAATTACTACTTCCTACTCTCGTAGAATATGTTCTTATTGATAAGTGTTGTATTAGAAAGTTGTTGTTTTGCTCACTGATGGACCGATGAGATTTTATTAAATTGTGATTCATTTAAGTGCTCTAAACTTCTATTTGCGGAGTTTTATGGTTGGCTGGTAAATGTTGTGCTGGACAATGCATCTACATGATATGAAAATCAGATAATTCCATTGCCGATCGCTGGCATTGTTAGGGTGTTGACCTTCGGTATCGGTGTTCGTGGGTTCGAATCCCACTGCGGCATGGATGTTCGTAGCCGTTCGGAATCGGCTTTAAGCAGTAGGTCCCGGTCTCATTAGCCCTCGTGTTGCAAAAAGTAGACCGTAGCACTCCAAACCAAGCCAAACCAGATAATTCGCAACAGTTGTAGAACTTGTGGTAGAAGTGGGATTCGAACCCACACTGTGACGAAGCTGGTGTTTTGTTGTTAATGTGTCAGAAAAACAGCACAAACTTTTCCCTCAGGAATTCATGAAGAGTTTTCTCATGATCGGAGGAATAATTAAACTGTAAAAAAAACTAATACTCTCTACTATTTCTATACTCTAGTAGAATAAGTTCTAAATGATAAGTGTGGTGTTAAAAAGTTGTTGCTCTGCTCGATGATGGGCCAATGCGATTTTATTAAGTTGTGATCATTAAGTGTTCTAAAATTTTATTTGCGGAGTTTTATGGTTGGCTTAAACGTTTTGTGGACATATCTACCATAAATATGGAAATCAGATAATTCACAACATATGTAGAAATTGGTGGTCGAAGTGGGATTCGAACCCATTTTTTGAAGAAGCTGGCGTTTTGTTGTTAATGTGTTCAGAAAGACAGCGCAAATTTCATAGCAATTCATGAAGCGTTTTCTCTATTATTGGAATTATATACTGTAAGAACTACTACTCCTACTAATATATCTCTAGAATAAGTTCTAAATATAAGTTGGTGTTTAATAAGTTATTGCTCTGCTCGATATGGGCCAATGTATTTTATTAATTTTATTAATTAAAGTGTTTAAAATTTTATTTGCGGAGTTTTTATGGATGGCTGGTAAAACGTTTTGAGACAAATATCTACCATAAATATGGAAATCAGATAATTCACAACATATGTAGAACTTGGTGGTCGATATTCGAACCCATGCTCTGAAGAAGCTGGCGTTTTGTTGTTAATGTGTTCAGAAAGACAGCGCAAATTTTTCTTTGAGGAATTCATGAAGCGTTTTCTCTATGATCGGAAGAAGAATTATACTGTAAAGAACTACTACTCCTACTACTTCTACAACTCTCCTAGAATAAGTTCTAAATAATAAGTTTGGTGTTAAAAAGTTGTTGCTCTGCTCGATGATGGGCCAATGTTATTTTATTAAATTGTATTAATTAAAGTGTTCTAAAATTTTATTTGCGGAGTTTTATGGTTGGCTGGTAAACGTTTTGCTGGACAACTCATCTACTTGAATATGCAAATCAGATAATTCAAAAACAAATGTAGAACTTGGTGGTCGAAAGTGGGATTCGAACCCATGCCTCTGAAGAAGCTGGCGTTTGTTGTTAATGTGTTCAGAAAGACAGCGCAAACATTTCCCTGAGATCATGAAGCGTTTTCTCTATGATCGGAAGAAGAATTAAACTGTAAAGAATACTACTCCTACTTTCTACAACTCTCCTAGAATAAGTTCTAAATAATAAGTTTGGTGTTAAAAAGTTGTTGCTCTGCTCGATGATGGGCAGATGTGATTTTATTAAATTGTGATTCATTTAAGTGCTCTAAACTTTTATTTGCGGAGTTTTATGGTTGGCTGGTAAACGTTGCTGGACAAGCCATCTTAATACCATGAATATGCAAATCAGATAATTCACAACTGTAGAACTTGGTGGTCGAATTCGAACCCATGCCTCTGAAGAAGCTGGCGTTTTGTTGTTAATGTGTTCGAAAGACAGCGCAAACATTTCCCTGAGCAATCATGAAGCGTTTTCATGATCGGAAGAAGAATTATACTGTAAAGAACTACTACTCCTATTACTTCTAAAACTCTCCTAGAATAAGTTCTAAATAATAAGTTTGGTGTTAAAAGTTGTTGCTCTGCTCGATGATGGCAATGTGATTTTATTAAAGTATGATTCATTAAAGTGTTCTAAAATTTTATTTGCGGAGTTTTTATGGTTGGCTGGTAAACGTTTTTTGGACAATCATCTACCATGAATATGCAAATCAGATAATTCACAACAAATGTAGAACTTGGTGGTCGAAGTGGGATTCGAACCCATGCCTCTGAAGAAGCTGGCGTTTTGTTGTTAATGTGTTCAGAAAGACAGCGCAAACATTTCCCTGAGCAATTCATGAAGCGTTTTCTCTATGATCGGAAGAAGTTATTATTACTGTAAAGAACTACTACTCCTACTACTTCTACAACTCTCCTAGAATAAGTTCTAAATAATAAGTTTGGTGTTAAAAAGTTGTTTGCTCTGCTCGATGATGGACCGATGAGATTTTATTAAATTGTGATTCATTTAAGTGCTCTAAACTTCTATTTGCGGAGTTTTATGGTTGGCTGGTAAATGTTGTGCTGGACAATGCATCTACCATAAATATGGAAATCAGATAATTCACAACATATGTAGAACTTGGTGGTCGAAGTGGGATTCGAACCCATGCCTCTGAAGAAGCTGGCGTTTTGTTGTTAATGTGTTCAGAAAGACAGCGCAAACATTTCCCTGAGCAATTCATGAAGCGTTTTCTCTATGATCGGAAGAAGAATTAGACTGTAAAGAACTACTACTCCTACTACTTCTACAACTCTCCTAGAATAAGTTCTAAATAATAAGTTTGGTGTTAAAAAGTTGTTGCTCTGCTCGATGATGGGCCAATGTGATTTTATTAAATTGTGATTAATTAAAGTGTTCTAAACTTTTATTTGCGGAGTTTTATGGTTGGCTGGTAAATTCTGTGCTGGAAAACGCATCTACCATAAATATGGAAATCAGATAATTCACAACATATGTAGAACTTGGTGGTCGAAGTGGGATTCGAACCCATGCCTCTGAAGAAGCTGGCGTTTTGTTGTTAATGTGTTCAGAAAGACAGCGCAAATTTTTCTTTGAGGAATTCATGAAGCGTTTTCTCTATGATCGGAAGAAGAATTATACTGTAAAGAACTACTACTCCTACTACTTCTACAACTCTCCTAGAATAAGTTCTAAATAATAAGTTTGGTGTTAAAAAGTTGTTGCTCTGCTCGATGATGGGCCAATGTTATTTTATTAAATTGTGATTAATTAAAGTGTTCTAAAATTTTATTTGCGGAGTTTTATGGTTGGCTGGTAAACGTTTTGCTGGACAACTCATCTACCATGAATATGCAAATCAGATAATTCACAACAAATGTAGAACTTGGTGGTCGAAGTGGGATTCGAACCCATGCCTCTGAAGAAGCTGGCGTTTTGTTGTTAATGTGTTCAGAAAGACAGCGCAAATTTTTCTTTGAGGAATTCATGAAGAGTTTTCTCCATAATCTAAAGAATAATTAGACTGTAAAGAACTACTACTCCTACTACTCTCGTAGAATAAGTTCTAAATGATAAGTATGGTGTTAAAAAGTTGTTGCTCTGCTCGATGATGGGCCAATGCTATTTTATTAATTTGCGATTCATTAAAGTGTTCTAAAATATTATTTGCAGAGTTTTAGGGTTGACTAGTAAATGTTGTGCTGGACAAAGCATCTACTATAAATATGGAAACCAGATAATTCCCAACAGATGTTGAACTTGGTGCTATAGGTGGGATTCAAATCCACGCCTCCAAAGACTTGGAGGCGTGGTATTTTGTTGTTAATGTTTTCAGGAAGACAGCGCAAATTCTTCTCTCAGGAATTCATGAAAAGTTTTCTCCATGATCGGAGTAATAATTTTGACTAAAAAACTCCTACTACTACTACTACTGTCGTAGAATAAGTTCTAAATGATAAGTATGGTGTTAAAAAGTTGTTGTTGATTACTCTGCTCGATGGGCCAATGCGATTTTATAAAGTTGTGATTCATTAAAGTGTGTTGTGCTGGACAACGCATCTACTATAAATATGGAAATCAGATAATTCACAGCAGATGTAGAACTTGGTGGTAGCGGTGGAATTCGAACCCACGCCTCCGAAGAAGCTGGTGTCTTGTTGTTAATGTTTTC
Organism: Pardosa pseudoannulata; assembly: GCA_032207245.1. NCBI lineage: Eukaryota > Metazoa > Arthropoda > Arachnida > Araneae > Lycosidae > Pardosa > Pardosa pseudoannulata. The sequence goes on from CM063508.1 coordinate 59,433,146, forward strand.
AGGAAGACAGCTATAATATTTTCCTTAGGAATTCATGAAAAGTTTTCGCCATGATCGGAGGAATAATTAGACTGTAAAGAACTACTACTTCTACTTGAGTGAAACTACTACTTATACTACTTTCGTAGAACGTGTTCTAATTGATAAGTGTGGTGCTAAAAAGTTGTGGCTCTGCTCGATGATGGGCCAGTAGGATTTTATTAAGTTGTGATTCATTAAAGTGTTCTAAAATTTGATTATGTTTGACTGTTGAATGTTGGGCTGAACAACGCATCTATCATGAAATATGGAAAAATCATAATTCACGGCGCCGTCATTCTTTGTAAAGGGAAAAATTTAACCAACATTATTCTTGAAGGTTAACTTCTCCTCTCTTCTGTAGACGTCAGCACAAAAAAGGTTATCTTGATTGTTTGTGCTTTAAAATAAATTATTTTCCTATTGGTTAAGAATCTGTGCGTACAATTTTTCTTGTGTATATATTATATATAAATATATACATTGAGGGTCTTAATTCATTTTAAAAAATAAGATTAAAATAAGATTACTTATCCATACAAGCAATTGTTGTCATTGAAAAGGGTGTTGCTTTCCACTCTACACACCTATAAATAATACCAAAAGTTGCACAGTATGAGTTATTATTGAGAGAAAAACTCAGCGAGAACTCAAAGTAGCGGCCACGAGGTTTGTTTTACAGTTTACACCAGGGATTCTTGACCTTTTTTAAACTGCCGCCCCCTAAGGAATGAAAACATTTTCAAAGTCCTTCTCCCTATGGGTAAATCTGGTAATTTAAAGTATGGGAAAGGAGTAATACTCAATTATAAAAGGTATGATGTTTAAATAATTTATTTTTCAATAAAGTTACACATCAAATTTTTATGGTTTAGTTCGATAATTTGGCCCGGCAGATAATTGTAGTCTATTTGATCAAATGAAAATTGATGAAACAAACAGAAGCATGTTGAAAATAGTTTATTCTTATTTAAATAGTTATACAGAAAAAATATTCTAAAAATCAGTGTGATTTCAATCACGGGGAGGGGGACTATATTTGTGGATGGGTGAGCTCGATGGTTAAGAGACAGTTTCTTTACGTTCGATTCAAAATTACCATCAAAGACATATGCAGCCCAAAATACCTGCAATTACCTGCAGACCAAGAAAAGTTCAGCACTCCTTAGCATCTTCTCAATGCCGCCCAGGGGGCAGTTGCATACCTGTTGAGTACCAATGGCTTACACCAACGAAAGAATGACTAATGCAAACTCTCGAATATTTTAGGTGGTGTGTTAATTCTATTTACAAAAAGAACAATCCTTACTATGAAATCCTCAGTCCACTGTCTTGTACACTAAAGATTTCAAATACCTCTAGATAAAAAAAAGTCCAGTAGACTAAGGTGCGCTGACAAAATTATGTCAGAAGCGATGTTTTGTTCATGCTAGGCGCTTTTCGACGACTTTTTTCCTGCTTCTCAAAGTGTAATGGGACCATATATTCCACGGTATTGTGTAAACACAATTTAGATTAATTCTGTATATATTTAAGGATTGCCGAATAAGAAAACTTAAAAAACTTTTGAGAATTGTAATAGAACTTTTAATGGTTAAACAATTTTGATATAAAATAATTCAGCTGTTTTTGAGAAATCACTCCGAACACGACAGCCATCTTGGTTAACGTCTCCTAGAAGAACAAATCATTATCTATCATCATAAACTTGCAGCTCTCCCCAGCCTTTCTCTTTGAATTTTACGAAATTGCACCATGCAAAACGAATTATTTTTTTCTACATGATCTGGAATATCATTTGAAGTATAGTAGTTCACAAATTGAAGTGTGAATTCTTTGATGTTTATGTGATATTTGAGCCAGAAGTTAAAATAACTATGAGAAGAGAAACTTAATATCTTTTTAATCTTCTTGGGGAGAAAACTATGTACAAAACTTGTTACATGTCTCTAATAGAGTAACTTTTTCTTTTGTTGTAATTTTTGGGAGTAATTTAAGGGATGATTTTTGTGTGAACAATTACTGAAATAACAGCTTTAGTTTCGTGACGTGAGTAAGGCTTATAAATTATCCGATACAGACCTATTTATTTCAAGGAATGAAACTTTGGGAAAATGTCATAGGTTATCCAATTAGTTGATTCGAAACATTTTCAATTGCTCATGAATACTGTCGTTAACTTTCAGAACTCAAGTCTGTTTTGCCATTAATGGTAATGGAAAACAGGTGCTGGTGTTCGATCGCAATGAATTCAGAATTCAAATGGTGAAATGGAATCACGGGAAATTATTTATGTTTAACTATATTCTCCGTCCCCGCCCCTAACAGACACGAAATCAAATCTGTTCAATTATTTATAGAAAAGTATATTCATTTGGACTGCTTGGCTGCTGCTAAAGGAAAAGAGCAATTGTTGAAAAAATGAATAACATATTGTTACGAATTTGGATTGCGTAAATACACTGATATCAGACTGATGAAAAATCTTCATCAGTTTGATATTTACGTAGAATTTCTACGATTCCTCCCCTAATTGGTACGATATTAACTTGTTGGTGGGTTTTCGAGTCTGGTATCTGACCTGGTGAAAGGTTCCGTGTCCAGAAAGTTATTTGGCTTATGTAAGACATTCCAAGTTTATTATTTCTGTTTAATCGCATTCAGAGAGTTATTCAGATCAGGTCTATGGTAAGGAGTACTCTAGTTGAATTATGATAGTGCAGCACGTTTGTTGTGTTGTGGTAGATATACACTATTAGTAAGAAATAAGTATCCCATTTCTGAGGATTCTAGAATATGTTAAATCGGTCCAAATGAGGTACAATTGGAACTGCAAATAGTTCAAATATTGCGCTTGACATTTATTACATAAAAAATTAGTACTAAAATACGCCTATAGGTGGCACTGGGATGCACATAAACATATTTAATATGCTTGTAAATGCTAAATAATATTAAAAAATAACATTAAAATGCTCAATATGTCTTCCTTCGTGATTCTTTCAAACAATATGCTGAAATTGCAGAACCCTATTTCCCACAGCTGACCATAATAAGTCTGCTAGAATATCAAGAACATGGGGCCGAATGCTGTCTCTTAGATCTAATACAGATGGTAGCATCAGATCCTTTTTTTGATCTTGTCCTTTTATTTTTACAATGTAATTATGATATACATACAAGAAACTAATTGTAAGCTTCGCGTCCGTCTATGTCGGTGGTCAAGACGAGCATTTGTTAAAACGGACTTTTGTTCATAGAAAGAAGCCGAACAATTGAAAACAATAGTATTGTGCCAGTGATGGTCTCTTTGAAGCTCTGTTGGAGGTACCGACAGAGACAAGGAAGTATGCTTTGTGGGACCGAGTCGGCCAGGCGGCAAGGGCGTTTCGGCTACCACAAGGACGAGGGTCAAAAAGGGGGAGGTTGATCTCCCCTAAAACCGAGGTTTCCTGTTAAGAGAAGAAAGGATCGGAAGGCACTCCCGGCTGAACTCTTAGTGAATTAGGTGGTCTAGAGTGATCCCCTCTTTGAATGAAAGTTGCATCTACAAATAGTTAATTTTTCTTCAAATGTGTCTCTTTTAAATAAATCAACCTTTGTTAAGTTTTAAACATCTACGGCTCTGGTTATTTCATCTCCAAGTCTTCTTCATTGCGCTGGACCCTTGAGAAGTCATACCCAAAATGACTAGGGTGTGATTGACTACCGGAAATAGAAAAATCGCAACCGCTCGGAGATCTTATACTAATATTCGACTTAACTTAATGAAAATAAATAAATACCATATGTGTTACAGCGCCACCTATAGTTTATTTTTGTACTAATTTTTTTTTATTTAATAAATGTCAAGTGGATCATCTGAATTATCTGTAGTTCCAATTATATCTCATTTGGTCCAATACAAAATATTCTAGAGTCCTCAGAAAAAATGGGAATTTATTTATTGTTAACCCTGTAGTTACTATTTTGGACTCTGATTATTCCTGATTACTAATAATTATCTGTAATACTATTTATTTAAAAACTTCAATAAAATTGTTTGTTTTTACAAAAGTCTACTCAAGCCTTGAGCCCGCAAGCTCGTAAGAATATATTAATTGAAGAAATTAATTTTAGTCTCTATTTAATGAAAGCAATAAACTTTCTCAATACATAAAAACATTACAAAATTTATCAAAACTAAATACTGATGCAATACCGTAGCAGTTTAACCATATCTTCAAAGTTTTAAAAGAATGTCTTGTTATTATACATAAGACTTGCTCACACATTACTCCCGATTCATAATGATGAGTTTATGAACATTTTGTACTTATAAAGTCTGAGTTACAAAACTAAAGAAGG
>CM063508.1:59445010-59460010 GCA_032207245.1 Pardosa pseudoannulata
GTAACATAACCATGCTATCATATTTTTGGAGATTATAATCACATAGCCTCTGGCTTAAAAGCTTGGCTTGCCAAAATAGCTTTAGAAACAACAACAGCAACAAATATAATTTTAATCTTGTTTTATTGATTATTATTGTTATAACAACCATTTACGTACAGTTATAAATTTTTAGACTCAAGACCTACCGTATTGTAACATAACTATGCTATCATATTTTTGGAGCTTAAAATCACATAGCCTCTGGCTTAAAAGCTTGGCTTGCCAAAATAGCTTTAGAAACAACAGAAACTAATTTAATAATTTTAATTTTGTTTTATTGATCATTATTGTTATTACAATCATTTACGTACAGTTATAAATTTTTAGACTGAAGACCTACCGTATTGTAACATAACCATGATATCATATTTTTGAAGCTTAAAATCGTTTAGCCTCTGGCTTAAAAACTTGGCTTGCCAAAATAGCTTTAGAAACAACAACAGCAACAAATATAATTTTAATCTTATTTTATTGATTATTATTATTATAACAACCATTTACTTAGTTATAAATTTTTAGATTGAAAGTCTATCCTATTGTAAGATAACCATGCTATCATACATTTTGGCTTTAAATCACGTAGCTTCTGGTTCACGAGCTTGGCTTGCCAAAATAGCTTTAGAAACAACAACAGCAACAAATATAATTTTAATCTTATTTTATTGATTATTATTATTATAACAACCATTTACTTAGTTATAAATTTTTAGATTGAAAGTCTACCCTATTGTAAGATAACCATGCTATCATACATTTTGGCTTTAAATCACGTAGCTTCTGGTTCACGAGCTTGGCTTATCAAAATGGCATTAGAAGCAACAACAACAACAAATATCAAATTTTAATCTTATTTTATAGATTATTATTGTTATAACAATTATTTACGTACAGTTATATGTCTTTGAAGGAGTTAATATTATTTCTTTTATTTTTGTATTATTAGATGAGATGAATTAAGATGAGCAATTTTACCTCACATGAAAGAAATTTTAGTTTAGATTTCTTGTGGATTTTCTATAAAGCGATTTTTGCGGAAAATATTTCTGTATAATATGTTATATCTTTGCGTGCCCTTGAAATTGTAAGAATGGGGCTATCAAGCAAGAATAATATCCGCAGCATATTTATGTCAAATATTTTTGTTCAAGGTACACTTTACGAATTATAATGTACTATAAGATAAAAAAGGATTATGTTGAATATTTCGTGTTTATCTTTCGTGACAGGAACTTATACAATACCACGCAAATTTACCTGTTTGAAAAACTACGAATTTGTGTGGGATAACACAATGCAGTTCGCACGAGGTGTACATTCTAAAAAGGTTACAAAAATGTAATTTTTAATATTTAAAAAAAATCAATTATTCTTTCCCGTAACCTGAAAGCTTTATATTTACGAGTATATATTTAGAAAAATTATACCTAACGTATTGCATTGAATGGTTAGCTCTCGTGTTAAAAATATTTCGCAGTATTTTATAAATTGTTTCTTTCTAGTAGCACCAACAAATTTACGTACGTGGAATTTTTCTTTTCGACTCTCTTGCTTACTTAAACCTCACAAGGAAGAAAGCTTAACTGAAGTAATAAAATTTGTTTAAAATAATTTTACAACAAACTTTTATCTTCAGTTACATAAATTATCCATTTCAGTCTGTTATGTTTTCCCCAATTGATTTTGTTCCCGATAACAGATGCTACCACAAGAATCAAAAGATGATGTTACAGATTTGCTGTAGAAGTAAAAACAGAACAAAACATTTTGTTTGATTTTGATTCTTTTCTCGTTATTAATGACAATTATTTGAAACCCCAATTATAACAATGTAAAATAAATATTTAGTTTATCATCTAAATGCGTTGTATATTTTGTTTAATTCCAACAAACTTTTATCTTCAGTGACACATCTTATTCATCAAGACCACTTTTGCATTTTCTAATAGATTCTTTATCTTCTCTTTATCTTTAATCTAATTTCTTTATTCTTATCTCTTTTATCCTTAATTCTAGTTCTCTTATGCATTTTCTTATAGATTTAACAGGTGGTAGAATAAGATTGAAAAGATGGTGCCATAGTTATGTTGAATAAGTGATGTCACAGTATGTTGAATAGAAACAAAGCATTTTGTTTGAGTTGGGTTCATCTCTCTTTACTACTAATAATTATTTGAAACACTCTGTATAACATTATAAAAATTATATAAGTATTGAACTTATCACTTAAATTCCCTATCTGTTTTGTTTTTGTTATCGCAACGAACAACTCCATACCGGTACTTTAGCAGAGTAAGGTTCTGGTAGTGATTAAAAAAATGACGAACTATTTAAAAACAAGAATGTAGATTTATTTTAAATCTTAAAAATAAAAAAAGCATCATACTATGTCCGCCTAAATGCCGGGAAAAATGCACAAGTACAAAAAAAAAACATCCAACAATCCTCTTATATATCCAGCAGCAGACATCGCATAAAAATTAACATATACATGCAACTTCCTCTCCCACTCAGCCAATCACAAAATTACAGTTCGTAGCTGTCGAGTGAGAGTTGAAGTCACAATCAAACATACAGAAAGAGTCAGCTTTACAAATTGCTGATTAAGAAGCCTCGGTTAACTTTAAACAAAACAAAAACAAATTGCCGGGATTCACCGGAGGTTGAGAAGGTGCCGATTCGGCTGCAACTTCTAACAGTTTTCCTTCAGCCATTGACTAATTTCATGGCTTAGAACAGAAATAAAAACCTTAGCTCTCAGGAAAAAATTAAACTGGTTAACTGAGTGTTTTGGCTATACAGAGGAACAGGTAATCGAGTGTTTACTGTATTACAAGAAGCTCATGGACAAAAATAGCGAATGAGTTTTACCATTACAAACATCAAATACTCGAATTCTTTCATTACCTGCTACTCAAAAACTGTTTGTTATTACTATACAAATGTTTGTTCCTTAATCAGAGTCAAAAATTCAGATTTCCACTGGACTAAAATATATTAAGCATAAGACATCAACAAAAGACACTAGCAGGTATAACTAAAAACGTTTATTGTAGTATTTCTCTACACCTTACAACACAAAATACATCCCTTATATAATTATAGACTATATCTGTCCCTCTGCCCTCGAATTTATGAAGCAGTTGTACCTGGAATGGATAGAGGCATCCATATTGGATTCTTGGTGAGTTAGGGTTAGCAACGTTCGAAATACACCACTTCCCCCCTTTTCAAGCATATAATGGCATTATTTCAAGCCCTATTATTCCCGGTTAAGAGCAGGCGATTAAAGTTATTAATTTGTCGCATAATAAGTAGGTAAAAATAAAAAAAAAATTTTCTAGCATTATGACGTCATTCCTTTAACTATCTCATTTAATCAATTCTTATTTTAAATTACTTAAATATCGTCTGCATTATTTTCATACGTTTTATCACTGGATTTAGATATTACGTAAATAATTTTCTATTATATTTGGTTTAAAAAATAGATTAGGTACATATGTTATAATTTTAAATTTAATCACCCATTAATTTTTGTTGCAATGAAGATTTTATCACCGGTATTAACAACAAATTCTATCTACCTCCAGGGTGTAGTGGAAATGATAGTTTCATTCCTTTACTTCTATTAATTAACTGTGGAAAAAAAGAACTTAACAATAATTTCGACGTAGTTAAGAAAACTTTGAATTATCTTTCTAAACGAATTCAACTTGATTCTAAACTGCATTCACAGTATCGGGAGACTTTAGAGGAGTGTGAAGATAAACTAATTATTGAGCATGTACAGATAATTCTCAGCCAAAAAACAAACCATTATTTTACCTGTCTCATAGGGTACTTTACAATTCTGGAAAATTAAAAATTTACAGATTCCGTCATATGACGGACTATATGCTATACTAGCATATCTACCCAGACAAAAGGCAATCTGGCAGTTTGTGAATGAATAAACAGTTAACTAATAGAGCAATGGATAATTGATAGATGAAAAACTCTAACAATGTTAAATTATTAACAATATCCATGATTAAGTCTTCATACGATATTGATGGTTACAGGTGAATCAAAGAAAGTAAAAAAAATTCCAAAGCCGTTGATTGCCCTCTATAATCCAATAGCTCTAAATTTTTATAAAAAATCCACTATTATTAAATAAATGCTGCATTTGATATAAATGTTTTTGCTTAGGTACACAATTTTTGATAAAATATTTTTTTCTACATTGGTTGCATTATATTGGTCATTATTTAATTTCGGATTTTGCATTCTATTTACAGCCTTGCTGGTGTGTCACGAAGTGCAACTATTGCAGCTGCTTACATCATGTCCGTTACTAGTCTCAACTGCAAAGATGCACTAAAAGTCATACGAGGTGCAAGAAATATTGCGAATCCAAATTACGGTTTTCATTCTCAGTTAAAAGAATTTGAATCCTATTCTCTCACATCGGTAAGTAGCCATCTCTGATTTTTGACACTGTCAAACATGTTTTACAAGTGAAAAACCTTTTTTAGACTTTTTCACATAAACTCTGTTGAAACGTCGTAGCAAATTTAATCTTTTAAAGCTGTCATGTTGTCTCACAGATTCCAATACTTTTAAGCCAAAGCATCTCGACCTCTCAAGAATTACATCACATACATATAAATGTAATTGGTGTTTTTGACCCTCTACAAAGCTAAAACGGTATTCATCTTCAATGAGAGTGTTTAGATTAATCACGAGGTCAAGCTAGAATTGAAACTAAGTTATGTAAAGGAATTATACTAGAATAGTTGAGCTGGTAGAATCCCAGTTCCGGGGGCCGGCCGCCATGTTTTTGGCTCTATTTTTGTACAAGGGATCGCCAAATTGTCGCCAGGTGATATTTACAATTTTTGCTTTGTTTTGCGTTAAGTTTATTACCTCCAATTTCAAACCGTATTTTAAACAAAGAAGGTTTGAAATTTTGTTAAGATGAATACAAATTTAAATTTGAGTTTTAATGTATTTAAAGGCGCTTTGGTACTGTTTATTGAACTAAACATTTCTGAATTTTTGCTATAGGTGCAAATTAAGCAATATATATAAGCATTAGTTGGTTACATTTAGGCAATTATGCTTATAAAATATTTAGTTATTTTTATAAAATATGGTTGCTATTTAATGAAATTATTTTAAGATTATCAAAAGATTACAAAGTAATAAAGTACAGTAAAATTACTTCCAGAAATTATTAGCTTTGTCATCAAGAAGATCAAAATTTGCCAGAAAACGGGTTCTAAAATTGGGCGACATTGCCCAAGCTTGGTATGACCACTGAACTCGGTTCGTTGGGCCCCCCGAACTAGGATATGGCCCAGATTTCTTCTAACTCTTTTCCAAACGTATTTTTGATCCATTTTTAAGTTCTTTCTGCTGTCTAAAAGATTGCAATCTCGAAAATTTCAGTGTCCAGATTTCAACGGAAATACTCATTTTATTTAACAAGTTTCAGTTTTCGGGACGCACATAGGAGAAAAAATTAATTTTTAAACATTGAATATCTAAATTGATCATACCTAAAAGTATTTTAATTTGTTTCTGCTGAACTTCTGTACGCACATATGTACTAAAGAGCAAGGCCTTAGGCAGAGGGAGGGATTTGGGGGACTGGGCCCCCCCCCCGAAATTTTAAACGTTCATTTTGTAGATAGATAACGACCCACTTTTGCATGTGTGTTATGTGCATAGCTATTCAATAAATAAATTCAATAAAGAAATTATTAGCTTTGTCATCGAGAAGAGCAAGGCTTGTCAGAAAACTCGGTTCTAGAATTTGGCGACATCGTCTACGCTTGGTATGCCCACTGAACTGGTTTCGACTGGCCCCCCGAACTAGGATACGGCCGTTGAGCTAAGCAAAAACTAATTTTAGTGTTTTCGAAGTACTCAAATGATACTTCAGTTAAAGGAGACACAATGAAATTTTACCAAAGTTTTAAATTTTAGGGATAGAATTACCAGAACTAATTTATTTTAAAATACAATTATAATTAAGTTGGTTAGTTAAAGATAAAATATCATATACATATATCCTTTAATACACACACATAAATATGCATATTGATTGAGTCACAGACACATATATGCGTATGAACATGTTTATATTCAGACATAGTTTTATTTCGCATTAACACAAGTTGTCTCTTGCATCACAACACAGCTCTTCTGTGATAAAATACATCAACAGTAGTTAACGGTTAATTTGAAGACGGTTTTTTCTATAATGTATGACAAATAGATGCCGGACAATGTCCAACGTGGTAAAAAGTTCCCTGCGAAACTCAAGTTCGTGGATTTGAATCCCGCTGTAAGAGTGGGTATTTCTAGAAACAAATCATCTTCTGAATCAGGATCTGAATTCAACTTCAAGCAGTAGGCCAGGGCTAAGATAACCATTTTTTGTAAAAGTATTCAAGATACTGCTCCAAAACCGAGTTAAAAACAGTAGATAATTGTTAACAGTGATAAAAACAATTAATTTACTCTAATATTTTTATGTTATTTGAAATGATAAATGTTTTTATCTATATAAGTAACACCAAATTAATAAATTATACCATATGCATAAATAGCAACAAAAGTCACTTTTAAAAAAAGTAAATCACTCATTAAGCTAGTTTTAGCAAACATAATGCTTCAAAGGAATTTTTACCCATCCTGTTATTTTTTTTACAATGCAAAAATGGTTTTTTATGCTATTAGTACTATCCTGCTATAAAACCTAATTAATAGCATAACTTAATAGAAAATGCTTTATAGCTTAAAATTAGGGAGGAAGGATGTCGTTTAAGTTATTTTGGGAAGACAGATAATTAGCTTAAATGAATATTTTAAAGTCTAGAAAAGGAAGTTCTCCTTTCTAATAGAATTTAAGTCGATTTAATAAACGTTAGTAGCTAAACTGTAGAATTGACAGGGAAGAAGAATTGGGTATACAAGCATTTTTTTCGGGTTGCTTAGTATATATTTACTAGGTTATCTAATTATTTATTTCTTCCATAGTTCATACTCTAAATTTGAAAGTTTATATTTTTTTATTTAAATACGTAGGGCAGTTAACAAAAATATTTAGAAAAAATTATCTCATACATAATTATATAACTTAACATATTTTAATCCTTAGAAAAGATTGTTTTATGTAATTAAATTTTAATTCGATTTAAGCCTTTAAAGGTCACCAAAATAAATCCATGGGAATTTAATGTAATTTGTTTATAAATGTTATCTATAAGCCTTGTATATGTAAAATGTATAAATTTTTTTTACATTCCTTAAAAGAGTTTGCCTTAGAGGATACCAAATTAGGGTTTGAGAAGTGATTTAACTGACTAACCCCTACCCTTGTACAGCTTGAACATTATGCCTTTTTAAAAGTTGAACTATACTGGAAGAACAATAAATTATAATCCTTAAACTGGTATAATAAGTAAATAGCTTAACAACTTAAAAGTGTTGTTTGTACAGATACTTTTATTTGAGGTCATAAGTAAGATAAATTGAATCTGACTTCTCAAGTACAGAAAGTTTAAATACATATATTTCAATAGAAAAAGAAATAAATAAGTTAAACGTAGAACTATCATCTGTTATATATTTAAAATATCAAAAATATAATATGTGTATATATATATATACTTATACATATACATACATATGTGTATATATATATATACATATACATACATATGTGTATATATATGTATATATATACATATATATATATATGTGTATATATATATATATGTATATATATATATATATATACATATACATACATATGTATATATATATATATATATATACATATACATACATATGTGTGTATATATATATATATATATATATATATATATATATATATATATATAATCGAAAACTCATCACTTCTTCAAAAAAATTTTTTTTAATTGCAAAAGCTCTTGATTCTACATCATTGGCTTCCATATATCACAGATGTATGAGATTGGAGCCGTAAATAATTATAAAAAGATAAAGTAAAGTAATCCAAAAAGTAAAGTTTAAAAAAAAAGATGTTTAATAGGTGGTTTTGCTACGAAACCACTGTCCGTGAAAGGGTTAACGAATATTAGTAGCTAAAATCTTACAAATTTTGTATTTCGAGAAAGCTAAAATGTACTTAGGTTTACAAATTTTATTTTTCAGTATGGATAATTTTATTGAAGTATATATTTATTAGCTTATATCGTTTATTAATAGTTTCTTCCCTTTCTATATTGGAAGGTTTATGTTTTATTGAAAATACACAATGTAGTTAGCAAATGCATCTAGCAAAAATTCACCGCACATGTAATTATGCAATTTCATAAAGTTTTTCTAAAAATAAAATTAAAGTTTTCATCAACTATCACAGGACAGATAAATAAATAGCTTGTTTAAGATATCACAAATGATCTACTGTAACATACGATCTGCTATTACATTACCTAATTAGAGCAGTTTCCTGTGGGAGATAATTTAGCAGTCGACTACTGCCACGCTGTTTAAATTCTGTACACAGGCTGACAAATAGTAATCACCCATTGTCGTTTAAAGTGCTTTAACTCTATTGCTACCAGGAAACCGATACAGTTGCGAATGGTATTAGCTGCTAAAATGATAAACGGAATGAGGAAATGTGATACCATTCTTCATTATTGTAGTAAAGTTAAAAGCGGCTAATCTATTCTATTAAACTAGATGAGAACAAATCAGCTTCTGAATCAGGATCTGAATTCAACTTCAAGCAGTAGGCCAGGGCTAAGATAACCATTTTTTGTAAAAGTATTCAAGATACTGCTCCAAAACCGAGTTAAAAACTGTAGATAATTGTTAACAGTGATAAAAATAATTAATTTACCCTAATATTTTTATGTTATTTGAAATGATAAATGTTTTTATCTATATAAGTAATACCAAATTAATAAATTATACAATATGCATAAATGGCAACAAAAGTCTCTTTTTAAAAAAGTAAATCACTCATTAAGCTAGTTTTAGCATACATAATATTTCAAAGGAATTTTTACCCATCCTGCTATTTTTCTTACAATGCAAAAATGGTTTTTTATGCTATTAGTACTATCCTGCTATAAAACCTAATTAATAGCATAACTAAATAGAAAATGCTTTATACCTTAAAATTAGGGAGGAAGGATGTCGCTTAAATTATTTTGGGAAGACAGATAATTAGCTTAAATGCATAATTTAAAGTCTAGAAAAGGAAGTTCTCCTTTCTAATAGAATTTAAGTAGATTTAACAAAAGTCAGTAACTAAAATGTAGAATAGACAGAGAAGAAGAATTGGGTATACAAGTTTGTTTTTCTGTGGGGTTACTTAGTATATATTTATTAGGTTATCTAATTATTTATTTCTTCCATAGTTCATATTCTAAATTTGAAAGATTATATTTTTTTATTAAAATGCGTAGGGCAGTTAACAAATATATTTAGAAAAAATTGTCTCATATATAATTATATAACTTAACATATTTTAATGCTTAGAAAAGATTGCTTTATGTAATTAAATTGTAATTCGATTTAATGAATATTAGTAGCTAAAATCTTACAAATTTTGTATTTCGAGAAAGCTAAAATGTACTTAGGTTTACAAATTTATTTTTCAATATGAATAATCTCACTGCAGTATAAATTTACTAGCTTATATCGTTTATTAATCGTTTCTTCCCTATCTAAATTGGAAGGTTTGTGTTTTATTGAAAATACACAATGTAGTTAGCAAATGCATATAGCGAAAATTCACTGCACATGTAATTATGCAATTTCATAAAGTTTTTCTAAAAATAAAATTAAAGATTTCATCAACTATCACAAGACAGATAAATAAATAGCTTGTTTAAGATATCACAAATGATCTACTGTAACATACGATCTGCTATTACATTACCTAATTAGAGCAGTTTCCTGTGGGAGATAATTTAGCAGTCGCCTACTGCCACGCTGTTTAAATTCTGTACACAGGCTGACAAATAGTAATCACCCATTGTCGTTTAAACTGCTTTAACTCTATTGCTACCAGAAAAGCGATACAGTTACGAATAGTATTAGATGCCCATCTAAAATGATAAAAGGAATTTGGAAATGTGATAGAATTCTTCATTATTGTAGTACAGTTAGAAGCAGCTAATCTATTCTATTAAACTAGAAGTGAATGCACTTCCTTATATATATATAATACATAATGTACTGTGTATTATATATATATATATATATAATACATAATAAATATTTTCGGTCAGATTAACAAGATTTATTACGGGGACATACGAATATTAAATTTACAAAAAATTTGTTTTTACAGAAAAAAATCTGTGAAAAAAAATTTAGTTCTGAACATTTAAATAATCAGAGTAAGAAAATTTGAATATTGAGATGAGTTATGATTAAAAACGAGTCAGCTGTTTACTGTAAACCAATTTAAAGTTGGAAAACTTTAACTTGATTTTTCTCAAATTGAGTTTTTTTTTCACATAACGCGCATGTTAAATTAAAATTACCAATTTTTTAGACCTCATATATATATATATATATATATATATATATATATATATATATATATATATATATATACATATGTATATATATATATATATATATATATATATATATATATATATATATATATATATATATACATATATATATATATATATATATATATATATATATATATATATATATATACATATATATATATATATATATATATATATATATATATATATATATATATATATATATATATATATATATATATATATATATATATATATATATATATATATATATATATATATATATATATATATCACTCATTACCAAAAGTTAAGCACGAAGATATAATATGCAAAAAAAAAAATCAACAAAAACTGATTGATTGACACAAAATCGGCAGGAAAGTAGCATATATATTTATGCATAAAACAAAATCAATAATTATATACAGAAATGAAAACAATATTAAATTTTTTTTTAAGTTATCAGATAATGACATACTGGTATGTCTGGTGTACTGGTGGAATAAAATAAACAGCATAAAATGAGAAAAAGCACATTAAGAGGTATGTGATTTCCCCTCATCTGTATACAAAGTTTACACCTTGCAACCATGCTTTCAATTGGGTGGTCAACCACCGCAGAATTAAGCAATCGCCATTCTTCTTATAGAACAGTTTCCAACTCAATAAGAGTGGCTGGAGGTGGGACACGTGAAGATATGGCACGACCGAGAGCATCCTAAAGATTTTTAATGGGATTAAGGTCGTTTACTAGGTCTCGTCAACAAACCCACGACTCACGCTTAAATGGACGTAATTGAAAAATGTTTGTGCTGGAGCCAGCGGGTCTGAGCCTTTGTAAGGACTATTTGAGTGAAAAGACTGGGGTAATGATTATTAATAGAGCGACGATGTAGTGCCCGTTAAAAATGAATTTAAAAATGAATTTAACAAATTTTGGGTCGGTTTACTTAAAGACAACCTTTCTGCCACATCTGTAAAAGGATCAGCTGATTTAGCCGGGGAGTGACCGCAAGGTTGCGTCACCCTGGGTCTGGGAGATTCCGGAAGAATCACGTGAAAGGAACCGAGACCCCTATAAAAGAAGATTGGCCTAGCGAAGAAGGGGGCTTTTTCTTGAGAGTTGCTTTGGGAGCTGATTTTGTGGAGCTCGAGAGGAGTCCACTCGTCTCTCGACTTCCAATTTTGGGATCTCATTCCCGTTATCTTAATATTTTTTCTACTTCGTTCATAGAAGTAGGTCGCTGAGAGTGACTCTTACTCTCATTTTGAATCTTCTTGCATCCCGAGTCTCCTCAATGAACTCCAGCGTGATACGCACTTTGAGCATTTGAACCTTAGTGTGAAAGCCGACTGTACTGATCGTCAGCCCGGAGTTTATAGTGTCAGCGTTCGCACTTATTAGCGAACTGTTCCAGTGACTCAGAAAAATAGCTTCACTGTACCCATGCATTGTAATTGTGTCCACGTTATCTCAGCACGAGATCTCAAAAGATTTAGAATCTACTAAACCTGCACATAGCTGTACATAATTTATTCACTCGAATAAAATATTTAATCCAGAGTGAACAGTTGTCCAGCCTGTGTCATTGAAGGCTATGCCTACCCCTACTCCAGGACATTACAATATTGTATATCTATGTCAGAAGGAGTATTTTGATTTCCTTTTCTTTTATTGAAAGTAAACGAGGTTATCATTGCATGACTGAAACATTTTTTACATTTATATATATATATATATATATATATATATATATCTTTTGCATACATTTTGTAAGACTCTACTATTTTAAAAATTTGTTATAAAATTTCCACAAATGTCACTGAATAGGCTTATAATGAATAGCGAAATTAGCATATGAATTACGCCCGAGGTCAAGCGTTGCTATTATGTATCTTAGAATTATTGTGTAGATTTATCAAATAGCGTATATAGTAAAGACAAGTAGTTTTAAAAATAAATAAATAAATTTTATTTAGTGCTTTGAGTATAAATTTTAAGGTTTGAAAAAGCACCACAGAAAACAAAGTTCATAAATTTTATGTGAAATACATTAGAAATTCTCTGAGTTTTTAGTACACGATTTAACTTTTATTAAACTCTTTGACACTAATTTTACCGTTTCAACTATAGAGCTTGTGTTGAAGGAGATAACAATATTTTACGATAATTTTATGATCCAGATCATAGCTCTATAACAATTAGTTCATTATGATAGTTGCATTAGCTAGAAATTAATTTATTAGATAATCTATGGAATTTATTTTCACTCCTGACAATTTTATCTTTTATATAGAAACTTTACTAATCGTGAATATTTTTTAATTTTAAGGATTAAAATGGCGCCAAAGAAAACAAAATTCATAAATTTACACTGTGAAATACATTAGACATTTTTTCAGTTTTTAGTACATGATTTAAATTTTATTAATCTATTTTACTATAATTTCGGTATTTTAACTGTAGAGCTTGTGTTGAAGAAGATAACAATATTTTATCCAGAACATAGCTCCATAACAATTAGTTCATTATGATGCTTGCATAATAGCTAATAATGCATTTATTGGATTTATTAGATGCATTTATTAGATAAGCTATGGATTTTATTTTCACTCCTGACAATTTTATCTTTTATGTAGAAGCTTTACTAATCGTGAATATTTTTTAATTTTAAGGCTTAAAAAGGCACCAAAGGAAACAAAATTTATAAATTTACACTGTGAATGACATTAGAATTTTTTTCAGTTTTTAGTACCTGATTTAAATTTTATTAATCTCTTTTACTATAATTTCGGTATTTTAACTGTAGAGCTTGTGTTGAAGAAGATAACAATATTTTATCCAGAACATAGCTCCATAACAATTAGTTCATTATGATTCTTGCATAATAGCTAATAATGCATTTATTAGATGCCTTTATTAGATAAGCTATGGATTTTATTTTCACTCCTCACAATTTTATCCTTTGTTTAGAAACTTTACTAATAGTTAATATTTTTGAATTTTAAGGTTTAAAAAGGCACCAAAGAAAACAAAGATCATAATTTATACTATAAAATAAATTAGAAATTTTCTCAGTTTGTAGTAGACGATTTAAATTATATTAAACTCTTTATTAAGACTTTAATATTGCTGTTTTAATTGTAGAACTGGTTGAAGGAGATGGCAGTATTTTATGATATTTTTAGGATCAAGATAATAACTCCATAACCAGTAGCTCATTTTTCTTGCATAATAGCTAGTAATGCATTTATTGGATTTAGTAGATGCATTTATTAGATAAGCTATGAGTTTTATTTTCACTTCTAACAATTTTATCTTTTTTTAGAAACTTTACTAATTGTGAATATTTTTTTAATTTTAAGGGTTAAAAAGGCACCAAAGAAAACAATATTCATAAATTTACACTGTGAAATACATTAGAATTTTTTCAGTTTTTAGTACATGATTTCAATTTTATTAATCTCTTTTACGATAATTTCGCTCTTTTAAATGTAGAGCTTGTATTGAATAAGATAACAATATTTTATCCAGAATATAGCTCCATAATAATTAGTTCATTATGATATTTGCATAATACCTAATAATGCATTTATTAGATTTATTAGATGCATTTATTAGGCAAGCTATGGATTTCATTTTCACCCCTCACAATCTTATCCTTTATTTAGAAACTATACTAATCGTTAATAATTTTGAAGTTTAAGGTTTCAAAAGACACCAGAGATAAAAAAAGGTTCATAAATTAGAAATTATCTCAGTTTTTAGTACACGATTTAAATTTTATTAAACTTTTTATTAAGACTTTAATTTCGCCGTTTTAATTATAGAGCTGGTTGAAGGAGATGACACTATTTTATGATATTTTTAGAATCAACATCACAGCTCATAATAAGTATCTCATTATGTAATTGCATAATAGCTAGTAATGCATTTATTGGATTTATTAGATGCTTATAATTGATAAGCTATAGATTTTTTTTCATTCTGCACAATTTTATCCTTCTCTTAGAAACTTTACTAATCGTTAACATTTTTTAATTTTAAGGCTTAAAAACCAGAGAGAACAAAATTCAAAAATTTACATTATGAAATACATTAGAAATTTTCTCGCTTTTTTGTGCATGATTTAAACTTTATTAAACACTTGGACAAATATATATATATATATATATATATATATATATATATATATATATATATATATATATATATATATATATATATATATACATATATATATATATATATATATATATATATATATATATATATATATATATATATATATATACATATATATATATATATATATATATATATATATATATATATATATATATATATATATATATATATATATATATATATATATATATATATATATATATATAT
>CM063508.1:59467510-59482510 GCA_032207245.1 Pardosa pseudoannulata
ATTTAATAACTAAAATTTTTCACTTACATCTTAAATACTTGTAATATCTCCCAATATTTTTTGTCAAAAATTTAGTCATATTTCTAAAAATTAACATATTTTGTTACAAAAATTTTTGCTTGGTTTGGATTCCTGAGCTGTCCATTCTTAAATTTAACCTTAAAGTCTAATAGAGGACACGGCTGATAAAAATACTTTGAAAACATGTACCAGTAAAAGATAACCATTATAGGTATGCAGGAAACCCTTTTCACACAGAAATCACGTTAATCTACAATTAATTTCATTACCCATGGCAACTAGTTTGGGGAAGAACCTGGCAGAAAATAGTTTGAGTGTATTTGGTGGCGAAAGCCTTATTTTCTCTCTTCTGTAAACACATTCGGTCAAACAGAACATACGCGCACTGAAAACTTTCCTTATTTGAACCGGGATAGACATTTAGTTATACTATTAGTTCTTGATTGAAAATTTAGTATCTAAAAATTTTGACTTACATCTTAAATATTTGAAATATCTTCCAATATTTTTTTCTCAAAAATTCAGTCCTGTTTCTAAAATTTAACATATTATGGTGCAAAAATTTGGGCTTGGTTTAGATTCCTAAGTTGTCTATTCGTAAATTTAACCTTAATGTCTAACAGAACATACGGTTGATAAAAATACTTTGAAAACATGTACCAGTAAAAGATAAAGCTTATAGGTATGCAGGAAACCTTTTTCACACAGAAATCGCTTTAATCTACAATTACTTTTGTTTTCCATTGCAACTAGTTTGGAGAAGAACCTGGAAGAAAAGAGTTTGAGTGTATTTGGTGACGAAATCCTTATTTTCTCTCTGCTCTAAACACATTCGGTCAAACAGAACATACTCATAGTGAATACTTTCCTTGTTTATACTGCCTGAAATTTAATTGTCCTGTTAGTTCTTGATCAAAAATTTAATAACTAAAAATTTAACTTACACATTAAATACTTCGAATATCTTTCAATATTTTTTCTCAAAATTTTTGTCATATTTCTAAAATTTAACATATTTTGTTACAAAAATTTTGGCTTGGTTTGGATTCCTGAGCTGTCCATTCTTAAATTCAACCGTAATGTCTAATAGAAGACACGATTGATAAAAATGCTTTAAAACATGTTCCAGCATTCCTTCATATCTATAATGGTTACCTTTTAAGATAACCATTATATTCTTGCATACCATTATAGGTATGCAGGAAACGCTTTTCGCACAGATATCACGTTAATCTACAATTAATTTCGTTGCCTATGGCAACTAGTTTGGAGAAGCACTTGGCAGAAAAGAGTTTCAGTGTATTTGGTGGTGAAAGCATTATTTTCTTTCTTCTCTAAACACATTCGATCAAACAGAACATACGCTCACTGAATACTTTCCTTATTTGAACAGGGATAGGAATTTAACTATCCTGTTAGTGCTTGATCAAAAATTGAAAAACTAATAAAAAAATTGAGTTACATCTTAAATACTTGTAATATCTTCCAATATATTTTCTCAAAAATTCATTCATATTACTAAAATTTAACATTTTATGTTGAAAATATTTGACTTAGTTTAGATTCCTGAGTCTTAAATCTACTTCACTTAAATCTACAATTACTTTTGCTCCCAATGGCAACTAGTTTGGATAAAGAAAAGGACAGAAAAGAGTTTGAGCGTATTTGGTTGTGGAAGACATATTTTCTCTCTTCTCTAAATACATTCGATCAAACAGAACATACGCGCAGTGAATACTTTCGTTGCTTGAAATGAGCATGATATTTAATTATCCTGTTAGTTCTTGATCAAAAATTTAATAACGAAAAAGTTTGATTTACTTTTTAAATACTTGGAATATCGCCCAATATATTTTCTCAAAAATTCAGTTATATTTCTAAAAATTAACAAATTATATTACAAAAATTTTGGCTTGGTTTGAATTCCTGAGTTGTCCAATCTTAAATTCAACCTTAATATCTAATAGAGGACACAGTTGATAAAAAATACTTTGAAAACATGAACTAGTAAAAGATAACCATTAAAGGTATGCAGGAAACCCTTTTCGCACAGAAATCACGTTAATCTACAATTACTTTCGTTGCCCATGGCAACTAGTTTGGAGAAGAACCTGGCAGAAAAGAGTTTGAATGTATTTGGTGACGAAAGCCTTATTTTCTCTCTTCTCTAAACACATTATGTCAAACAGAACATACGCGCAGTGAATTCTTTCGTTGATTGAACTGAGACTGATATTTTATTATCCTATTAGTTCTTGATCAAAAATATTATAACTAAAAAGTTTAACTTACTTCTTAAATACTTTTAATATCTTACAATATATTTTCTCAAAAATTCAGCCATATTCTTAAAAATTAACATATTATGATAAAAAAATTGGCTTGGTTTGGATTCCTGAGCTGTCCATTCTTAAATTTAACCTTAATGTCTAATAGAGGACACGGTTGATAAAAATACTTTGAAAACATGTACCAGTAAGAGATAACTATTTTAGGTATACAGGAAACCCTTTTCACACAGAAATGACTTTAATCTACAATTACTTTTGTTTCCCATGGCAACTACTTTGGAGAAGAATAAGGCAGAAAAGAGTATGAGTGTGTTTGGTGACAAAAGCCTTATTTTCTCTCTTCTCTTAACATATTCGGTCAAACAGAACATACGCGCAGTGAATACTTTCGTTGATTGAACTGAGACTGATATTTAATTATCCTGTTAGTTCTTGATCAAAAATATAATAACTAAAAAGTTTGACTTACTTCTTAAATACATGGGTCGGGAGTAATAAGTAACATACTTCTTAAATACTTTTAATATCTTCCAATATATTTTCTCAATTCAGCCATATTTTTGAAAATTAACATATTATGTTAAAAAAATTGGCTTAGTTTTGATTCCTGAGGTGTCCATTCTTAAATGTAACCTTAATGTCTAATAGAGGTCACAATTGATAAAAATACTTTGAAAATATGTACCAGTAAAAGATAACCATTTTAGGTATACAGGAAACCCTTTTCACACAGAAACCACTTTAATCTACAATTATTTTTGTTTCCCATTTCAACTAGTTTGGAGAAGTACAAAGCAGAAATGAGTTGGAGTGTATTTGGTGGCGAAAGCCTTATTTTCTCACTTCTCTAAACATATTCGGTCAAACAGAACATACGCGCAGTGAATACTTTCGTTGATTGAACTGAGACTGATATTTAATTATCCTGTTAGTTCTTGATCAAAAATATAATAACTAAAAAGTTTGACTTACTTCTTAAATACATGGGTCGGGAGTAATAAGTAACTTACTTCTTAAATACTTTTAATATCTTCCAATATATTTTCTCAAAAATTCAGCCATATTTTTTAAAATTAACATATTATGTTAAAAAAATTGGCTTAGTTTGGATTTCTGATCTGTCCATTCTTAAATGTAACCTTAATGTGTAATAGAGGACACGATTGATAAAAATACTTTGAAAACATGTACCAGTAAAAGATAACCATTATAGGTATGCAGGAAAACCTTTTCACACAGAAATCACATTAATCTACAATTAATTTCGTTGCCCATGGCAACTAGTTTCGAGAAGAACCTGGCAGAAAATAGTTTGAGTGTATTTGGTGGCGAAAGCCTTATTTTCTCTCTTCTGTAAACACATTCGGTCAAACAGAACATACGCAAAGTGAATACTTTCATTATTTGAACTGGGCTTGAAATTTAATTATCCTATTAGTTCTTGATCAAAAATTTAATAACTAAAAAAGTTTCACTTATATATTAAATGCTTGTAATATTTTCCAATATTTTTTCTCAAAAATTCAGTCCTATTTCTAAAAATTATCATATTATGTTACAAAAATTTTGGCTTGGTTTGGATTCCCGAGTTGACCATTCTTAAATTTAACCTTAATTTGTAATAGACGACACGATTGATAAAAATACTTTGAAAACAAATACCAGTAAAAGATAACCATTATAGGTATGCAAGAATCCCTTTTCACACAGAAATCACTTTAATCTACAATTACTTTTGTTTACTATGGCAACTAGTTTGGAGAAGAACCTGGCAGAAAAAAATTTGAGTGTATTTGGTGACGAAAGCCTTATTTTCTCTCTTCTCTAAACACATTCGGTCAAACAGAACATACGCCAGTTGAATACTTTCGTTGATTGAACTGGGCCTAATATTTAATTATCCTATTAGTTCATGGTCGAAAATTTAATAACTAAAAAGTTTGACTAAAATTTGACTTACATCTTAAATATTTGGAACATCTTCCAATAATTTTTCTCAAACATTCTGTCATATTTTTAAAAGTTAATATATTTTCTTAATTTCTAATAGAGGACACGGTTGATAAAAATACTTTGAAAACATGCACCAGTAAAAGATAACCATTAAAGGTATGCAGGAAACCCTTTTCGCACAGAAATCACGTTAATCTACAATTACTTTCGTTGCCCATGGCAACTAGTTTGGGGAAGAACCTGGCAGAAAAGAATTTGCGGGCACTTAAATGCTAAAAGTTCTACCGCTTTCTTGAAATACATACAGCGAAACTGAACAAACACTATTAATACTTTCGTTGGTTGAACTTTAAATGAGCAATTCGACCCCGATAAGCAATCATTCTGTCAATTCTTAATCGAAAATAAAGTTTTCGGCAGAAGTGCTGAAATAGAAACTAAATATATTTATTGATCGAGGGAGCGTCCGGTTTGGATTTCAGGGCGGAGTGCAACACCCTCCACTTGCCTTTTGTTGCCTGTCAGGAGAGAAGGAATTATTTATTTCCTAGGATTGTAGATTAAGACCGTATTCTTTTATTGATTTGAAGTGTATCTAAAATGATGGGCAAAATATAGTTTCCTACTGTCAGGTTCAAAATTGAATTCAAAGTTCAGTTATATTAATACTATTATTGATATTACTAATTAAAACTATTTGGGCTAAAATTATTAATTTCTAGAGATTTGAAGATCGTATTCTCTTATTGATTTTATGTATATATATATATATATATATATATATATATATATATATATATATATATATATATATATATATATATATATATATATATATATATATATATATATATATATATAGTTGGAAAAATATAGGATTTGGGAATTTACTGTCAGTTTCAATATTAAATTCCAAAATTCGTAATATTAATATTAATATTAAATTTTTATAGCATTAGTGACTTTCGATATGAAAAATCTTCACTGTAGAAATGATTAATTTATATTCTCTGTTCCGATTCATCACAAAATTAAATGCTGTAGATTAAAACAGCAATATATCATTTGCTGTGACAACATCTACACAAAGTAACATTCAAAATATGTTTTTCTATTTTATTATTAATTTGAAAATTAAATTTAAAATCTCATAATATTGCTGACTTTATTGATTTTCTAAAAAAGTGTTTAAAGAGAATTATATATGGTACACTTTTTCAGCATTATTAATTGCGGCGCATTGTATGTGGCACACGTACTAATACGTTTTCTGAAGATTGATACTTGAGCGTGGGTCACGTGCTAGTACGTTTTCTGACGATTGATACTTGAGCGCGGGATTCGTAATAGTACCGGTTAGTGTAACAACATCGTTTGTTTGTGGGTACAAAAACAACGGTATGTACAGGAAAACGAAGTCGAATGTTCTTGTCTACTACATAGATTCTGGAAAAATTAACAAGCTAGACAAATAGAAACTATTGTTTTTCAGTTATGTCTGAAAGAATTAATACCATTATATTGAAATATTTCGTTGTTTTGTTTAATTATCTCTTGAGGGCTGATAGCAGTCAAAACATGATGTGTAAAATTAAGTGTTAATAATCTTCAAATACAAAATTATCAATATACTTCATTTAATCGTTTTTGTGTTATGCGATGTATATACGTATATTAGTACTTATATTCGAATGTATGTGTAAACACCCTTGGTGTGGGGCGTGTGTAAAACAAGCGTATGACCTGCCCGTTTACTTAATTGGGGCTTGTATGTTAGGTTGTTTCTGGGATGCATAATCAATTGCTTCTGTTGTTGTTATTTCTTATGCTACTTGAACAAACCAAGCACGATTGAGCCTGCAGGTTCTCGTATTAAGGCCATAGGGTGCTCCTTTAGTTTTAATGAGCACCACTAAGGTGGAAGAACGACTTCGCTCAAGTAGGTCCTCGTAAATTTGAAGCAGGAACCAAGCAGAAGATCTATAGACTTGCCCTGCCACTCCCAGAGGTATTTATTGAGAACTTGTAAGACATTGTGACCACGAACATATTTCAATTACTTCTTCCAAAGCTTAATAGACAACACGAGAAAATTTATTTACAAGATTCTAAAACTAAATGCAAGACAAATTCAGAGTACCGGAGCCTCATTTATTTACCACCATAGCCAGTATGGACGAGTGGTATTCACAAGAAAAAGTCAGGTTTTGCGTTTCATTGGGCTTCCTTGAACGAAAAAAGGTTCCTTCTGCAAAGAGAGACGTGATCTGGTCGCAGGATCATGGTAACTCTCTTCCCTCAACTGCCGACAGATCCCCCTTCTTTCTTTCGTAGTTCTTCTCTCGAAAAAACACCTGCATCCTCCTTTAATTCATTGCCGCCCTGCAAAAGAACGACAAGTCCAAAAACTTTATCAGCCCCTTAGCCCCTTAGACGGTATGGATCATATTTCCCAAAAGACGCCTGGTTGAGGTGTCAATGGGACCGACTTCTAGATATAGAAAAGGGTTAATAGCTGTAAAAAAATGGGCCATGAATCTAAATTCCTTACAGTATACATAGACGTCACAGCGAAACAAGTCAAAACTCATTCAGGGTTTGGTCCCACTAGTAGAGATGTATTGTCGAAACTAGTTAAAATGGGTTTAGGTATGGTCGAAATGGGTACTTCCGTTGAATCACAAAGGCTGAAACTTTTCGCGATATATTCTTTACTTCGTTGCAGGAAGTTTTAGTGAGTGGTGCAGGTATCAAGGCAGTAAAGGTGACGAATTACATTAACAATAACAATTTATTTAAATAACAAAACTTAAATAATGAATAAACAAGAATATGCATGTAAGAGTATGCATGTACAGGTAACACTTTTCGTGTGCCGAAGTATATATAGTGAAGAAACATTTGCATAAAGATCGAAGATCATCAGTACGGTTACGGTTCACGAGGAAGCCTGTGGAGATTGCGATTTGCGACTGCTACGCTATTCATCCCCACAAAGTAAAAATTACTTAAAATCGTATTAGTTGTAAGTTTTTAGATTTAAAAAATAAATTAAAAGAGGTTTTATAAGAAACAAATTTTTTTGAGGTAAATTAATATGTTACTTCTTCAAAACCCTATGTCTCAACATTAATTTAAATTTATGAAATTTTGAGTTATGTAATTTTCAGTTAATGAGATACAGACCTATAAATAAAGACTTCAACTTTTATATGCATTTTTAGTACGCTTAAGTAATTGTCTTAATCGCCCTATTTTTCTCCTTTATGATAACGTCAGAAGAATTTTTTGTATTGGTGGATTTTGCTCTGATTATGCAATTAATACAACCACTGAATTGGACAGTTGCCGAGACGTGACTATGTAAAAATTTAGTTTTCATAATTATTTGTAGGGCAGTCCAAATATAGGACGATATAACGATATGGAGATCACGAACATTTTACAATCGTAATGGCACACGTTCCGTAATAAGTTTCCATAATGGTCGTGATCTAATTAATTCTTGTATTATAAAGTATTTTCAGTACCTCTCTAAAATAAGTCAAATTAGACACGTAGTATCTGATCGTAGCCCATCATATTTCTTCTTCTGTGGACTGTGAAAGGCCAGTGTAGTCTGCATTATCGGTGTAAACCAGCAAAACTGTAATCCAAGTCAGTAGGATATGAAATTACGTTTTGTCTAAATAGGAGAAAAAATTTATCAGCACTCACAGGCATCAAGATTAATCTTTACAGTCCCAAATCTACTAACTTATTTTCTTTATTTTATAACTGTTTTCTGGTAAATAAAATGGATGAAATAACTGATACGAATAAATAATGGATCTTATTTATAAAATTAAATAAATAAGCTGCATGAGATCGTATGATAAACTTGCAGAAATCGAGTCTCAAATGTGTATATAAGAAATCAACTTCAGGAGAGTAGTGTTTGTTAAATTTGTATGATATTATTAGAAATATAAAAACTGCAAATAGTTTTTGGAAAAATTGTTATAGCAATCTCAGTCATTACGATGTGAGATTATGTTTTGCTGAAATTGGAAAAAATAAAATCTATATATTGAATGAATACCCCGAAACATTAGTATTTGCATTCATTAAAATCCTCATATTCCATATATTCCATTATTCTCCTTATTTTATAACTATGTTCTGATTAAAAAAATAGAGGAAATTACCGATAAGAACACATATATAGCTTATTTACAAGATTAAATAAATATTATTTATAAGACCGTATTCTACACGTGGTGGGGTGGAGGCTCATGAAGAAGGAGGAGAACGGATGCATTTAAGAGATATATTTCCGGAGAGTAGTGTTTCTTTAAATCATATAAAACTATATTTAACACACCTACTTCCAAAGAGTTGTGTTTGTTGAAGTCGTATAGCACAATCAGAAAATAATAAGTGTAAATAAATTTCGTCACAAATTGTGATAGTAATCCTATTTAAGACGACGTGTTTACAATAATTAGAGGAAAATAAATTTTCTCAAGACTGATGCGCTGAAAGATTTGTATTTGCTTTCATTAGAATCTTCTTATTTCTTTATTCTTCTTATTTTATAACAATTTTTGGACAGATAAAATGGCATGAAATGAATCACGCAAATACAGAATTTATCTTATTTATATGGTTGATTCAATAGATTTAAGACCGTATTCTGGGCGTGTTGGGACGGAAACTCATTATACAGGAGAGAACAGACGTATTTAGGAGATCTACTTCCAAAGATAATAGTGTTTTTTTTAATATCATAAGACTATATATAAGAGATCAACTTCCAGAGAGTTGGGTTCGTTCAATTTGTATAGCACAGTTAGAAAATAAAAATGGTAAATAAATTTCATGACAAATTGTGTTAGTAATTTAATGCAGGATTAAATAAGATTAAGTTTTGCATAAATAGAGGAAAATAAAATTTCTCAACACTGATACACTGAAAGATTAGAATTTGCTTTCATTACAATCTTCCTTTTCCTTTATTCTCCTTATTTTACAACTATTTTCTGAGAGATAAAATGATACGAAATGAATCATACAAATACATAATGTATCTTATATATAAGATTAAATGAATAGATTTATAAGATCGTATTCTACATGTGCTGAGATGGAGTCTCATGAGAGAGGAGGAGGACGGAGGTATTTAAGAGACTACTTCAAAGATAATATATATATTTTTTAATTGTATAACACTATATATAAGAGATCTACTTCCAGAGAGTTGTGTTTGTTCAATTCGTATGGCACAATTAGAAAATAAAAATGGTAAATAAATTTCATGACAAATTGTGTTAGTAATTTAATGCAGGATTAAATAAGATTAAGTTTTGCCTAAATAGAGGAAAATAAAATTTCTCAACACTGATACACTGAAAGATTAGAATTTGCTTTCATTACAATCTTCCTATTCCTTTATTCTCCTTATTTTATAACTATTTTCTGAGAGATAAAATGATATGAAATGAATCATACAAATACATAATGTATCTTATATATAAGATTAAATGAATAGATTTATAAGATCGTATTCTACATGTGCTGAGATGGAGTCTCATGAGAGAGGAGGAGGACGGAGGTATTTAAGAGACTACTTCAAAGATAATATATATATTTTTTAATTGTATAACACTATATATAAGAGATCTACTTCCAGAGAGTTGTGTTTGTTCAATTCGTATGGCACAATTAGAAAATAAAAATGGTAAATAAATTTCATGACAAATTGTGTTAGTAATTCAATGCAGGATTAAATAAGATTAAGTTTTGCATAAATAGAGGAAAATAAAATTTGTCAACACTGAGGCGCTGAAAGATTAGGATTTGCTTTCATTACAATCTCTTATTCCTTTATTCTCCTTATTTTATAACTATTTTCTGAGAGATAAAATTATACGAAATGAATCACACAAATGCATAATGTATCTTGTTTATAAGTTTAAATAAATAGATTTATAAGATCGTATTCTACACTTGCTGGGACAGAGGTTCATGAGACAGGAGGAAGACGGGGTATTCTGGGAGAACAAAGATCTACTTCAAAAGAGTAGAGTTGTTTAAATCACATAACACTATATATAATAGATCGACTTCCAGAGAGTTTTGTTTGTTTAATTCGTATATCACAATTAGAAAATAAAAACTGTAAATAAATTTTTTGACATATGTGATGGTAATCTTATTAAGAAGGAAGTGGGATTAAGTTTCGCCTAAATAGATAAAATAAAATTTATCAACACTGATACATTAGTATATGATTTTATTAGAATTTTCCTGTATTCTTCTTATTTTATAGATATTTTCTAACAGTTAAGATGATACGAAAGGAATCATACAATTGCATAATGTATCTTATTCGTAGAATTAAATGAATAAATTGATAAGACCGTTTTCTACACGTGCTATGATGGCGGCTCATAAGATACGAGGAGGACGAAGGAATTAAAGAGATCAACTTCCAAAGATAATAGTGATTTTTGAATAGCATAAAACTATATGTAAAAGATCTACTTCAAGAGAGTTGTGTTTGTTCAATTCGTATAGAACAATTAGGAAATAAAAATGGTAAATAAATTTCATGAAACTGTATTAGTAATCCAATCAGTACAAAATAAGATTAAGTTTTGTCTAAATAGACGAAAATAAAAGCATTCAACACTGATATCCTGAAAGATTAGTGTTTGCTTTCATTACAATCTTCCGATTCCTTTATTCTCCTTATCTTAACACTATTTTCTGAGAGACAAAATGATGCAAAATGAATCTCACAAATACATAACGTATCTTATTTATAAGATTCTATGAATAGATTTATAATATGGTATTTTACACGTGCTGAGACGGAGGTATTTCAGAGATCTACATCCAGAGATAGTAGTGTTTGTTAAATTGCATAAAATTATAAGTGAACTACTTCCAGAAAGTTGTGTTTGTTCAATTCGTATAGCACAATTAGAAAATAAAAACAGTAAATTATTTTCGTTCCAAACTGTGATGGTAATCCTATTAAAGACGAATTGAGATTACGTTTTGCCTAAATAGACAAAAATAAAATTTCTCAACACTGATGCACTGAAAGATTAGTATTTGATTTCATTAGAATCTTCTTATTTCTTTATTCTCCTTATTTTATAACTATTTTCTGATAGATAAAATGATATGAAATGAATCACGTAAATACATAATATATCTTATTTACATAATGTATCTTTGATTGAATAGATTTATAAGACCGTATTCTGCGCGTACTGGAACGGAGGGTCATGAGACAGGAGGAGGACGGAGGTATTTAAGAGATCTACTTCTAGAGAGTAGTGTTTGTTTAAATAGCATAACACTATATATAAGAGATCTACCTCCAGGGAGTTGTGTTTGTTCAATTCGTATAGCACAATTAGAAATTAAAAACTGTAAATTAATTTCTTGACAAATTGTGAAGGTAATGCTATTAAGGACGAAGTGAGATTAAGTTTTGCCTAAATATACAAAAATAAAATTTCTTAGCACTGATACGCTAAAAGATTAGTATTTGCTTTCATTAGAATCTTCCTATTCCTTTATTCTCCTTATTTTATACCTATTTTCTGATAGATAAAATGAGACGAAATGAATCATACAAATACATAATGTATCTTATTTATAAATTAATAGATTTATAAAATCGCATTCTACAAGTGCTGGGACGACGGGTCATGAGACAGGGTATTTAAGAGATCTACTTCCAAAGATAATGGTGTTTGATTAAATCACTTAACACTATATATAAGAGATCTACTTCCAGAAATTTATGTTTATTTAATTCGTATAGTACAATCAGAAAATAAAAACTAAATAAATCTTGTAACAAATTGTATTATTCAGGACAAAGTGGGATCAAGTCTTGTCTAAATAGACAAAAATAAAATTTTTCAACACTGATACGATAAAATATTATTATTTACTTTCATTAGAATCTTCCTATAAATTTATTCTCCTTATTCTATAACTATTTTCTGATAGATAAAATGATACAAAATTAATTATGCAAATACATAATGTATCTTATTTATGTTAAATGAATAGTTTTATAAGATCGAGTTCTACATGTGATGGGGCAGACGCCCATGAGACAGGAGGAGGACGAATGAATTTAAGAGATCAACTTCCAAAGACAATCGTGATTTTTGAATCGAATAACACTATATATAAAAGATCTACCTCCTAAGAATTGTGTTTGTTCAATTCGTATTGCACAATTAGAAAATAAACATGGTAAATAAATTTCATGACAAACTGTATTAGTAATCTAATCAGGACAAAATAAGATTAAGTTTTGTCTAAATATACGAAAATAAATTTATTCAACACTAATATCCTGAAAGATTAGTGTTTGCTTTCATTACAATCTTCCTATTCCTTTATTCTCCTTATTTTATCACCATTTTCTGAGAGATAAAATGATACGAAATGAATCACACAAATACATAATGTATCTTATTTATAAGATTAAATGAATAGATATATAAGATCGTATTTTACAAGAGTTGAGACGGAGGCTCATGAGACAAGAAGAGGACGGAGGTATTTCAGAGATCTACTTCCAGAGATAGTAGTGTTTGTTTAAATCGCATAAAACTATAAGAGATCTACTTCCAGAAAGTTGTGTTTTTTCTATTCGTATAGCACAATCAGACAATAAAAACGGTAAATTAATTTCGTGACAAATTGTGAGGGTAATCCTATTAAGGAAGAAGTGAAATTAAGTTTTGCCTAAATAGACAAAAATAAAATTTCTTAACACTGATAAGCTGAAAGATTTGTATTTGCTTTCGTTAGAATCTTCCTATTCCTTTATTATCTTATTTTACAGTTATTTTCTGATTGATAAAATGATACGAAATGAATCATAAAATTTATAATGTATCTTATTTACAAGAGTAAATGAATAGATTTATAAAATCGTATTCTACAAGTGTTGAGACGGAGGCTCATTAGACAAGAGGAGGACGGAGGTATTTAAGAGCTCTACTTCCAGAGATAGCACTATTTTATTAAATAGCGTAATACTATATGTAAGATATCGACTTCTAGAGAGTTGTGTTTGTTTAGTTCGTATAGCACAATTAGAAAATGAAAACTAAATAAATTTCCTGACAAATTGTGATGGTAATCCTATTAAGGAGGAAGTGAGATTAAATTTTGCCTAAATAGACAAAAATAAAACTTCTCAACACTGATACGCTGAAAGATTAGTATTTGCTTTCATTAGAATCTTACTATTCCTAAATTTTCATTATTTTACAGCTATTTTCTGATAGATAAAATGATACGAAATGAATAATACAAATACCCAATGTATCTTATTTACAAGATTAACTGAATAGATGAGATCATATTCTACACTCACGGTAACAGAGACATGAACATGTATTTAAATGATCTACTTCCTCAGAGTAGTGTATGCTCAGTGCGCATAACAGTATTGGAAATATAAAAGCGGTAAGTATATTTCGTGACCAAAATAAAAAAAAGTAAGACACTCCCACGATCAATATATATTTTTCATTAGTTTTCTAACCGCAAGCGTCAACTGTGACTTGCATTTTCAGGGAATTAATGAACATCAATTCCCCTCCCCAGCAAAGTAATCAAATATTATTCATGAAAATATTTCATGTAGAGCATAATTAAGATTGACTGTGTTTGAAGAACATAAAAAAGAATGTTTTTTATGTAGATTAGTAAACTGCGATAACAGCTGAAGTTGATATTAAAAAACAAAAATTCAACAAATTTTATCCCAGCAAATAGGGTATTGATTTCTTCATGGGGGTGTAGCAGAATTATTTTTTTTACTTATTTAGGCTTGATTTTAGGCGTGAAACTTTCAGCAATTTTATTAAAACCTTTAAATATATGGTGTGTTTTCATTAAAATACATTGGTAATCATGAGATAGAATGTTAGTTTTAAAAAGATTTTATTGCAATAGGTTATTTGAAATTTTAGTTAGTAAAATGAAAATTACACTAACGTAAATTAAGAAAGTTCTAACTAACTACTGCTAACTAACTGCTTCTACTTTACCTTCGGATATTTTCTCATGGAAATCTTGATTACCTAAATGATTATTTGCTAAAATATTTTAACGGTAATTGATTTGGAAACTGTTTTCGTTTAAAATATTGAATTATTTTAAACACCTTTTAAAATATCTCTTATCTGTAATTTTTTTGCCAGATATGTGAGCAAAAGGAATGTAAAGTATGTTTTTATTAAAACATATTGAAAATCATTAAATAGAAATGCAGCCTTTTAAAGTTTTTATCAGATTATTTAAAATTTCAGTAAGCAAAATAAAAAGTTATTTTAACGTGATTGAAGATTCTTAACTCAAAGCTTTTATCTCGATTATTTTCTAAAGTGAATCTTTCCAAAATGCTCATTTTATTAAGGAAATTTAACAGCTATTGATTTGGAAACTATTTGCATTTATAAAATTGAATTACTTTAAGCAACCTTCAAATATATCTCTAAAGTACACTTCTTTTTGCCAGATATGTGGAAGTGGTATGTACTTTATATGTTTTAGGGAACTCACAATCAATACATGTATGAATTTATTGTATTCATGTACATTAAATAAGAATTTATATTAATTAACTGAGGTTCTGAAATGGTCCAGCTGAGATAATTTTGTGTGTTGAAGTTTCTGAATTCGAATTCCAAAGATCTATGTGCCA
>CM063508.1:59485010-59507510 GCA_032207245.1 Pardosa pseudoannulata
GCTCCCTCGTCGGACTGGGCCGATGAGTTCACAGCCGACTCGATCGGTCAAAAATTCCCTCTGGGCCTCGAATTCTGCTCTTTTATATCGTTGTCTGACCGCAAAAATGTCCATCTCAACTGATCGGACAGCTGGTTGATGACGTGGTGGGAAAGCGCATGTCGGCTCTCTCGCCAGCAGTTGCCAGGGAAGCTTGTAGTAATCGGGAGAAATCTCGCCGATCATTTACCTATATCCCTGGACAAACCCTTGGAGGAAAGTATCTCTGATTCCCTTACAATGTAGAGGATTGTTGTCGTGTGAAAGTCTTTCTTCGGGATGCCATTGAAACGAACACTGGAAACACTTTGCTAGCATCCAAATGAATGTCTCAGACAGAATGATTGAGATGGTCCTCGGTGTTAAGAATCCTCTATTCAGCATCCTATTCTGCGCGAAACAACGTCCTTTCACTATGTAAAGAAGAGCTCAGATCAAATGCTCACAAAAGACAAGTTTGCTATTCTTCTACGTTAGGCTGGTTTTTCTCATGGTCGTAGATCAGTCTGTATCTCTAAATTTAATGTAACGCGAATACGTTACAATATATATATATATATATATATATATATATATATATATATATATATATATATATATATGTATATATAAAATACATGAACTTTATCATTCCTTAGAAAGGTACTAAGGTATATAGCATAATATTCCCACGAATACAAATTTTTGACACATAAAAGATTTTATTAAAAAGTGTGTTGCGTGTCGAATAAATTGTTGTAAAATAATTTGTCCAAAAAACGCACGTACTTGCAAGGAGATCTATTAAAATCATTTACTGAATTACCTGATATTTTGAACACTCTTCATACAAAATACGTGTTACCTAATGACCACACCTTAGTTACCCACTCACTCACTTTATGCCTCAGTTTCGTGATCTGAATACAAAATGCTTTTATTACGCGTGTTTTAAAAAGACTGTATAACACAATCAAAGCATACGAATTTCTCAGGAAAGTCTTCATGTAATATCATATTTTTTGAATCTCTTTAGAAGGTATTTTAACTTAAAATTTATTTAAGAATTAATAAAAGAAACATGTGCTGTTACATTTCATATTGAACCAACAAATGTCTAATATTTTATATGAAAATAAAAAAAAAGTTATGAATGGATGCAGTGGTGCTCTAGATTACGCTGAAAACATAATTTATTATTACCATTATTGTCTTAACCATTTATCTGTTACGAATGAATTCTTCTTAATCATTTTACAGCGGTCAACGTGTATACCATTTTGCAAAATAAAAAAATTACACAAAAATAAAAACTCAAAATATCAGAATAAAATGTCATTTAGTGTTCTAATATTACGCCTTGAAAATATTAATTCCTTCTTTTTTCTTGGTTATTCTACCATGTATTTCTTTTTTACAAAATACGTTAATTTCATTGACATTCGTTTTAAATGGTTTATCTGTAATAGTACCACATTGTGCAGTACGATCATTACGCAGTAGTATACACATTTGCAAAATAAAAAATTACACTAAATAAAAACTCAAAATATCAGTAAGATATAGCAATGTCATTTAGTGAATTTTTTCTATAATATTAGTATGCGTGCCTAAAATATTAAATTCCTTCTTTTTTTTTATTCTACGTGCAATGTATTGCTCTTTTTACAAAATAAGCTAGATTTTTTCCCATTTCATTGGACATTCTCCACTTTATTGGTTCTGGATCTGAAGTACCACATTGTGTAGTACCTCGTTTGAATACACTAAAATAATCAATCTTTCAAAAATTTTGATAAATATAAAAAAAAAAATTACATAAAATAAAAAAAATAAAATATATATAATATATAATATATTAAATATATATATTATATTTATATTATCAGTATTAATTGTGTATATTATTTACATAAAAACATTTTCATTTTATTATTCTTTTTAAAAATTTTATTCTCGCATTATATTTGAAAACATAAAATATTTAATTTGTATGTATAATTGTTATATAAAAATATACTAAATATATAAATAATTATATTTTATATTTTAATTGTTTTAAAATTTTTTTTTAATTTATATTTTAAAAAATATTAATCTTGTTAAATATTTTTTTATAATTTAATAATATTTAGTTTGTTACTATATTTCAAACTAAAATTATCAGTATATTTACAGCCAATTTCTTTTTTCAATCTTTAAAATATTTTATCTCTTTCTGAAAATTTGAATCCTTTATTAAAATTTTAAATATGATAATATAAATTTTTTTATAAATTACAAAATATTAAAATATTTAAATATTATTTTTTTATTTTAATATTTTTAAAAAAAAAAATAAAAAAAAAATTATTTTAAAATACTTCTTATACACCCATAAATTTATTGTATATTAGCTTAAAAATAAATGATTTAATCACTATTTTTACTATTTATTATAAGGGATACCCTATTTTTTTTAAGCTCAGGTGAAAAGCAAGACTTTATAGGCCCTCGTTCACCCATTCATTTGAGAACTTGGAGGACATTTTAACCACGAACCTATTTTACGCCCTAGTCACAAACCAACGAACACCCCTCTACCCCCCCTCATTTCTGAACCCAAAATAACAAGCATAATTCACCTTTTAACGAATCAGCACACTTAGAACCTCAAGCAGCCCCAACGAGAGCTAATACCGCGGTTTATATTCTTTTAAACATAACAATTTTATGTTTATGAAAATCTAAATACATAAAATGGTGTTTTGTTCTGTACTTTACATAATCTGTTTTATATTTAATTCAAAATTTTCAAGTAAGACTTTAAATACAAAACAATTGTTTCTTTTTTTTGTTTTTTTATTTAATTTCTATTTGTAGTATTAAAAATAAAAATTTTAAATTCTTTTAAGCTTGTTTTAAAAATTCAATCCCTTGGTGTAATATTTCCGATACTGTTCAAAAGTTTAATTAGAAGGAGAATTATACCTACCATTTATCCTTTACAAAACAGCAAAAATACTTATTAAACTCTGTGTTGCTTTATGTCTGCACGCTATGAGTCATAAAAATTTAAAAATTTTTAATTTAAACTCTTACTTTTAACTTTATATTAAAATATATTATTTTATTATTATTTTATATTATCTTGTATTTTAAAAATATGTTGTTCATATTCAATTGAAATTTACACAGTAAAGATTTTATGCACCTATAATGAAACACTACTAACTTTTTACATTGCTTTTTACTTTCATTTAATATTTATAATATTAAAAATATAATTTTTAAACTTTAAGCTTTTTTTTTTAATTCAATCTCTTGTTGTAATATTTCTGATACTATTCAAGAATTTAAATAGTTTAAATAGGAGGAGAATTATACCTAGTACTGTTTACAAAAAAGTAAAAATATCAGTTAAACACTGTGTTGCATTAAATCTTCGAGCAATGAGTCATAATAATTTAAAATTTTTAATTTAAACTCTTACTTTTTATACTTTTAAAATATATTATCTTATTATTATTTTATATTATCTTATATTTTAAAAATATGTTGCTCATATTGAATTGAAATTTTCACAGTAAAGACTTTATACATCTATAATGAAACTCTACCAAATTTTTACATTGTTTATTGTGTTTCATTTAATATTTATAGTATTAAAAATAAAATTTTTAAACCTTTTAAAGATTTTTTTAAAAATTCAATCTTTTGGTGTAATATTTCAGATACTGCTAAAAAATTTAAAATGGAGAAGAATTATACCTAGTAATTAACCCTTACAAAACAGTAAAAATACTTATTAAACTCCGTGTTGCTTTAAGTCTGCAACCAATAAGTCATAAAAATTTTAAATTCTTTTTTAAACTCTTACTGTTTACTTTATATTAAAATATAGTATCTTATTATTATTTTATATTATCTTATATTTTAAAAAATATATTGCTCATATTGAATTGAAATTTACTCATTAAAGGCTTTACACACCTATAAGGAAACTCTACTAACTTTTTACATTGTTTCTTATTTCATTTAGTATTTATAGTATTAAAAATAACATTTTAAAACTTTTTTTAAGCTTTTTTTTAAAAATTCAATCCCTTGGCGTAATATTTCTGATATTATTCAAGAATTTAAATAGGAGGAAAATTATACCTAGTAATTATCCTTTACAAAACAGCAAAAATAATTACTAAACTCTGTGTTGCTTTGCATCTGCGCGCAATGAGTCATAAAAATTTAAAATTTTTAATTTAAACTCTTACTTTTTACTTTATATTAAAATATATTACCTTATTATTATTTTATATTATCTTATATTTTAAAAATATGTTGCTCATATTGAAATGAATTTTACACAGTAAAGATTTTATACACCTATAATGAACTCTACCAACCTTTTATATTGTTTCTTCTTTCATTTAGTATTTATAGTGTTAAAAATAACATTTTAAAACTTTTATTAAGCTTTTTTTTAAAATTCAATTCTTTGGTGTAATATTTCTGATACTGTTAAAAAATTTAAATAGCAGGAGAATTATACCTAGTAATTATCTTTTACAAGACAGCAAAAATAATTATTAAACTCTATGTTCCTTAACGCCTGAACGCAATGAGTCATAAAAATTTTAAAAATTTTAATTTAAACTCTTACTTTTTACTTTATATTAAAATATATTATCTTATTATTATTTTATATTATCTTATATTTTAAAAATATGTTTCTCATATTGAATTGAAATTTACACAGTAAAGACTTTATACACCTATAATGAAACTCTACTAACTTTTTACATCGTTTCTTCTTTCATTTAGTATTTGTAGTATTAAAAGTAACATTTTAAAACTTTTTTAAAATTTAAATAGGAGGAGAATTATACCTAGTAAATATCCCTTACAAAACAACAAAAATAATCATTAAACTCTGTGCTGCTTTACGTCTGCGTGCAAATGAGTCATAAAAATTTTAATTTAAACTCTTACTTTTTACTTTATATTAAAATATATTATCTTATTATTATTTTATATTATCTTATATTTTAAAAATAAGTAAATTCAGCAAAAGTCATCAAATAAAAATAAAACCCCAATGCTGAAAATTCCACGTATTTTCAATAATAATCAAAAAAGATACTTAAAGGAGAAACTAAGAAAAAAATCTTGCAGTTGCTTAAAGATATATGTCAGGTTAAGTACAATTTATGGAGCCTCATAAGAAGCTTGAGGTTGAGTAGGCGGAGTGTACAGTTGCATGTTCATTTAGGAAAATGAAACTAAACAAACAGTGTATTTTGACAATGTGTCATAATTATTATGATTCTTATGATTAAATTTTATACATATATTCATAATCTACATTTTCTTGAATGGTTTTTCAAAAAATTACCAGTAGCAAACAGACGAACATCAAACACAAACAAAATGTTTTGTTTTGTATTCACTTCAACAAATCTAAGATATTAAATTTTTAATCTAACGTTGCCATTTCTTATCAAAAACTATATGAAAATTGAAGTCATATATGAGAACTAGATGACTATATATATATATATATATATATATATATATATATATATATATATATATATATATATATATATATATATATATATATATATATATATATATATATATTGGTTCGGAGATATAATTTTGTTAAAAACTTATTTAAAACTATTTTGCGTTACATAAATTAGTGGAATCATATAAAGTTTTAAATTAGCGATGAAATCAATTAAATAAGTGTTTTGCTTGAGTTCTAAAGTAATTAAAATACATAAAATTCATAATACATAAACTTCGTAATGCCTCTCTGTAATGCTCAGAAATATATTAAAACTCTTTTTTACTTTTAACTTACATTTGTTGTACAATTTAATATATTTCACGGCCTTGTATAATTTGTGGAATTAAAATAGAGCTAAATGGAAAATTCCTTTACATCTTCTCTAACTAATCATGCGCAGTATCAATCATTGCTCGAACCGAAATGTAATTTATCTTTAAGCATTAATAGCAATGCGACAGGCTATTTCAGCCTTAATTTGCTTTTCTCGGTTGGAAGAAAAATGTTTGGTGCATTTGTTTTCATCTTAGCATTCCATTAGGAAGAAACAAGTGCAATCATAGCTGTATTTTGATCTTTACATCATCTTATTCTGCGAAGAAGAATGCATTTGACCTTTACATTTGCTCTGAAATGAAAATCAAAATCCTAAGTAGATTTACAGCATCAAATTATACCAGAAATCTCTGTAAAAATATGGGAAACAATTCACAAAATACAAAAATTAAGTGTACGAAGCAAAGGGGACATCTGTTTTTCAGGTTTATAACTTTTTGGTCACTGAGACAAAGAAAAAAATAACTACTTTTAAAATGCAGTTTAAAACTGGCTTTCCGCATTTGAGAAGAAAACTGTTGAACTACGTCACAATTGTCGTTTTTAAGTTGAATAATTTATAGGTGCCTTTAATGCGTTAGTGTTTTATTTAAATTTTAACCTCTTAACCGATTCGCCCTAGAGTATGTTTTTGTGGCTTTTATTAGTAAGTCTGTACAATATAAGGGCTAAGAACTATAATACTGGTAAAATGCAAAATATGCTATTAAACACAATTTTCTAACCGGTAAATAGAAAAAAGAACAATAAATCCCCAATAAAATGTAAAATATTTATACTGTGCTGCCAATTTATTAGTTTTGTAACATCATGAATGTCTGATGTTATTTTCAACTTGACCTTATAAAAGATCATTTAAAATTGCATTTAGCGTAATAAAAATTACATTAACGTGATTAAAGATTATTAATTCACAACATTTACATTTCCATTACTTTCACAGGTGAATCCTTATTTTTAGAATGGTTATTTATTAGGCTTATTAGGAAATTCAACGGACATTGATTGGAGAACAGTTTTCATATAAAATGTTATTGAATTACTTTAAGAACCTTCCTGAAATATCTCTTATCGGCAATTACTTTGAGTTATACGTTGGCGAAAGAACTGGTATGTACATTGGGCACTTTGTATGTTTTAGAGCGACTGTGATAAATACACGTGACAATTTATATCATTCATGCACATTAAATAATAATTTGTATTATTTATTAGATATTCTTAAACTTTCCAGCTGAGTTACTTTCGTCTGTCTTGCTTAGTTTCTCAGTCTGAATTTCAAAGATTATGTACTATTTCTAGAGGGTGGTGTGATTGTTTTCAAAGTACTAAACACGTTTCTTTACTATGGATACACCGATTTTTTATGACTGGGGAGCTCCCCTTTCACGGTAAAAAGAACGTTGTAACCTAATTTTAATAATTTTTCTAATTAATTTTTTACTTGACTCCTTAATGGAGAAAATATTCCGTAGTAAAATTAAGTATCTCGTCCATTTTTTGTCACACGAAAAAGAAACATTGCGTATTGTAAAAGTAAACTGATGATAAATACTTCTATACATACAGGCGGAATGCATGAAAAATTAGATTTTGTAAGTTTTACAAAACTAAATTTTTTTATTTAAAAGCTTATAAAGTGAATGTGTAAGTCATTCAAATAACATCTCTAACTGGAACTTTCTGTCTGTCTCGAAAGGTTGAGGAAAACGCTTTTTAAGGATTCCCTATGTACTCTACCTCTATCTATAGGAGGGCTGTTCAATTAATGATTAAACTATATTTAGAAAATTAGTGTTGTATACTAGACCTCATCAGGTTTATAGGACGTAGATATTCGAGAAAGAGCAACCGTTCCTAATTCAAACAGGAAGATTTAAACTCAACTTTTCTCAAAGTGTTTATTTTCTGGCTATGTACTTTGTTTATGTATGTCAAAAAATATTTAATGCATTATTCACAATTAAGTTACTCAAATATTTCAAATTGGCAAATTGCCTTACCTACAAAAGGATCTAGTCACGTATTTCGCCACAATCACGGTTAGTGAGATAATAAATACAAATTATCCTCAACATTCATGAAATACATCGTCCGTCCAGCAGATTTACCTGTAAAAGACACTAATGTAGTAACAGAAATGACAGATAGTGGTCATTATTTACTGTTAAAGTAATAAATTTACAGTTGTAAAAACAAATAAAATCTTTCTCTTTATGTAAACATTAACAATAGTTTTTCATTTTCAAATAATATAAAAATGCAGTTTCCCCTATTGACACGCATAAAAGATTTTTAACTTTCTTGTTGTTACTCATAGAAAAAGTTTATATTTATAATTATGCAGTGATGTGAGCCGAGTATATACACAACTCGTAAATAAATATTTCTTTATAATTTACCCCAAATATTTAACTACCCACAAAATATTTACCCACACCAAATCGCTAATTACATCCCAGCTTCAGTTAAGTTTAAACTAATTATCTCTTCCCTTTTCAATGATTGTCAAGTCAAATGAAGTGTTTGTTTAATTGTTTTTAACCGAACAACACTCTAAAAATTTTAGTGAATGTTTATCATCCGTTAACTGTCCTTCTCTTTAAAACTGTCATTGTTTCTATATTCAGTGGACATCTCTTTGTGTCGATAAACGGTCTAGACGGCCAATAAAACTTTCGCTGACCGTCTGGAAAACATGAAAAGAATTTTCAAAGTGTAGATGGCACATTTTGGATAGGGGATTCTGGAATGTTTCAATTCTCGGGGAAATTCAAATAATTCCAGAAACAATTTCTTTCACGATTCAAGTGAAAAGTATTGTGTTTTCCATTCAGTAAGTTAAAAGAGGTGTGGTAACTTTTAAAGGCTTTTAACTTAAACATTTATAGTCAAAAGTACAAAGATAAAATGTATTCTTAAATTCCAATAGTGTTAGAGAGCGTTTGCGAATTTATATGTCTGTGTAATATGATTTTATAAATTTATATGTATGGTACTTTTTTGAATTTTTATTTAAGGGTACAAGGGCCGTTGAATCTCTTGTTAGACTTTTAAATTTTTAACGATATTCTTATAATGAGAATATATAATGTTACATGAAACATATAAGACTCTAAAATAAGAAAATAATGATTGATTAAAATGCGATTCTACGATATTCTTCCTACAATACTCCTCAAGCGTTTGGTTGAATGATTAGGTAGCTGATCTTCGGTACCAGAGTTAGCGTGTCCGAATAACACTGCGGCATGGTTGTTCGTACCTTTTCGGAATCGGCTTTAAGCAGTCGGTCCCAATCTCATTAGTCTTCATGTTGCAAAAAAGTAGACCGTAGCGCTCCAAACCAAACAATCCTCAACCCTATTTGCCTGTTCTGTACACCACATATATCTACATCTAACTGTTTACTTGCTCGTATATCACATGTGATAAACAATGTACAATATTTTTCAGTTAGACCTATGGCATTTAAAGCTTTATATTTAATGTGCATCATATAATTACTCTCTCATATGGGGAAAGCCAAAGGGTTAAAGCATGCCTAATAAACAGCATATTAAACCAATTGTGTTTAATTTTTAATTCTATTTTTAGAATTTAATTAATAAAAACACCTGGTTATAGATTTTCCTTGACATTAAATAATATTTAAATAACAAAATTATTTCAAGTCATATAATATTTCAGCAACTGTTTTGCAGTTTCACGATATTAAATCCTCTATCACCGTGAAAAATACTTTACAGGTTTAAAAAACATACCCAAGTTTTAGAGAAACACAGTAATAGACAATCTGTAAAACTTTGATAAGAAATACATAAAATAAATGCGCCTAAAACATTTTGAAAGTACTAATTCAACACAAAAGTTATTAAACCGAAAAATATTTTTTAAAGTTTTAAATAAGAATATATAACAGATAAATAAGCAGGTTTATTTGCAAGTAAAATAATTATTTTATTTGAAAAAAGTCTTTTGAAATCGTGCAGTTTGCTTAACTGGATATTTACAGAACAAAAAATCCTTCCATATTCTCAGTCGGAGGGGGAGGGGGGGGGTCAAAGTCTCTCGCGTCCGCGGCCACGACCTTCAAGCCGTACGTGCCCTCCTGGGTAGTTGTAAATGAGAGACAACCTCAGTGGTATACCTCCTTTAGGTATACACTGGTGTCACGAGCCCTGGGTTCACCTGAGTGATATTTATTCTTCGTCTTCCTGGTAGTCCTGAACTTGCCTCTGTAGAACTTGTTCCTCACTGGGGTTGACCACATTAATCCTCGAACCAAGACGGAACCTCGCGTAGGTCAGCAGCAGCTCTGTAGCTGTTGTGGTTGCGGTCGTGGCGAGTGGTCTTCAGTGAAAGCTGCTGTATGGGCGAAAAGCCTGGGTCAGCTGAGGAATTACCTTACCCATATTCTCAGTCGAATACTATCATTTCAAAGGTCTGTGTTCGGTCTTGAGTTCGATAATTAGACGGCCACTAGATGGCGCTCACTATGATATGTTTATATTAATTCTGGTGAGTTTTGAGTGTTCTCTTGT
This sequence comes from Pardosa pseudoannulata, assembly GCA_032207245.1. Lineage (NCBI taxonomy): Eukaryota > Metazoa > Arthropoda > Arachnida > Araneae > Lycosidae > Pardosa > Pardosa pseudoannulata. The sequence continues at coordinate 59,495,460 of CM063508.1, forward strand.
AGAATAAATTCTGTGTTATTAAGTAAGTCTTTAAAGCTATTTTTCAGAGAGGTGCACTCTTGTGACACAGCGTTGTATCAACTGACCAGGGAATTACAAGAACACAAAGATTCTAATCTATTAACAACATCTATCTCGATAGATATCCAAAAGGCTTTCGACAATGTAGATTAGGTCATTTTAATAGAACAACTTATTAATTTACGTTGTCCGTCACAACTGGTTAACCTGTGTAGTTAAATTATGTAAAAGCAACTTGTTCCTAATTTATTATCTTGGAACCCAATTAACATCACCTAATTTAGGGCTTCATTTTAGTTTACTTTTTAAACTTTTTTTCTCTAGTTTTAACATTTTATTCTAACTTTAACATTAACGGCAAGCATCATACTACCTTCTTACAGGATTTCATTTAATTATTTAAACTATGGACATTTTTAAATGATGACTCATGACTATATTCTCTCATTTTTTATTTTATTTTATTTTATTTTTTCTTTATTTTACCGTTGCGGAGTGAACTGTTTCGTGGTAAACATTTGAAAGCCTAATCCTTAGGGAAGGCTATTATGCCACCGAGGATTTTTTTAAAAAAAGATATTTTTTTATTGGATTTTACTTTTTCCTAAAAAAATTACTCTTTTTAATTTTTTTTCCCTAAATTTTAGTACTAAATCGTTTCATAATTTATTACAAACCAGGTCATTTACTACAATGTTTACTACAAAATGGTAAGTCGTTGTTTTTTATTTAATTTCCCATGGTTGATAAACACTTTCGATTTTGGTTTCAGTTGTCACCAGAACTTGCTAGCTTAGGGCCGGTTTTACCACAGTAATTTAGTGGCTAACTGCGATTAATCTCTGTTTAAACAGAGAATTGCATCCCACCATTGGTTGGCGCAATGGGTTAATCGTGGTTAGCCGTTAAACGACTCTCGTAAGACCAGTCCTTAGTTTGGTTTTGAAATCTCAGATAATGTGGTTAGCTGTTAAACGACTCTCGTAAGACCAGTCCTTAGTTTGGTTTTGAAATCTCAGATAATGTGGTTAGCTGTTAAACGACTCTCGTTAGACCAGTCCTTAGTTTGGTTTTGAAATCTCAGATAATGTGGTTAGCTGTTAAACGACTCTCGTAAGACCAGTCCTTAGTTTGGTTTTGAAATCTCAGATAATGTGGTTAGCTGTTAAACGACTCTCGTAAGACCAGTCCTTAGTTTGGTTTTGAAATCTCAGATAATGTGGTTAGCTGTTAAACGACTCTCGTTAGACCAGTCCTTAGTTTGGTTTTGAAATCTCAGATAATGTGGTTAGCTGTTAAACGACTCTCGTAAGACCAGTCCTTAGTTTGGTTTTGAAATCTCAGATAATGTGGTTAGCTGTTAAACGACTCTCGTAAGACCAGTCCTTAGTTTGGTTTTGAAATCTCAGATAATGTGGTTAGCTGTTAAACGACTCTCGTAAGACCAGTCCTTAGTTTGGTTTTGAAATCTCAGATAATGTGGTTAGCTGTTAAACGACTCTCGTAAGATCAGTCCTTAGTTTGGTTTTGAAATCTCAGATAATCTTATACAGTCCGTTTTCTCTTAACCCACCGCGTACGCCTTAGCTTTTAACTTTTCAGTCCTGAACTACGGGACAAATTTATATATATATATATATATATATATATATGTATATATATATATATATATATATATATATATATATATATATATATATATATATATATATATATATATATATATATATATATATATATATATATATATATATATATATATATATATATACATATATTATTTTTCAGATTAAAATAATTTTTTACATTTTATGAGAAAATAGTATTATAGAAATTTTGTAACAAAACAGGAAAAATAAAAGAAAATAAGTATCAAATGATGTTTTTTTTAACCTACAAAGAGAAATAGTGGGATCAGTATTGAAATAATGGAAAAAAATTCATCGGCTGTGACACGTAGTTCAGGACGAAACTGATACCCCACTCAAATCGTCCGAGTCGTACGTGATGGGTTAATGTGACAAGTATTCTAAGGTCACGGTTATATCACCCATATAATAATAGCTTAACCCTCTTACTGCTCAATTTGTAAACCGAGATCTCTTTAAAAATTGCGTATTTTTTTGTTGCATAGTTTAAGCATATATATAAATTAGAGAATTGAAATACTAAATTTTTTTCTAAAAAAGATTTTTTATATTGACTTTTATCTTGAGAAACTAAGCTTTCAGAAAAATTAATTTCAGATGTTACCACATAAAAAATTTATTTTTAAATAAACTTCAATTGAAACATAGCCGAATGATGACCGATTGGTTAGGGTGATGGCCTGCGGTACCGGAGTTCTTGGGTTCAAATCCCACTGTGGCATGGATGTTCGTAGCCGTTCGGAATCGGCTTTCAGCAATTCAATACCCTACACCCGACTTCGGGTGGATGGCTGGTTACAGGTAGTACACGGCTTAAAACTATAGGTCCTGGTCTCATTAGCCCTCGTATTGCAAACAAGTAGACCGTAGCAATCCAAACCAAACCAAACCAATTGAAATACAGTTAATTTGTATTTATAACATACTATCTATAATTATATTATATAATATAATTATAGTTCTAGTCATACAATTCTATTTATTACTTAATTAAATGTCTACTACTGTATATAATTTATTCCACTGGTTAAACGGTGAAAAATCGGAATGTGCATCTTAGTAAAGGAAGAAAAACACATGCCCGAGGGATGAGCAAATTTTGTTACATTTGAATTTCCTGTGGAAATCGCGGGATGAACAGTCAGAGAGTTAAGTTATCTGTCCGTGTGTCCTCGAATTTATAAAGTGGTTGGACCTGAAATGGATAGAGGTATCCATATTGAATTCTTGATGAGTTAGGTTTAGCAAATATTAAAGCGAGTTTTGCTACATTTGAATTGCCCGTGGAAATCGCGGGATGAGCAGTCAGAGGGTTAAGTTATCTGTCCGTGTGTCCTCGAATTTATAAAGTGGTTGGACCTGAAATGGATAGAGGTATCCATATTGAATTCTTGATGAGTTAGGTTTAGCAAATATTAAAGCGAGTTTTGCTACATTTGAATTGCCCGTGGAAATCGCGGGATGAGCAGTCAGAGGGTTAAGTTATCTGTCCGTGTGTCCTCGAATTTATAAAGTGGTTGGACCTGAAATGGATAGAGGTATCCATATTGAATTCTTGATGAGTTAGGTTTAGCAAATATTAAAGCGAGTTTTGCTACATTTGAATTCCCTGTGGAAATCGCGGGATGAGCAGTCAGAGAGTTAAGTTATCTGTCCGTCTGTCCTCGAATTTATGAAGTGGTTGGACCTGAAATGGATAGAGGTATCCATATTGAATTCTTGATGAGTTAGGTTTAGCAAATATTAAAGCGAGTTTTGCTACATTTGAATTCCCTGTGGAAATCGCGGGATGAGCAGTCAGAGAGTTAAGTTATCTGTCCGTGTGTCCTCGAATTTATAAAGTGGTTGGACCTGAAATGGATAGAGGTATCCATATTGAATTCTTGATGAGTTAGGTTTAACAAATATTAAAGCAAATACGTTTATCTTCTCGTAAACAATCAATCCCAATATTAGTTTGGGGATGAAAGTTTCTTGCATCGTAGGTTTAAAATAATGAAATAATAGGACTTAAGTACTAAGTTGATCTATCCGAATTCAAATATTCACTTAAACTCCAGCTTCCAAGCGTGTATAAATTATGATATGAAAAATCATTTTTCGCACCTGTCGTACTTAAATGTTTACATTTACATTAAATCAGTTTAATTCTCCTTGGATAATAAAGGCCATTAAATGAATAATTGAAAATTCTCAAAAGACTATTATCGCATGTTTACAGAATTCCTGTACTAGGAATTATAGCTCAATAAGAATTATTCAAGTTTAACATAGTTAAATTTCTCCCGTTTTCTAGGTTCTCCTAGATATGTTTAAAAATTAAATTAAGAGCTCAGAATAATAAGACTAATAACTTCTTTAAACACCATCTATAATATTTATATATACATATGCATAAATCTCCCATATAATAATAGCCTAAATCAGTTGTCGGAAAACTTATTAGCCAAAGAGCCAAATATGAACATTAAACAATTTAAAAAAAAATTGGGAGCCAAATTTGCCTGTTTAGTAAACTTTTATTCCACTAAATTAGTAGTACACTAAATAAAACTAAATTTCATACTTAATAAATATTTATTAACACTAGATTACCCAAGGCAGTCATTTTGACTGTTTTTTAATCTCAATTAGAAAAACAGTTATGAAATATAATGACACAATTTCTTAGAATTTGGTGACTTTTTCCATAACATATAAATAAGTTTATGAATAATAGTTACTTCCACCCTCCTTTATTATATAATATTAAAAATTAATTTTAAACAAATTTCTTTACATATTTGTTATTTTTTCACAATGCAGTCATTTTGACTGTTTTTGGGCAATATAGGTATACAAGAAATATCGGGTAATCTAGTGTTAATGATATTTATTAATGGTAGATAAGACAAAACTGTTCACACTGCAACTGCTGGTCTGTGATGCCACTACTTTAGAAAAAGTATGCGTGCATGCTAGGGGTACCTTTGTATCACACCGGAGTGGGCCGAAAACATACGTACAATGCCGGTAGCTTGTACATGGTTTGTATTTACGTTTAAGAAAACTAATAAAATTAAACTCGATGTTCGTTACGTATTTTACAACAATATAAAATTTTAATTACCTATCTATCTTTTAACGTAAACAAAAAATTATACATGCTCTCGATTTATAGAAGAATTTTAATTTATCAAAATGAGATGTCATTTTTTTCTTACCAAGATTTTTTTTAAATGAAAATATTATTGCACCTTCCGTGGATATTTGTGCTAGAGCCGCACTTAAGGAGCCAAAGAGCCACATGCGGCTCTGGAGCCGCACTTTGCCTACTACTGGCCTAAGTTATCTGTTCGTCTGTCCTCGAATTTATGAAATGGTTGGACCTAAAAGGGATAGAGGCATCCATATTGAACAAAATTTAAAGCTAGTAAAGTTTATCTTCTCTGAAACAATCAATCCTATTCTAAAATAAATTGGTATAAATATGCTTCATATCACAGCGAAAACTACTATCGTCTTTAAAACGTTCAAAATCCACCCTTTCCCCCTTTTTGAACATTTAATGCCATTATTTCAAGCCCTATTTTCTCCGGTTAAGAGCAGGCGATTAAATTTATCAATTTATCACATAATAAAAAGGTCAATATAACATTTTTTTCTAGCATTATGACGTCATTCCTTTAATCATCTCATTTAATCATTTCTTATTTGAAATTTTTTAAATATCGTCTGCATTATTTTCATATGTTTTATCACGGAACTTAAATATTACGTTGATAATTTTCTTTTATATTTGGCTTAAATAATAGATTAGGTACATATGTGATTATTTTAAATTTAATCATCGATTATTTTTTGTTGCAAGGAAAATTTTATCATCGGTATTAACAACAAATCCTTTTCATAAAAGTCTAGGAGTCTATTTTACGGACTGATAAGTAACTTGCATTTAAGTTATATGTCTTTGAAAATTAAGAAGTTTGTGCTTTTGTTTATATATATAACACCACGGTTTGACTAAATGAATTCAACCTTATTCTAAATTGCATCCATAGTATCGGGAGAGTTTAGAGGAGTATGAAAATAAACAAATTATTGAACTCGTGCCAGAAAAATTTCAGCCAATAAAATATGTTTTTTACCTGAGTCATAGGGTACTTTACAATTTCAGAAAATCAAAATTTTTACCAGTTATATGACGGCCTATATTACGTTAATAATTTTCTTTTATATTTGGCTTAAATAATAGATTAGGTACAAATGTGATTATTTTAAATTTAATCATCGATTATTTTTTGTTGCAAGGAAAATTTTATCACCGGTATTAACAACAAATCCTTTTCATAAAAGTCTAGGAGTCTATTTTACGGACTGATAACTAACTAGCATTTAAGTTATATGTCTTTGAAAATTAAGAAGTTTGTGCTTTTGTTTATATATATATATAACCCCACGGTTTGACTAAATGAATCCAACGTGATTCTAAACTGCATTCATAGTATAGGGAGAGTTTAAAGGAGTATGAAAATAAACAAATTATTGAGCTAGTGCCAGAAAAATTTCAGCCAATAAAATATTTTTTTTTACCAGAGTCATAGGGTACTTTACAATTTTCGAAAATCAAAATTTTTATCCGTCATATGACGGCCTATATGCTAGTTTCAAATAATGAGTATGAGTGTGGGTTAAAGAATCAAAGGTACTAAGAAAAATACCAAACAAAACAAATCAAAAGCTGCATTTTGTACTGTATGAAGTTCTCTAAGGTAGGTTCATTAATAGAAGGTTACATAACACCCTAAAATGGTATCATAAAAAGAAATTAAATCATTTCTGACTGTCTTGAGTGCTTGCTGAACTACCACTAGTTTCCTTCTACAACATGACAACAAAAGTTAAAAGATAATAATGTTTATTACAACCACAAAACAAATTATATAAATCTTATAAATATAAAATAAATATTTTAATAAATATTTATAAAATAGTAAAAAGTAGACAGACGTAAACACAAAAAAAATTATTTTCCGACTCAAGGATATTAAAACGTTAAGACTCATCAAAATCTTGAGGTCAAATATTTAGACGAGAATAATACTTTAACTATATTACGTATACAGAAATGGAATTACAATATGATAAAGATTTTGTTTTTAATTTTATCACTAAAGAAATTTTAATGTAGCAATCACATAAATTTTAGTTTACTAACATTTAGTTTACTCAATAAATGTATAAATAAATGTATTTCATGAAACTAACTGAGCTTCTACAATTGTTTAACTTGAACTACAATTAATATTTAACAAACTTTAAATTAAAAATTATTGTAATACAACTGGTGCTTTTAATATAGTGGTATACGCAATCTGTTCTTGTTCCATCACATACTATCTGTAAGGAATTTGGCTCACGACCTGTGTTTCGCATATGTGTATCCTTCACAATATCTGCAAAATCGTCCACGTTGACCCCTTCCACCCGGCCTTCCTTGGGTAAATAGGAGCCGTCAGGCTAAGGAGGGTTGACAAGGTTTTTCGGATGTGTTGCTGGTTTGTTTTTGCAAGAAATCTGAAAGGAGGATTTTTCTATTTCCAAACAGCTTAAGTTTCCAGAAGCTCCCCCCACCCCGATGAAAAAGAGAAAATCTGCGGGAGTTGAGTGAGGAGAGGTGAGATAGAGTCTGCTACCTGCAGAGATCTCTCTGTTTTGATGTGAGAGAACTCTACTTATTTTTTATTTTATGATATGGAGCTTTCGTCCTTCTGATCTGCTTACGTCAAGCTCTGAAACGCAGAGAGAATGTTTAGAGTCTGTGACCTGGAGAGATCTCTCTGTTTTGATGTGAGAGAACGCTACTTTTTTTTATTTTCTTATATGGAACGTTCGTCCGTCTGATTTGCTTAAGTCAAGCTCTGAGACGCCGAGAGAAGGTTTTTGTCATATATTTAATTTTCACCAATCTTGTAAATAAATTTGTGTTATCCGACCAAGCTTTAGAGGAGTTATTTGGTTATGCTTCCCAGCGACGGCCTACGAACATACCTGCCCCAGTAAAGTAGGCGGGCAGGTCGCACGCTGGCACAGCGTACCAGAAAGTGGTGCATTACACCATCCTTGGTAGGGTTTTGAGTTTTGTAGAATTATTGGTCTGGTAACGACATCATCCATCCCTCTTTCACAGGCCGGGTGGCAGAAAAGACGGAAACAGTAGGCGAGTAGGATACTGAATACAAGCTTGTGAGTGCTGATTTCTTCTGCTTGTGTTTTTATCTTACCGCAAAAGGGTGACGGTTAACCGTGAAGTTGGTTTATGCAAATCTATAAGCAAAAATGTTTGCTGAGCAAAAAATAAAAATTTGCATCAAATATTTAACTTTGAAATTGCGTGAATAAGTCGCCACACTATTATAAATTTAAAGATTCACGATCATAAAATTTTTTACAATGGTTAGGTTTGGAGTGCTACTGTTTTTCTACACGATATTTAATGAGGACAGGGACTACTGTTTAAAGACGATTCTCAACCTCTACGAATATTCATGCTAACAGCAGGATCCAAAAGCATGAACTCCGGTACCAAAGAGCAGCGCCCTACTATTCGATTGTCGTCCTGTCTAAGCTGGAAGTAGCAGATTACATGCTACTTTCAGCTGGCGAAAGTCACCCGAAATTTGTTTAAGAAACCGAATTTCCTATAATGTTTGTATTTAAATTTTGGTTTCTGTAATTCAAACTGTACTCGAGTTATTGTGTACACACACAGAGATAGACAGATGTAATCCCAAAAAAGTATTTTGGAACTCACGGAGATCTAAAAGGTGATTTAGAACGTGTGAAGTTGTGTATACGCACACACAGATATACAGACGTAAACACAAAAAAAATTATTTTCCGACTCAAGGATATTAAAACGTTAAGACTCATCAAAATCTTGAGGTCAAATATTTAGACGAGAATAATACTTTAACTATATTACGTATACAGAAATGGAATTACAATATGATAAAGATTTTGTTTTTAATTTTATCACTAAAGAAATTTTAATGTAGCAATCACATAAATTTTAGTTTACTAACATTTAGTTTACTCAATAAATGTATAAATAAATGTATTTCATGAAACTAACTGAGCTTCTACAATTGTTTAACTTGAACTACAATTAATATTTAACAAACTTTAAATTAAAAATTATTGTAATACAACTGGTGCTTTTAATATAGTGGTATACGCAATCGGTTCTTGTTCCATCACATACTATCTGTAAGGAATTTGGCTCACGACCTGTGTTTCGCATATGTGTATCCTTCACGATATCTGCAAAATCGTCCACGTTGACCCCTTCCACCCGGCCTTCCTTGGGTAAATAGGAGCCGTCAGGCTAAGGAGGGTTGACAAGGTTTTTCGGATGTGTTGCTGGTTTGTTTTTGCAAGAAATCTGAAAGGAGGATTTTTCTATTTCCAAACAGCTTAAGTTTCCAGAAGCTCCCCCCACCCCGATGAAAAAGAGAAAATCTGCGGGAGTTGAGTGAGGAGAGGTGAGATAGAGTCTGCTACCTGCAGAGATCTCTCTGTTTTGATGTGAGAGAACTCTACTTATTTTTTATTTTATGATATGGAGCTTTCGTCCTTATGATCTGCTTACGTCAAGCTCTGAAACGCAGAGAGAATGTTTAGAGCCTGCGACCTGGAGAGATCTCTCTGTTTCGATGTGAGAGAACGCTACGTCATTTTAATTTTCCGATATGGAACGCTCGTCCATCTGATCTGCGTACATCAAGCTCTGAGACGCCCAGAGAATGTTTTTGTCATATATTTAATTTTCACCAATCTTGTAAAAAAAAATTGTGTAGTCCGTCTAAGCTTTGGAGGAATTATTTCGTTATGCATCCCAGCGACGGCCTACGAACATACCTGCCCCAGTAAAGTAGGCGGGCAGGTCGCACGCTGGCACAGCGTACCAGAAAGTGGTGCATTACACCATCCTTGGTAGGGGTTTGAGTTTTGTAGAATTATTGGTCTGGTAACGACATCATCCATCCCTCTTTCACAGGGCCGGGTGGCAGAAAAGACGGAAACAGTAGGCGAGTAGGATACTGAATACAAGCTTGTGAGTGCTGATTTCTTCTGCTTGTGTTTTTATCATACCGTAAAAGGGTACGTGTTAACCGTGAAGTTGGTTTATGCAAATCTATAAGCAAAAATGTTTGCTGAGCAAAAAAATAAAATTTGCATCAAATATTTAACTTTGAAATTGCGTGAATAAGTCGCCACACTATTATAAATTTAAAGATTCACGATCATAAAATTTTTTACAATGGTTAGGTTTGGAGTGCTACTGTTTTTCTACACGATATTTAATGAGGACAGGGACTACTGTTTAAAGACGATTCTCAACCTCTACGAATATTCATGCTAACAGCAGGATCCAAAAGCATGAACTCCGGTACCAAAGAGCAGCGCCCTACTATTCGATTGTCGTTCTGTCTAAGCTGGAAGTAGCAGATTACATGCTACTTTCAGCTGGCGAAAGTCACCCGAAATTTGTTTAAGAAACCGAATTTCCTATAATGTTTGTATTTAAATTTTGGTTTCTGTAATTCAAACTGTACTCGAGTTATTGTGTACATACACAGATATAGACAGATGTAATCCCAAAAAAGTATTTTGGAACTCACGGAGATCTAAAAGGTGATTTAGAACGTGTGAAGTTGTGTATACGCACACACAGATAAACAGACGTAAACATAAAAAAATTATTTTCCGACTCAAGGATATTAAAACGTTAAGACTCATCAAAATCTTGAGGTCAAATATTTAGACGAGAATAATACTTTAACTATATTACGTATACAGAAATGGAATTACAATATGATAAAGATTTTGTTTTTAATTTTATCACTAAAGAAATTTTAATGTAGCAATCACATAAATTTTAGTTTACTAACATTTAGTTTACTCAATAAATGTATAAATAAATGTATTTCATGAAACTAACTGAGCTTCTACAATTGTTTAACTTGAACTACAATTAATATTTAACAAACTTTAAATTAAAAATTATTGTAATACAACTGGTGCTTTTAATATAGTGGTATACGCAATCTGTTCTTGTTCCATCACATACTATCTGTAAGGAATTTGGCTCACGACCTGTGTTTCGCATATGTGTATCCTTCACAATATCTGCAAAATCGTCCACGTTGACCCCTTCCACCCGGCCTTCCTTGGGTAAATAGGAGCCGTCAGGCTAAGGAGGGTTGACAAGGTTTTTCGGATGTGTTGCTGGTTTGTTTTTGCAAGAAATCTGAAAGGAGGATTTTTCTATTTCCAAACAGCTTAAGTTTCCAGAAGCTCCCCCCACCCCGATGAAAAAGAGAAAATCTGCGGGAGTTGAGTGAGGAGAGGTGAGATAGAGTCTGCTACCTGCAGAGATCTCTCTGTTTTGATGTGAGAGAACTCTACTTATTTTTTATTTTATGATATGGAGCTTTCGTCCTTCTGATCTGCTTACGTCAAGCTCTGAAACGCAGAGAGAATGTTTAGAGTCTGTGACCTGGAGAGATCTCTCTGTTTTGATGTAAGAGAACGCTACTTTTTTTTATTTTCTTATATGGAACGTTCGTCCGTCTGATTTGCTTAAGTCAAGCTCTGAGACGCCGAGAGAAGGTTTTTGTCATATATTTAATTTTCACCAATCTTGTAAATAAATTTGTGTTATCCGACCAAGCTTTAGAGGAGTTATTTGGTTATGCTTCCCAGCGACGGCCTACGAACATACCTGCCCCAGTAAAGTAGGCGGGCAGGTCGCACGCTGGCACAGCGTACCAGAAAGTGGTGCATTACACCATCCTTGGTAGGGTTTTGAGTTTTGTAGAATTATTGGTCTGGTAACGACATCATCCATCCCTCTTTCACAGGCCGGGTGGCAGAAAAGACGGAAACAGTAGGCGAGTAGGATACTGAATACAAGCTTGTGAGTGCTGATTTCTTCTGCTTGTGTTTTTATCTTACCGCAAAAGGGTGACGGTTAACCGTGAAGTTGGTTTATGCAAATCTATAAGCAAAAATGTTTGCTGAGCAAAAAATAAAAATTTGCATCAAATATTTAACTTTGAAATTGCGTGAATAAGTCGCCACACTATTATAAATTTAAAGATTCACGATCATAAAATTTTTTACAATGGTTAGGTTTGGAGTGCTACTGTTTTTCTACACGATATTTAATGAGGACAGGGACTACTGTTTAAAGACGATTCTCAACCTCTACGAATATTCATGCTAACAGCAGGATCCAAAAGCATGAACTCCGGTACCAAAGAGCAGCGCCCTACTATTCGATTGTCGTCCTGTCTAAGCTGGAAGTAGCAGATTACATGCTACTTTCAGCTGGCGA
>CM063508.1:59510010-59565010 GCA_032207245.1 Pardosa pseudoannulata
AACTATTAATAAATGGTAGCACAATACACAGTTTATTTTTTTCTTTAAAATATAAACGTTCAAACCTACCTCTTTCCCTGAAAAAAAAAGAGATATTTGATTTTTCTTTGTCATGACCCCAAATAAATATACTTACCCCAAACATGTCTTATATATTGTTTAGTTAGCTATTTATCTATTACATGTAATTATGTAGTATTCTTTCAATATTACTTAAATTTTAAGAATGTAATATTTTCAAACTGTTCAAGGGGTTGAGAATTTCCCAATTAAAACCCACTTCCTCTCTCCCCCACGAAACTACAGAAAAGCATTTTAATATTTTTCACATACATAAGGTTCGTAGATAACATTTTTAATCTATCTCCATTAAATCACAAAGAAATTTCACTAGTGAACTTTAAAGGGTTAATGATCAAGTAATTTCTACTTGAATACATTTTGAGGATTTTTTAAGGAGACTAGGACCTTAAATCTCTTTTTAAAATAACCAATTTTTAGCAATATTATTATCAGGAGTATTAAACCCTTAATTCACAGTTTTTTTAAAAAGGCCGGCTAAAAAATCATTTTTTTAATGTAATACAATTTAGAACGTTGTCTTGCCAAAAAAAAAATTACAAAGATATAAAAATAATCAAAATTGGAAGACATTGGTTATTTATACAATTGGTATGATTTCAAATTTTTAGAATATTATTATTATTATCGAAATATTATATTGTTCAATTGGTAGGCAATCTACTAATTGACAGTATGATGTGTCATCCCTTGAAGCGTAGGTATCAAATAAGATACCCTTATGTTTCATATCTCAAGAATAAAGTATATAAAGTGATGTCTCGAGTCAAGGATGTTTTTACAGCCAGAGCTTAGTAATAAAATAGTTAACAATTATATTTTATTTTGCATTATATTTTAGTAAAATATATATTTAAAAATGAGCGAACAAAATCTGAATATGAATACGCTGTCGGAAAGAGGCTTACAATGATGAGATAAGTCGTATGTGATAAGTAAAAATATATATATATATTATTCATGAATAAGTAAGTGTTATAGCATGCAATCCCATGTAAAGTATAAATAACAATAAAATGATTATTATTTTTATTTGCTTTCACATTCTTATTTTCAATTCTCTGTTGCATTCGAGTGGGAAAAATTATAGCAACATAAAGTACAACGCCGCTCGAATTATCTCGAGTGTGCACAGTTTGGCCAGTTTAGTGCGCTCGAGTTAACTCTTGAGTGCACGATAAGGGGTTAATAACGATGATTAATAAAATTAGGTACTCAACGGTGTCATTTTGACCGGATAACAGATACTGGCCAGAGTTTCAGCCGTATATCCCGCCGGAAGTCAGTTTTTCTCTTTAAATTTATTTTAAATAAATCAGTTTTATGTATTTTATTTTTGCTACCAAATTGTAGTATTTTTCTCACCTTTTATGTTTGTTAATTAGTGAACTATTTGTACTGTAATTTATTTTTAATCTTTTATTTAAATTTCAGTACTCAATATCTCAATTCGACATTAATTAATTAGAAAAATTAAATTTGAATGAAAGCCTTTTCAATAGTCCTTTACCTTCTTTAATGGGTTTTTTTTCGCGCCTTTTATGCTTGTTAATTAATCAACTATTTGTACTGTAATTAATTTTTTATTTTTTACTTTCAAAACTACCGGTTTTACAAACATAAATTTTTAACATAGTTAGATAAAATTATTGTCTTTACACACATATCTCACTCATTACTGAAGGATAAAGAATATTTTTATTAGAAAGTTTTAAATAAGAGACACTTTGTTGTTGACAAAAATGACATCAAGGCATGATAACAAAAAATATAATTTAGTTAAAGACAAAACTTATTGTTTTAAAATATATTACAATATCTCAAAATAATTTAAAACCCAAATTTTCATATATATAAGATACATATATATTTTTAAAACATAAGTGAAAGAATTGAATTTTTTTCTTTAAAAATTAAATAAAATTTCATTGCAATGAGACATTTTTTGGAAAAATATACAAGAAAATGTATGTTCAATCGGATAAAAATTATACTATATGCAACTTGTAAAAATTTCATAAATATTAAAATCCTTTTGAGATAACATGCGCGTTACATGAAAAAAAACACAATTTGAGAAAAATCAAGTTACACTTCAAATGTGTTTACAGTAAACAGCTAACACTTTTTTATTTTATAACTCCTCTCAATATTGGAATTTTTTAAGGGAATTGTTTTAAAAATGTTCACAACTAAACTCCTTTTCATATATATTTTCTCTGAAAAAATCGAATTTTCTTTTAAATAAAAGTTGTTGTCCCCTTAAAACGAAAATATAAAAGACCCGAATTTAAATGAAACGAAGTCATTTGAAAGTAAAATTTTAATTATATTATGAAATTTACATGATGCATAAGTTTTTTTTCTGAACACAAAACCCATTTTGTATTTTTGATCGTATTCTATCATTTTGAAAGTCCGCTTGTATATAATAGGTAATATACAATGAACTATATTTTATATACAAGTTTTTATATATTGATTTTTTATGTGTAATACACGATGATATAATGTATAGAATACGTAAAAGCATGTATATAAAATATAGTTCATTGTGAAAAACATATGATATACAAGCATATAAAGTATCAGATGTAGATATTATGTGTGATATATAGAACAGACAAACGGTCAAACAATGATTTTAAACTACATTGTTTCCTAAATTAATATTGAGGTTCCGGTGAAAGAAATACTTAAACTGTGATGATGAATATATATTTGTGCACAAACTATATTTTAAATAAAATACATGAAAACACTTATAATGAAATTGTTTTAAATATTATTTTTATTTATGAATAAAATATTTAAATATCAAACTTTTTAATTTTCAAAGGAAATGATAGGTGTTTTAAAAATTTTAATAGCATTAAATATTCTGCGGAAAACCTCTTGGCACTTATAATAGCGATGATCTTTACAATAATTAAGCATAAACAATATGGCAATATTAAACAAGTTAGGACGAGATATTTTTTTTATTGGCTGCTTGCCAGTCTCTAAACATTTTTATAGCCCGTTCATTTGACATATTGGGATTATCACCGCTCTTTCTGTATATGAACACTATTACGAAAATTAGCATAAGCTTCTTTGAAGTATCTCAAAGGAGATATAAAAACATAGGAGTATCATTACGTTGTTTATTTCTTTATGTATGGGTGTTTAGACGAAATTTGAATATGAAGGCGAACGATAATTTTCAGTATAGTAACTTATTTCATTGGTGTGCAGATTATTTTCATGTGGGACCTTCTATTTTGCATAACATGTTTTCGTGACCCTTTGTTAAAAAAGTTGGATTTCTATTTTTACGAATAGTGCAATTTTATCTCACTATTTTACTTGTATCTGAAACTCAATGAAGCCTTATAGAATGCGGCCCAAAATTATAAAACGCATTTCGTGTTAAAAAAAATGAAATATGTGCATTTTTGTTTTCTTAGAAAAGAAATTTAAAACAATTTTACGGTTCGTAATTTATTCCCTCCCCTAAACAATCAAGGGGTTTAAACGTCCAAGGATCATGGGGACCATGGTATCCCCTACCCAATGTAAATGAAATGTTTTATCAATCTCGTGCTGTAGAGAACGATAAAATGAAATGTTTTATCAATCTCTTTCTCTCAGTTTTCCAGTAAAGAAGCATTGGCTCTCTTCAGAGATCCAACTGGACATAACTGTTTGCGAGACTACATCTACAGTATTGTAATGGCAGATTACTCAAACTGTGTTTTACGTAACTCAAATCAGTCTATGATTTGGGAACATGTGAACATTCGTGTTGTACTTTCTGGTTGTCAGGATACTGTTAAAACGTACTGGAGAGCTTGTGAACTTACACGCATACACGCTTATGTGCTAATGATCGGCATTTGTAAAAACAAAAATAATTAATCTTCTAAATAAATAGGTACCTCATGGACATCCACGTGACTGCCTTCATTCCTCATTTATCTCTGAATTTGCCACTGACACTATGGAAGGCTTTAGCGCCCACTGGAAGGCGGTACCATCGCATGAAAAATCTGCAATCTAGTAGATGAAGAAAAATGGTCCGAAATTTTTATATACGGATAACACGTATCAAATATTCACACTTAGGCTACTGTGTGCTTTTTCTCCTACTGCATGGGGAAATTCAGTTTCCTAAATTAAACAATTATGACCGTTAGTAAAACTGGAGAAACATGGAGAAGATGGCGTTTTCTAAATAAGAGTTTATAATTTATGATTAAAATTTTATTGGCTAAAACATTCTTAAATTTTCTTTCCAAATAAACAATAATCATGTACATACATCATATTGGTTCTTTTTATTTCAAACATGAAATGTTCTAAATTATTTTGAACTACTCTGCACTAAAGTATTTTTTTTAATCGGGTAACCTGAAGAAATATTCTTGTGAACCCTATTTTACATATCATGGCCCAATTTGACAATTATTATACAGTGATCGTAAAGATACATCAACAAACATATTAATTGTTTGCTTAAATAACCATAGACAGAATTTTAGATGAAATTCCTTTAAGCATTATTTAAATTTAATGAATAAGAAATACGAATTCTGATTCCTCTTCTCTAAAGAGCATTAATATTAATTTAGGAATTATGAATAACTTTAAATATTATGCTAAAGACAAACATCAATCATATTTACAATAATTAACTGCAAATGGTATGCAAATGTTCGACTACATAATCCCGCAGATTTGAGAGAAACGTTTGGTAATTGTTAGGAAGAGTTTGACAGTATCAGTTGGTTTAATGCCAAAAATATGTCAGCTTTCTCTGATTACGCGTGAGAAGATTGTAACTCTTTATTATAGGGGTCTAAGATACTAAATATATATATATATTAAAATTTTCTAGTGATCGTGAGCAGAAAGTGACTGCTACGGAAACTCATAAACTGAAAACGGAAATTCAAGCAAACTCAATGCAAAATAAAGAAAGGAAGTCTTTCAAAAGTTCTTTTTTGAGAGTTTAAAAATTACTTGTTTACTTGGATTCTCTCATATCCCACACTATTGAAAATATATTTTATAATGGAAATCAAGAAAGGAAGAGATTTTTACCAGGAATAGCATAATATTCACAGGAAGTCCGCTTATTAGCTAAATACATATGCGGAAACAATTTGCTGTTAAGTTTTTGTTAAGAAAGTGATACAGTTTTAGGGGAATGTTACACTTTTCTATGAAAGTACGCTTAATATTGTTATAATACTTTAGTTAGTAGTTAAATATTACAATTTAAAAATGTAAGGTCATATATAAGATATATTTATGATTATGAAATGAATTGGGAAGGTGTATTAAGTGTGTTCAAGAAATGTCAACTTCAATGAATTTTATGAGTGAAAGGAATGACCTTTTTTACACCTTCATTATAAAGTTATGGCAGCGCTATTTTTTTCACATTCTTTGATGGGAATCTATAGACCTCATCCTCAATCCAAAACCTTTTTTCTCCTATAATGACTCCAGAGAGGTGACAATAGGATAATCTTAAAGTACTGAATCAAGAGTAGGAGCGGTCGTGATGATCACCTCACCGAACGAGCCTAAAAGTTGCATTACGACAATCTGTAAAGAGGCATGCATTATTCTGCTACAAATACTTCAACATTTCCCTTCCTGTCCTATAGCACCTTCGTAAGTTTTTAAAGTTTTAAACTACCACGTGGTTTTAATTGTTTCACTCTGGTCAAAAATTCAATAAGGAGAATATCCCTTTTGGTACTACTGAAGAATAGGGTGCCCCATGGTAAATTTGGTGAAGTTATTGGCGATGTTTACTAAATCATAAAGGTATTTCATCCGAACAATTTTGTATCCCTTGCTATTTGGGCCACTTTGATTAATGTAGATTGCACCATTGTAATAGATTTATATACATTTTCTTAATTAAAAAAACCACAAAGAAAACAGACTTTTAAATTTATGGGCAATTAATCCCTTAACAGTTTACAAAGTCAACAGCTCCAAATTATTAAAAATTAGCCATAGTGAACCTTTAATGGTTAATTATATCTAATACTTTTAAGCAATACGGGCATTTAAAAAATAAGAATTGGGTTCAACAAGAAGAGCTTAGTACGAATATAATATAAATTAAAATATAGATACAGATTGTTTCGACACGGTGAGATCAGGAGAAATGGTTAGGCTACCATGCTCAGAGCTTTATGGCCAAGTTGACGGGGGCACTCTGTTCTTCAGTCAAGCTTCCTTTTTTTATTACAATAAACAGATGCTATCATTTATTGGACGGTATTTAAGTCTATGTCACCACTTTTGTATATTGATATGGTTCATGATACCACATCTATAGAATTTTCATGTCTTTAAAATTCTGAAATGCAGTGTTTCTCTTCAGAAAATGCACATTGTTCCTCAAGTCCCAACTAACAGTACTTTAAATCGAGAAATTAGCATCTACTCGATAATTACCATAGCTTCTAAATGGCTGAGAAAAGAGTACGCATTTTACTGCCAAGAATCTGACCTAAACGCCCATTGCTTTATTGAAAGAACTTTTTTGAACTTCAGAAACTCAATACACATAATTTCACAACTCTCTTAATTCAGGTTGCTTAATTAATCAGAAATATTTTGCATCAATAAAGATTTTATTTTCAAAAACTTAGTTCCCTCTCAAATATTTCATTTTAACTATTAATACAAAAATGTTGTATTTTTGTGTTTTAGAATCCAATTTTAAGCATATTTAGTAAAGTAAAACCTACCTGAGCAGTTTATTTACCTAGATTTATTTTGTAAACTTTTAAAGTTTTTTAAATTTTTACAATAATTTAAAATATTAGTATTTTCTTTCAAAACTTTTTTAGAGGTCTAATATATAAAACATATACATACATATACATATATATATATATATATATATATATATATATATATATATATATATATATATATATATATATATACATATATATATACATATATATATATATATAATATATATATACATATATATATATATATATATATATATATACATATATATATATATATATACACACATATATATATATATATATATATATATATATATATATATATATATATATATATATATATATATATATATATATATATATATATATATATATATATATATACACACACTATAATATTCTATTACAAAGTTTCTAGATAAATTCTTTCGAAAATTCCCTATCATTTTATCATTGACTCTTATGCATCATTCAAATATTATATGTAGTGGTATGTAATTCATAGATTTTTCCCTCCGTCAACTTTTCGCACTTTTTTATTCTCGTAATCATAGGTAATTTTACCAGGAACTGTAACCCTCTGAGGACGAAGAAAATCAATACTAGACTATCTTCCCAAGATGTGTTGAATATCCGAAATTCTCTTATGTTAAACTGGTATTCAATCATTTTTTCTGGCTTCAAGCCAATCTTACCGTCGGCATTCTGTTAGTATTTTTATCTGACCGAGAAATGGTTGTGACTAATTTCTAATGGTCAACGCACATATAGATTATGTAAGACCCAGTTGTCATACATGTACGGGGTTCCAAGTAATACATATCATGAATTTATGTTACTGTCTTTGTACGTTTATAATTTTAGAACAATTTTAGAACATATGACTTTAGATTTTTCCTTAAAGTGTAAATCAATTCTGTGGATTTTGAAAATATTTTGTCTGAATTTTTAATAAATGTTTAAGGAATCTTCACAGAAAAGTAGAAATAAAGGAAAATGAATAGTTTTACTTATTCCAGGGACTCCCAACGTTCCTAGGTGAAAATGAAAAGAATTAACAGAATACAGTAATGTGGTAAAATTCACAAAGCAATTACTTTTAATTGATTAAGTGCATTTTAAAATTGAATCTGTATTTCACAATAGTTCTTTTTTTGTCTGCATTCAATTCCGATTGACAGGATTCACGCAAACCATCCGAATCGAAAAACGAAAATAAAAGAGTTGAGTTGTATAATCTCTTCGGGAAACAAAAAGGTGAGTTGTATAATCTCTTGGGGAAATAAAGAATTGAGTTGTATAATCAGTTCGAGGAACGTTAGAGGGAAAATTTTCTCTTTATTACTGAGTTTCCATTTTTTGTAACAAGACAAAGCCTAACCTTTTTTTCAACCTTCAGAAGGAAATGTGGTTAGGTGTTTCGATGTGGTCTATGTAATGAGGAGATTTAGATTAAAAAAATAATTAAAATTTCTATTACATTACGAAAACGAAAATTTTGAGATCTAAACAGGACTTTATTACATTGCAAAAATATTAGGAGGACCTGATTTAAAATATAGACTTATTGAGGTAATTACAGTTTTATATGGGATATCAGACTCATAAGAATAATAACGCCGAGTTTGAAGTTGAGGAAGAAAGAGACTTTGTATAATTATTTATGGGTACCCAAGGGCAAAGTTTGCAGTGACCTAATAAAATCAACTTAGAAGGTCTAGAAACGGGGGAGATGCAGATGGGGATACTGAAGACCTTAATCAAATCAGAAGTCGAGGGTTATTAGTCAACCAATAAAATAATTCAAGAGATCCTATTGGTTACGTGTCGAAGAGAAGTGTATTATTGAACAGGATATATAAAAGATGGTAAAAATAAAGATAGAGAGAGAGGGGGGGTAGACGACTTGCAGAATAGAGACAGACAACTTTGAAAGAATGTGCGGTTAGTTCGATACTGCCACCCGCTTCGAGAATAGGTGACCGGCAGCAAGACGGTGAGTTAAACCACGTCAGTCGTTCGAGATCGATCCCTGGATGCTAAGTAGCTTCATCATAATCTCCTAGTTCTATAAATCCTCAGTTCGAAAAATTTCGAATCTCTCCAAGTCCCATCACATTTCCTCATTGAGCCCTTCTACAAATTAGGCCCAAGTTTCCATTTTTTAAAACTATTTCAGGCACTCATTTGCATCCTAGTTTAAAAAATATATACGTATTTGATTTGATCTTGAATCTAACTGCAAAAAATTAGTTGTTAAAATAAGTGAAAGAAAGTTGAATTAATTAAATGATATGAATATTGTAAATAAATCCTAAGTTAGTATCTTAAGTTGGGATGAGAATTTTATTGCCATTATACATTTTTCTTACATCTTCATACTTCTTAATGTTTTTTACATTTTTTAGATTTCGTAAAATTTTTGGAGACGTTAAGGTTACCCACTTTTTTATATTTTATCTATCTTTAATGTCATTTTTCGAAAAATAAAAACATTACTGGTACTTTACAAATCATACGGTATTCAAATTTATAGTAATCGAAAATACAAATGTATCATTAAATAAAAAAGGTCGGTAAATATAGAAAACCTTGTTATCAGTCTACCCTTGCATTATAAAAAGAATGAAAATAGAACTTCTATTATATATCGTTTCCTACTTCATACAGAACGCTAGGGAATTTTAGTAATGACTTATCTACGTGATTATTAAAGTCAGTAAGAGAAGCAATAACAAGAAGTCACTACTGAATAAAACTCTGACATCATTAGTAGTTAGCAGCTTAAACGTACCTTAATTAAAAGATTACATCATAAAGTCAAATATTCGATTCTATGTGTTTACTTCAACATTCTAAATATTCTAAAAAGACTTTAATTGTGAAAACACTTTTATGAACAGAATTATTCCATTGAAAAGCTATACACTTTATATTCAAAAGATCCATTTTAAAGTTTCTCCACTTAAAATACACTACAACTTCTCATTTTCTATAGATTACTTTTATCGGGACAAGTCCCCTTTCATATTATAATTTCTGTTATTTTTTTAGAGTTACTAGTATTGGAAAAGAATTTAAAAGACTTTTAGAACAGTGATATTAAATAAAAAACTAGTGGGTGCGCAAAAGAAAATAAGGGGAATTTTTTTCCAATGTTAAACTGACTGTCAGACATATTTATAATTTTTCCTTAATCTGAATCTTACCTAAATTTAAAGACTATATTTAAAAAGAAAGATAATCTATTTGTGTCTTTACTTTAAGATTTAAAATATTTGAAATATAACAACTGAAAACATTTTTTTCTAAGAATGTGTTTTCATGTGAAAGTATTACATTTGACTTCCATAAGGCACGTCTTAAGTTGCACTACATAAAATAAACTATGACCTCTTATTTTCAGTGGGTTACTACAATCGAGATAAGCTTGTGTTTCATATTACAGTTCTTCTTATATTTAAGAGTATTCTATTGGAAAAGAATTTAAGACAATTTCGAAACAGTAGTATTAAACATGATGGAAAAATCAACAGCGGGTAAGCAGGTTTAGTTTGGAGCACTATGGTCTATATTTTTCCAACAGAACGTCTAATGAATCCGGGACCTACCGCTTAAAGGCAATTCCAAATGCTAAGAACATTGTGCTGTATATCAGGAGAAAATTAAAGATATTTTTTCCAGGACCTAGACTTCGTGTGAAACAAGGTTAGAATTCTTACCTTTACATTCTGAAGTTCCCGATTATAAAGTATTTAGTGTCGTGTAGTCCTCCTTTATATTTGAGTATCAACCTGTGATCAAATGTATAGTAGTGATTTATTTTTAATTGCGTTGTGTTAAGTATTTTTGTACTAAATTTAACCACAGGTTCTGAGAAACTACAGACATAAATATAAAAGTAAACTAACAGCTAAGTTGACAGCAACCGAGACAAGCTTAATAATAAAAAAATAAATTTATTAACATATATATACATCTATGTACAAATAATGCTAATGCTAATTTAATGATGCTAATTTTCATTAGTAAGCTTTTTCGAACTCTTCTAATTTCGTTCTGACAAATTTTATATATTTAAGAAATTTTGTAGATAGATAGAGGACCTAACCTCGATTTCAAAAATGTATGCAAAATGGGGGTACCTTTGTGGGTCTAAAATGTTGGGCCCGGAACACTTCTGGTTGAAGGGTGTCTATGGCTGATCAGGAGACGGAATTTATATCATCCGTTGGTCTCCTCAGGGGCTTCCTCCTGAGTCTCTGGGGTGCGGCAGTACTATTTGGTGCAGGAACACTTCCTGTCGGACTTGGCTGGACTCTCCTAGTCCGGACTATCGAGCACCTTCTCCTCTGGACTCGCGAACAACTTCCGTCGGACCCGACTGGACTCCCGACTTTTGAACACCTTCTTTTGGGACCTCCGAACCTCTTCTCTGGGGCCTCCGAACCCCTTCTCTTTCTTGTCTTCCAATCCGGATAGTTGTAAGGATTTCATTGGTCTGACCAAACCCCGCTCTGATACCGCCAACGTGAAAAACCTTATCCCTTCTAATTGGGCACTGTCCCTTAGGGACTCATAAATACTCCACAAAGGTACATTCTTATTTAATGTCAAGTACGGAGACGGGATTCTAATCTGGGACTGGAATCAGAACCCTGTCCGAGACCACCGTACAAGACAACAATATCCGTTGAAAAGAAAATTTATGATCCTCTATTTCTTTACAACGATGTGATGAGGTCAGATTTAGATCCCGAAAATTTTACTTCTTGTATGAATGACTCAATTATATATCAGATCTAAATCGCCTCATCACACTTAGGATTTAATAAAATTACTTTTTAAAAGTTATCTATCAATCTTAAAAAGCGAAATATATTAAAAAAAAATAGCTTTTACGTTTCTTAGGAATGTAAAGGGGGGGGGGTTCACTTCGAAAGCTCGCTGCTTTCCATAGCCTTCTAAGTAATTCAATAATTTGATGCCAGTAATTTTCGAATTCTATATTTCAAGGAATAACGTCAACACTTTTAAAAACATACATTTAAAACTTCAAATTCCTCTTAATTTTTAAAAATTGCGTTTAAAAGGAAAAATTTCTGGTCCTATGTGTTTTATCTAAGATTAAAAAAATTCTATGGAGGAAAGCTTTAATTCTCAGAATTCTTACCATGCAAACCTTTATATATGACATCCATAAAATCCATCTTATCATTTTTTAATATCTGTTATTGTTTTCGAGCAGGGTATTATTAAAATATAATTTAAGGTTAATTCTTCTAATTAATTCTATCTATTTAGTAATCCTACGCAAGTAATTTTCGAAATCTATATGTCAAGCAAGAACGTCAATGTTTAAAGAAATGCACATTTAGAGCCGTAATTACATCTTAATTTTTAAAAATTGCCTTTTAACCCTTTAAATCTCACGATTAAAAATTCTTTCAGATTTAACAGAATTAAGTTAGGATTAGGTTATAAACATTGTATGTGAAGTTTATAAATAGGAATAATATAAAAACAAATTTTTCATTCCCTTTGAGGCGTGATTTTTTTTTGTGGGGGAGGAGGGATAATTGTGAATTTTTTTTTACAGCATGAAAGAAAGAGTTCATTTAAATTAATTATATTGGAAGAACAATGTATAATTATCATAAAAAATGACGTAACATATAGATAACTACACAACTCTTCAGGGTAGGTGTTTTTATTTGAAGTTATTATGTTTGGTTTGGTTTGGAGTGCTACGGTCTACTTTTTGCAACACGAGGGCTAATGAGACCGGCACCTATAGCTTAAAGCCGATTCTAAACGGCTGCGAACATCGATGCCATAATGAGATTCGAACCCAGGAACTCCGGCATCGAAGGTCAGCACCCTAACCAATCGACCATCATTCTGCTTGAAGTCATAAGGAGAAAAATCAAATTCGAGATTTTTCATATAAAGCAATTTTAAACTACTATATTTCAATGAGAAATATAAATTATGCAAAATTCTATTATCTATTACTACATTAAAGAGTCAATAACACAGAAAATCGAAAAAAAACAAAACTTTTTGTTGTTTTTAAAAATGAGAGAAAAAGTTTTAATAAGTGGTTTCGCTGTGAAACTACTGCCCGTTAAAGGGTTAAAGGCAAAATTTCTTATTTTAATTTGTTTACTCTAAGAATAAAAATTTCTATAGAGGAAAGATTTAGTTCTCAGAATTCTTTCCAGGCAAAACCTTTATATATGACATCCATAAGATCCATCTTACTATATTTTAATATCTGTTATTGTTTTCGAGCAGGGTATTATTAAAACATAATTTAAGATTAATTCTTCTAATTAATTCTATCTATTTAGTAATCCTAAGCAAATAATTTTCGAAATCTATATGTCAAGCAAGAACGTCAGTTTTTAAAGAAATGCACATTTAGAGCCGTAATTACATCTTAATTTTTAAAAATTGCTTTTAAAAGGTAAAATTTCTTATTTTAATTTGTTTACTCTCAGACTAAAAATTTCTATAGAGGAAAGCTTTAGTTCTCAGAATTCTTTCCAGGCAAAATCTTTATATATGACATCCATAAGATCCATATTACTATATTTTAATATCTGTTACTGTTTTCGAGCAGGGTATTATTAAAACATAATTTAAGGTTAATTCTTTTAATTAATTCTATCTATTTAGTAATCCTAAGCAAATAATTTTCGAAATCTATATGTTAAGCAAAAACGTCAGTTTTTAAAGAAATGCACATTTAGAGCCGTAATTACATCTTAAAAATTGCGTTTAAAAGGCAAAAGTTTTGGTTCTATGTTTACTCTAAGACTAAATATTTCAATAGAAGGAAAGCTTTCGTTCTCAGAATGCTTTCTATGCAAAACCTTTATATCTAAAATCCGATGATCCATCTTAAGTCGCACTACTTAAAATACGCTACAACCTCTCATATTCAATGAGGTTCTTCTATCGACATACATGTCTTTTCATATTATAATTTCTTTTATTTTTTAGAGTATGCTGCCATTGGAAAAAAATTAAGGCACTTTCGGAACTGTAGCATTAAAACAAAATAGAAAGAAATCAATAGCGGGTGTGCAGGAGGAAAGAACAGAAATTTTTCCCAGGGTCTAGACTCCGTGTCAAACAAATTCAGAATTCTAGGATGTCAAGAAAACATTTCCATTCTATTAATTTCGGCGTGTTGGCTAAACGCCAATTGCAGCGCCCCCGTTAACTATTCTTTGTAGGTCTGAATCGTAGATTCGATTAACGAAATTAAAACAGTAGACATATAAAGGAGCTGAATATATTTGTTAGACTGTAAATATTAAGATATTATTATAACAAATAGATGTTGTTTCTAGTCTGAACTTTGATCAATGATAAATTATATTTAAATATAGCTTCTACTTTTAATGATTTTCAGCCATAATTTATTATACAAAGTATAACTAGAACTTTACTGGTGTATATGAATACATTTAGATTGATTTTCAAATGGGTATACATCTTTAAAAAATAAGCTCTATGACACCTGAAAAATTACTTTTAATATAATTCTTTTATTATTTTAAGCAAGAATAAAAACTTTTTTAAAAGGTTAAACATATTACCAATAAAGAAAAGCAATAAAACTAAACAAAAATGTGAATTAATATTACCAATTTCAGTGTTATTAACTATTTCCATTTTATTTGCTTGTTACATTATAAAGAGATAAATAATAGTTTAGGTGTTATATATGATTTCACTTTCTATATCATACTCAAGGTGATTAATTTAATATGATTTTTTGAATCCGCGGTAGCTCAGTCGGTAAAATGCAATGGTCTCGTAAATGGTGGGTTGTGGGTTCGGAGCCCGCGCCGGTCTAAAATCTCCGTGTTCGTTAAAGGTGACTGGGACACGTAAAATATGTTCGTGATTACAGTGCCCTGCAAGTTCTCAATCAATACCACTAGGGGGGCAGATCAAGCCTATGGGTCTTCTGCTTGGTCCCTGCTTCAAAATTACGAGGACCCACTTGAGTATAAGTCATACTTTCACCCTTGAGGTGCTCGTTAAAACGAAAGGCACAAACCTTTGCCTTAATACTAGTAGCGTACGACTCAATCGTGCTTGGTTTGACCAAGTGGCATAAGGCAACAACAACATGATTTTTTGAAATTCTACTTTTTTTTCACCTTTAAGAAGATTTAAAACTTTTGTATGAGAGGAAGGAGAAATTTTGAACCATGGGTCACCATTGTTATAAAATTTCTTAATAAAATATATGCCGCAAAGAAGTTTGTTCTTGTATCAAGAAATTTTTAATGACAATTTGTTTAAAATTATATAAATCTCGAAAGTCTGTTTTAAAAATATATGTCTATTTAGTTGAAAGCTTAATTAGGGGTTATATTAGCGTTAAAACCATGTCTGAAATTCAAACATAATTTAATTTTAGGATTAAAATGAACATGTATCCCGTTAAAAGCTATAGATTTTTTACTGAACTTCTACTTATTACAAGTTTTCTAACTTAATCTGATAAAAATCCATAGTTAGTAACTGCTTTAAAATAATCTTTCCTGTTTTAGGAGAACAACTGATGGGTGAAATATATACAAATTTAATATTCTTTAATATTTACTTGAATTTTATAACTGAAAATGAGAATCAAGTAGAGTTTTAGATTATCTATGATCCCATTGCCAATGTAAATATTATTACCATGCCTTCCAATGATATTTTTACTAATACTGACTTCCAAAGCTTCTTGAAAAAAATATATGAGTAATTGAATTTTTTATAGCGTTCACTCTTTCTAACTTTCCTACGTCTTTCACATTTTATCAGCTATTATTCATATACCTTATAGAATAAAAGTTAATTACAATAAATATGCTTAATAATTAAAAACCTATCAGTTTTAAACTTTAAGAACATTTATAAAAAATATTCAGAATTTTTTTTAAATACTACGTTTACTTGAATTATTAGTATTAGTTTCCTTTTTGTGCTTTCTGGTAACGTTTAATATCGCAGATAAGATTTAATTTAAGTTAGAAAGAGTATTCTTATAAAATAAAAATAATCTTTTCTCGTGTGAAAGGAATGCGAATAAATTAATATTTGTCTTTACATTTTTAACCACTTTTACTGTAGCGACCCATGTGTAAAAAAGTAATCCAACAGGTAAAGAGTCACAAATTCTATTTAGACTGTGTTTTAAAAAAATCTACATTTAGTTTTAGCAGAGTGTTATATACTCCTAAACTTTCCCTTAGGGAGACAGTACCTTTCATCGTGAAAGACCTTCATAAAAACAACCTGTTTTTGATTCGTTATAAAATTTATATTATTATTAATTTATATATATATATATATATATATATATATATATATATATATATATATATATATATATATATATATATATATATATATATATATATATATATACATATATATATGCATATATATATATGTATATATATATATATATGCATATATATATATGCACATATATATATATATATATATATATATATATATATATATATATATATATATATATATATACATATATATACATATATATATATATATATATATATATATATACATATATACATATGCATATATATATATATATTCATACATATATATATGCATATATATATGTATATATATGCATATATATATATATGCATATATATATATATATAATATATATATATATATATATATATATATATATATATATACATATATATATATATATATTAAATTAATATTATTTTTATAAAATCTGATTTTCTTATAAAAAATTCTTCCGAAATCATTATCAAACATCTAATTTCATAAAGAATTTTTAATTTGGTTATACGATGAAATACATTTTTAAAACGCATAAAATTACTAATGACACTTGTAAATTAGAAATTATTTTTTTATTCCAAATAGAATGTAATTATCTCTTTTCTATTTGTGAACTCAAATGTAATTATACGTATGACATATTTTATATTATAGCATGATATTTTTTAAATTAACGGTTTCTAATTGTTTAAAAATTTTAAACCTTCAGATATGTTTGAAATTTCTTTTAGATGATAAAATACATACTTATTTTTATTTAATATAAA
Organism: Pardosa pseudoannulata; assembly: GCA_032207245.1. Lineage (NCBI taxonomy): Eukaryota > Metazoa > Arthropoda > Arachnida > Araneae > Lycosidae > Pardosa > Pardosa pseudoannulata. Next base: position 59,526,989 of record CM063508.1, read on the forward strand.
ATTTTTATTTTTCTTCCGTACATATTTCAAAGTGTAGTTCTTTTGTTGTTATAAAAAATTTATATATGAAATATTAAAAATTATTTGTTTTATTTAAATCTCCAGGGTTATTAAAGAATTTGTATAAAATCCCTTCTGAAAAGAGAACACTTTTCTTTATGATGGATCGAAAAAGCATGTATTTAATTTCAAATCTCATTAAATACTATACCTTCTGTATCTCTAGTAATTTATTAAATTTTAAAAGAGATTAAGCAAAACCAGGATAAATTCATTGTTAAAGCTCTTTTTCGTCTATATGAGTATAAACTACTTGAGATTAAGTAAAACCAGGATAAATTCAAATTTAAAGGTCACTTTCGGCTTAATGAGTATAAACTACTTGAGATTAAGTAAAACCAGGATAAATTCAAATTTAAAGCTCACTTTCAAATGAGTATAAACTACTGGAGATTAAGTAAAACAATTATAAATTCTAATTTAAAGCTCACTTTCGTCTTAGTGAGTATAAACTACTTGATATTAAGTAAAACAAGGATAAATTCAAATTTAAAGCTCCCTTTCCTCTTAATGAGTAAACTAATTGAGATTAAGTAAAACCAGGATAAATTCATTGTTAAAGCTCACTTTCGTCTTAATGAGCATAAACTACTTAATATCACCAAAATATTCAGTTAAGACTCTATACCCTTAATTTTTTATCTTTTTCTCAAAAATGAAAGAGTTTTTACAATAAAAATATTGTCAAATATTTCTTTCGAGCTGTCATATTGCAAGTATTTTATCAAATTCTTTTGTCTTTCAGGAACGCAAGAGACTAAAAATCCGCTACTCTGCTTTCGATAATCAAAAAGTAGATGAAGAGGCGTGCGCCAAGATGATCACTGTGTACCACAGTAACATTCCCACATCTAGCAATTCCACCCCAACTCACCGTTACACCAAGACTGCGACCCCTCCCTCTTCTAGTCATTCTACTCCAACACGTCGTTTCAGCTATAGTAAGCCGTCATCATCAGCGAGTTCTTCGCCTCTCTCGTCACCACTCCACAGACTCATGAGACAAAAGAAAAATCGCAGTGCCTCAAATAGCCCCAAGAAGAGCTGAAAAGCTTCAAACACCCTTTTTGATACTCCGGCTCATTTTGCTGTTTGCCATTTCCAGTTTAAGATTACGGTGTTTTTTAAAATGTTGATTTGGTGCAAATAGTTATCAGGTGAAGTGAGGCAAGTGTGCTTTATGAGATGGAAAGTTTAACTTCGAATAGATATTATAAATCTTCTGTTAAGGATACGTTAACTAACCTTCCAGCAACCGTACTTAGTATATTTTACGACAGATGTTATTTTACCGTTTTGGGTAGGGAAAATATTAATAGTAAATTTGTTAAGCGATAAAAGTATTATCCTTATTGTTTCAAACTAATAAATCCACAGTTCTGTGGAGTACTGTGGATAATTATTCAGTTTACACTATATTCTACAAGTGGCAAATAAATTAATAGAAATAATAAGGCCAATTAGCACACTTGCTTCACTTCACTGTTCTGTTAGTTAATTCACACACTGTGTATTTTTTCCAATTCTTATAAGCTAGTTTTTTGAAGTGTCTATCATACAATCACTGTAAAAAATGAATGACCAACAGTGATTTACATTTATATCCGTTCAACATCGGAAGTGTTTTAATTTTTTCCTGTAAATTTCTTTAATTATGTTTTTCCGTACGATATTTATTATAATATTCACAGGGAAAGAGTGTTTTTTCTATTAAAAGTTTAGATATTACACGCTTTTGACAAATACTTTGTTTCAGTAAGCTTATTGGTTGTTAATACTTTGCTTCGGAAATAATGAAAATTGTAATAGTTTTTGTAAATTTTCATCTAAATTAATTTTGTTATATTAGTTTTCTAAAATTAAAATGGTATAATGTTGCATATTGAGTTAATTTTAATTCAAATTTAATTTATTCTGGTAAGTAGCTAATAGGGCATTTTTCTACATAAATACTTTTGGACAAACTGGCTTCATTCACACGTAGACCTTATTGAGGGAAGAAGAAGGTACAGCATTCTTTCGGTGTAACCCAGTGATCTGCTTCTCGTAAATTGCAAGAGGTAAAAACTAAAATGATGCCTTTACTGCTAATAGTAGATACACTTTAATGAAAAATTACAATTGTGTAGTTCACTTTTACTGTGCTTAAAGAGCGCTTGGAGTACTGTTAAAGTTTGGCTTCTAATTCTCGTATGGAAGCTCAGGTAGTCATTGAGAATTTTAAAGCCTTAGGCAGCATGTTAACCCATTAAAGTTATTTCTTTTCAGTATGCAGAATGTTTTTACCTAGTGGACATAACTCAGAGCTATCTGTATCTGGATCTATCAAATGGTAAATCACCATATTTGGTAGGAGGAATATTTACGGCAGCGTGAAAATGATCCTATGAACAAAAAATTAGTTTCGAAAGTCAGCAATAAGAAAAAATATGGCAATATTGTAGTCTGCATAAAAGAAACTTGAAAAGGGAATAATGATAGAATTTTCAGTTCAAAGCCACATTAAATTAGTAAATAAACTGCCTCAAATTGTTATGGATGTAGTACTTCTTAATATCTTCTTATACTTTATTAGGAAATATAAAATAATCTTGAAGTTAACCCTCCCTTATGTAAATTTAGATGCATGTGGAATCTAATTAACTTACAGTCTTTACTATTATTTCTAAATATTCATATAATAGACTTAATTGCTTGCGCTGCTTCTTTTACATAACTGTGCATGTACAATTTTAAATTTTATCTGGTTGAAGTTTCCAACTAGGTAGACTATAACAGCGTGTTTTTTCTCTGGTGGTTTTTTTGAACTGATATTCTTTTGCAGTAGCTTTTACCCCTGATGTCATTTTTATTCTGGTAAATTTTGTTGTATTTCAACAGATAGATCGCGGTTTCGATAACTCTGAGTAGCTTCAATTCATAAAGCATCTTGCTTAATGATGAATATGTTGAGTTCAAAATAGTATGGACTGCTGAGACAAAAAATTGTGAATATTACAGACTAATTAGGAATAAAATGCAATTTTAAGGACCGAATATTATTCATATAATTAAAGAAAAATTTCAGGATAAGAGGCTCATTTGCTATAATAATGTAAACACTTTACTCTAAAGTGAAATTTTACACTACATAAAACTATTTATTATTTATGATTTCAGTTAATGTATCAATTCAAAAAGGTAAATTCATGTTCAACGATTGAAAAATCGTAAAATTTTGACCTAACAAGAAAATTACAAATAATGACCGATACTTGAAAATTTTAGCAATTGACTCAAAGATTGTCAGCTACTTTCTATGTGAAGTAAAATTTGTTCTAAGCAAACATAGACATTATAATCCAAATGAAGATGCTAGATAGTTATGGGTTAAAATCTGTCTTAGAAATTTTAGAGGATTACGTATTGAATCCTAAAGATGAAAATAAGTTTAGAAGTTGTGCAAACACTCCTGAGCAGGAATTTTATAATGAGCAATTTGCGAATATAAATGTTTTTTATGATAGAAATAAACTTTATCGCTACTTCTATTAAATAGATACAAGCTTATCATTTACCTATCATCTTGTAACGATGCCTTATCATGCATATAGATTCTCTTAGTTAGTCGTTACAATGCAATCATAAAATGTGATTTGATTCGTATATTCTTAAATTTTCAAAAATTTTTTTATTAATAAGTTTCCTTTCGATATGAAATAACCCAATTTTGTGATGAAGGAAGGATTAAACGAAAATTATCAAAGTCAGAATTACGGTTTAACTGTAGTGACTTCTTGAACTATGTAAATAATTTTCTTACTTTTTGAAAACACTTTTAAGAAATAATTATAATTATATCTATATGTTTGTAAATTAACTTTATCACAGGCCTAATATCAATAAATTAATGAAGTTTGAATACATGATATAATATTTATTTATCCATTTTTTTAAATAAATTTTTAAAAATGAAACTAATCACATTTTGAGGCAAATATGTGATACAAAACGTGATGATGTTAGTGTAGTTTTTAAATTTTTATATATGAGGTAGAAATAATACCGTATGATATTAATGTGCATTTTTCAAAACTCTTGCTGCTGACTTTTAGCATATCCGTTGTACCCCTTTCAGTAGTATAGATCTCATTCTAGAAAATTCGAAAACTTATGGCATTGAACGGATGATAGAATTGCGAAGGTAAGCAGGTGAGTTTAACACAATCTGTCAAATGAAAAAGAATGATATAACAGACCATTTGGAGCATAAAACTCAATACACTACCAAATCTTTAACAGGTTGACTGCTAATGTTATAGTTAGCACTTACCTTGGAGCTAATTTCTAATATTATTGCTTAATAATAAAGTAGAATTAAAGAATTAAGAATTTTTATTTTAATGAAAAATAATTTGTGATTTATAAAGTTACAAATAATTTGTATACGATTGGTCTCATGTTATCTCTAATATAATAGATAGCCAAAGGGTAGGGGGAACTATTAAATACTGGAATATGCAGGTTAGAATACTGCTGCTGTTATAGATGTTCTTAACCATTGAGAATCGGATTTAAGTAATAGGTAGTGATCTCATTAGCCCGCGTGTATAAAAAAATCTAGACTATAGCACTCCAAACCAACTAAAGCAACTGTAATGAAATACCTATTATTCCCCTCTATGCTTCAACTCTTAGTTTACATTTGGTCGACATTTTTGGTTAATTTTCTATCCTCAAATTCATTGAAATCTTATTAATTTGAAGATTCTCTGTTAAAAATTTCATTTTAGCGGTCAATAATATTCACTTAAAAAACTGCAAACCTATTCATATACTTATTATATAATATTTATATATATATATATGTATATATATGTATATGTATAAGTATATATATGTATATGTATATATATGTATATGTATATATATATGTATATGTATATATATGTATATATATGTATATGTATATATATATATGTATATATATATATATGTATATATATATATATATGTATATATATATATATATATATATATATATAAATATATATATATATACATATATATATATATATATAAATATATATATATAAATATATATATATATATATATAAATATATATGTATATATATATATATATATATATATATATATATATATTCATATACATACATATATATATATATATATATATATATATATATATATATATATATATATATATATACGTAATATGGGCGAGACTCATTCAAAATCACAACACAGTTGATTTCTGGTAATAAACACGAAATCCGTACAACAAGCAAACACCTTTACAACTTCGTGCACACCGACAAGATGCTCCCGCACATACACTCTTCAAGTAGGGATTCCTAAAGTAAAAAGACTACGAATAATTCCTAAGTACAATTGATCACGTAATACAAAATACCCATGTTTAAAGAGAACACGCTAACTATTGGCTAAAGTAGTACAGACAGAGGCTGAACTAAGTCTATAACTTGTCTGGAGGGACAAATCAGAATTACCGCGCAAACCCCGAACTCACTTTATGAACAAAATTTATTAAATTAATATTGAAATACGTAAATAAGGGATTTTAATATTATATATATATATATATATATATATATATATATATATGTATATATATATATATATATATATATATGTATATATATATATATATATGTATATATATATATATATATATATATATATATATATATATATATATATATATATATATATATATATATATATATGTATATATAAGTGTAATGAACGATGTCACACTTTATCCAGCCACCCATAAGCAATATCAGATCAAGAATAAACAAAATATTATTGTCAGTGCAAATCCATTTTTATCTTACTGGGTGTTTAATCTGTTTCCATTCTTGAATTATGTTGGATAGATTAAACAATGCACTAAATTTAACAAAATTCAAATCCTTGTCGACCCTAACTCTGAGCTGACCAGGGCACCTAACCAGTCACCTTGTGAAATAAACATAGATTTAAATGATGCATTGCAAACAATGATCTATATTTTTTCTGACAAATTTATTTTTTATCGGTTATAAGCTCATTCAATACATTGCAAAAGGTACAAAGTTATGACCGATTAAATGTAGAAGGGTTTTGTGAAATTACAAGTTATATATTTGCACTTAACCAATCTACCAGCTCTTGTCGCTCGCTAATTAATCTTTTTATTTTAATGGAAATTACGTCAGCTTATTGGAATGGATAAATTCTAACTATATTCTTATTTTAATATTCCTTTGTTTTCAGAAACTTTAAAATTCATGTCCTGTGAGATTTAACGCATATTCTCTCTATCTGCTTGAACAAGGAAACGGTTTGATACAAGACGAGCTTCTTAGGGTGTTTGAATCATTTATTAATGTTTTGTATTTTATTTTATTGTTTATCCTCGAACTCAATGGCCGCACGTTGCTGCTGGCATTATGATTATTAAAATCTGTTAATAGACAAATGTTATTGTCTACGTTTTTTGTTTGTGTTATTGGTCCGCGTCGACATAGGGTATTTTGAACTTCAAATGGTCTCTTATACCACCCGCTTTTATTTGGCAAATTATGTGAAGTACACCCTCTATAAGTTTTGTTGGGATACTAACACAATTTTAAACAGTGGAAAATAGATGAATGAGGAACGAAAAGTGAATATTTTTTGAGATTTGTTAAAAAGGATGTAATATTTTAGTATATATCAACGCATTTGAAATGACTATATCTCAAATGTAAGCGGCTCATAAATGTATAATTCTGTTAATGAACAAATGGTGATATAGTTTGGAAATGGAAATAAATAGGTGAAAAAGCATGATATAAGTTCATAGATAGAATTTTTCTGTATATAGAGTAGTAAATGAATTATTTATAACAACATAAAAGTGATATTTAGGTGACTGAGTACCAACAGTATTGGATTTCTTTAGTATATTGTTAACTTATTGGGATGAGAAGACTACCAATGATCAGTGTGCACTGAAAGGTTCCTTAAAACAAACTTTTACAAGAGGAAGAGCGGAAAATTATTTAAGTTATGTCTGATTTATTTTTTAAACAAAAAAGAAAATATATTTATCTTTAAATTGTATGTAAATAACTCATGTTCTTTTTGGCATAAAATTTTCGGGATTTAATAGAAATATAAACGGTACAATGTGATTATGTAAATTATTAATCCAAAGTTATGAAATGTTGTTCAAATGAAATTTAAGTATAACTTGAATCTATTATATGAAAAATTCTAAGAATTAAATAACTTTTTTCAGTTCATTCTTTCAAAATATTTTAAAATTTAAACGTTTCTCGCATTTATTTTATTTTTTCTTCCAAATTTACCTTATTATTTTGTTAAAAAATATTTGCAACACATTATGGATTTATTTTGTTAATTGGTTCTACAGTTATTTTGTAATATTTTTTAAGTCTGTATGTTGAAATTTCAAGAAAATTCGAAATTGTTTAAATTCAAATCGTTTTTTAATAATATAAATAGTTAAATATATGCTTAAAATGAACACAGGTACTTTTATTTCAATGTATACCAGATGAACTTTGTCCAAAATTTTGTAGACATCGATGAAAGTTTTGGCGCAAAGAGTAGTTTCAAAATTAAAAAAAATGAACTTTGAAATACTAAAATTTTTTTACAGGTTAATATTATGATAAAGCTATCCAATTTGTCTGATACTTAGTCACCTTAAGCAAGAACTTTGCAGTAACGAGAAAAATATATTTTACATGTGTTTTTATACAAACTAGTTTAGGCACAATAGATTATGATTATGAATTATGCCGCCTTATGTAAAATACTCTTCAAGTGCCACTATTAGGTGTATATTAAATCCAATCTTAGTCAGCATTTTATTGCACTGCTAAATATAAAACGAGACTAGTCGTTGCTGTTTTGGTATGGATGTTTGTGAGTATAAGAAGGTAGGAGGGAGTGATATTTTTATAAAAAATATATAGTTAAAAGTTAATCGTTTAGTGAAAACTCATTTTATTCCATATCTACTAATTTTTAAAGTAAATTGAAACATCTTCAAATCATACACAAGTAAATATCTTTTACTTTTGAAAATTCAATGCTATGTATATATTACGATTATGGACCAAATTTAGAATTAAAAAAAGGACTGAACACTTTAATGTGCCGGGATTGTATTGTTGGTTATATATAGAGTTTTATTGAAATGTTTATGTGTTAGAATGTTATAAAAAACATTTTGGAAATGATATATTGATCGGAAGAAACCATCATTATATACATGGTTCCTTGTTTGACAAACACTTAGTTTATAGAAGCTGTACAGATATTGTTTTTTAGATCAAAAAATTACTTTCGATTGAGTGAAAGATTATATATTTCATTTTAAAGTTCTGTATCCTTTTCCGAGCATTATATATGCTATATATGAAGAATTGTAAATATTCAAAATCCTCAGTGTATGTGTTTTCGTCTATGGCTTTCAATAACTGCTCAATATATAACAGGATTTCAAGCTTATGTCCTGCTGAGAATCTAATACGCTACTCGAATGAAAAATTCAATATGTTTATTATTTTGTATAAACAACTCGAACAATTTATTTTCTTCTTTTTTAGTATAGTTAAATTTCAATATTGCCTTTGAGATATTGTTAAAATATCAGATAAATGTGTGTAAGATATAATTTCATAACATATCTGTAAGAAGAAGAAACAAGACATGTATATATGTGTATAACATGTTTGTTCTTTTTACACATATCTGCTTTGCGGTTTTGTTAAGTCTTTGGAGATGTACTAAAAAGTTAAAGGTTTTAAATTGTGTAAAAGTTGATGTATTTCCTCTATATGTGCCAATGAACACTTTCAGAAAGGTTTTGTAAGATAATTGTTAAGTAATGTCTTTATGTTTGGAGTGCTTTTGTGTGTTTAATTGCTTCAAGGAGAGGAAAAATGCCTGCAACTATGTACAAGTATATGTAACTTAATAGACACAACGAAATTTTTACTGCTAGTAATGCTAGTAATTAGACATCTCTGAAGATCTCACTTCTCTAGTTGAATGTATGCATTTATATTGCGATCATCAAAGTAAGCCCTTTATTAAAATCTGCTTAAGATCTTAAGAAATGAAATTTCTAGGAACTCAAATGTAGTAAATAAAGTTTTTTTGTATTCTGAATTGCTTAATTACATAGAATACTTGCTAGAAAATGTTCATTTCAAATGAAAAGAAAGTTAATGTTATGAAGGAAAATTAATAATTTTTTTGTGTTAGTTATTTTACATCTGCTAATTTCATAGTGTTATTTTTATATCTCGATAGTAAAAATGAAAAATGAACGTTTAGTTAGAAATTGTGTTACTTAATTCTGTGATGATAGAAGAAAGGTGTTAATATGCGAAAGAAATTTTATGAGTGGAATATTTTTATTTCAAACCAATGAATAGAAATAATCAATGTCTAGTAAAATATAAACTTTGCCTTCTTTTAACAATGCTCCCCATATATGTAGGGATTTTAACCATTTATATCCTTAATTAATTTACCATCAACTTTCTTATTGAAATTTTGCATCATTAGATAAGTTTTAATTGAGAATAACCATAGGAAAAACAAAATTAATTTTTACTGTATTTTAATAGTTAATTTTGCAGCTGGTACTTTCGAGTACTGACATATATTTTTGACTGTATTATAGAAAATAAGACATTAAATTTTGAATAAAACAAATGAAATGCTTACCTGTGAAGTATAGAAGTCTCTAAAAAATAATAGTACCAAATAACTGGTAGTAAACCACTAAATTTACCCAATTGAACACCACGTGTATCAACTCTACCACAAAATGATCTTCGAATGCAGCACACCAATTTTAAAATACCTACTATGCGAATAAAAAAATTCCTAATTGGTGCTGTGGTTTCTTTTATGCTGTAGGAACTGCATTGTTCATGTCCTTATGAGTACCGTCAGGAAAAAAGGCTTTATGAGGAATATATAGGTGTTGGATTGAAGCGGTACATATAAGTACAGTCAGGATAAAAATGGTTAAACTCCAGTATTTAGAGTTCTTAATTATTTTTCTCTTGGTGCATAAAGAAAACGAAAAGAAATTATTTGCAACTGTTCTGTTTTTCTTATAGAAGTGATGGAATCTTTTCTTCTTAATGAAATATTTCTTTTTCTTAAAAAAAATATTTGTAAAAAAAAACCGCTTTGAAAAAATGTTTAGTACATAAAATATTTCCCCTTTTTTAGAGGAAGTGTAGAAAAACATTAAATGATTATAAAGAAATTAGATTAGTCAGCGTTGTTGTATTATTATTAAACTAAAATCTGAAAACTGAAAGGTAGCATATCAAATAATCAAATTAAACTTAAAGTACCCTTCGAGAGGTGTCATGTTAGATATCCGGTGCGAGAATCGTCAGGTTAAAAATTATAAATATTATTATAAAGTACACTTTATACTTTTAAATAATTTTTTTCCTTAACAGATTTAATAAATCCTTTTTTTTTTACAAACACAGCTATAAAACACATTTCGATTTTACGTGATTCAGAAAGATCATCCAAACAAACGTTCTTTGAAATCTTTATAGCACGTGATGAAACATTCCGATTTAAAAAAGATTGTTTGTTCTCCTAAGTACATTTCTTTGACCACAGATTAGTTTTTTGCCATCAACTTTTATTTCACATAAAGGTCTTCCGAGTTTATTCTCATGAGTTTATTTATTTTATTGCAGTATTTTCCAAATACTTGAAACATGTTTCACATTTATAATATATTTGTTTAAAATGATCACTTGCATTGAATGCACATATAGTGATAATAACACATCAGTGCAATACTTAGTGAATTATTTCTTTAATTAAAATATTATTCGACATTTGTTTATGAAATAAAAATAACACTTTCATTAATGATTCTTTTATTATCTTTCTAAGCTTTATCTAAATAATTGTTTTAGTAATAAAAATCGTAATTAAATACAAGATAAAAGTTACGTGATTCTTTTTCTATTGCACTAGTTATTTGAGATAAGATTCGAAAACAATTTAGTACCTCAAGAGATTATATAAAAATGAAAATTTCGTAAGAAAGACATAAAATGGCAATTTATTTCAGTACTTAATTTATATTTTGAACAGTAGGATTTATATGTATTTTATGTTTTCGTGCTAAATTCATTTTTCAGTCTATGAGAGATAACTTATATGTTGTCTTCGCAGTGCAGTTGTGCTTTAGCTTAGTAATGAATTTTTATGGCAGATCTAAAGTATCCATACGATTTATATCGTAATAAAGTCAGTTACAATGTATGGGAAGGATATTATGGATATTTATAAATACTCTTCACCAGTTCATCAGCCCTTCACAAATGAAAGGGCTGAAGTTTTCAATGTTTTAGGTGAATACATATTTATTAAGACAGACTATGTACTAAAAAAGGCATATTTTATATAAATGTTATTTGCAGATCCACCTCTAATTGTTTATCGAAATCAGAGAGGGGATTCTTAAACATTTGTATAAATATGACGCAACAAATGTATTATACGTTCCCGTTGGCTTCTATTTTCGTTGGCGACGATTTTCCATCGCCAATGGCTGAAAGTGGGATGCGAACATTTTTATACAACTTTCAAAACTACAAAATGGTTGTATACTTAACATTTTAATACCATTTTAAATACAGTGAAAAGTATTTTTCAGCATCATAGTCACCTAAAATGCTATTTTAAATTTTCGCCTAACCACGTGACCACGAGGCTGGAACTTAGTAGTAATATAAGTAGGTGGAATATAAAAATAGATGTTACATAGAAATTATGGGTCTTTGCGCTCTGTGCATTCGCTGGGAAGACAAAGAGAGCCCAAACTACTCCCATCTTTTCACACACACATCCTCTTAGAAATTGAAGGAATTAGAAAGATTGTAAGTGTTTAACTTAAAAAGACTTACTATGCGTTTTAACTGTGGAACACATAGTGGATCTGGAATGCGTTTGTACTTAAGTACTTTTAGTATTTAAAGGTTCTTTTATCATGAAAAACAACTTGAAAGGATAACATTTTTTTATTGTGGCAGAAACAAGAGAAAAAGAAAGTTACCCAAATAAAACCTAACAAATTTAACGACAACAATAAAAAGAAAAAATAGAAACATATAAATTTCTTAGCAAATCACCAAAAGTAGTGTAATGCTAGAAAGTGCGCCAATGGGGGCGTATAACACATCTGCACCAAAATGGCTACATTTGAAGTTGAAATTTCCTCATTGACGACTTCTCTTCCAGAGTTTCTGCAAATATCCATAATGTTATAGAAAGGAAGATTCCGGAGTATAATGTAGCTTTAGACTTTTCAACGAAGAGCACATATACAAGGTATTTTAATAACTTCTAAGAGTATATATAGATATTGCACATTACTATTTGTATTTGTTGCATCCTATATACAAGTTACCTGTTACTTATATATCTACTTGTTACATTTAGCCTGGTATGTTTTGCATTATAGTACAAAGGTTGACGGGATCAGCCTCATAGCAATAACTGTGATAATTATATTTCTTGTTCTTTATATTGAATATTTCAATGAGTTGGTATGCTTCCACGCAAGTGAGATCTCGAGCTCTATTCTTATTTTTGTGGAGTTGCATGCTTTGAATCTTGAGTAATTTTGATTCACAGGAGAGCTATTTTGTATCTTATTGTCTTTGTAAATGATTTCATTTAGATAAATAATAAAAATATAGAAAAGAAATTGTGTTATATTTCTGGCTTATTAACACATTGTATGCGGCACACGTGCTAGTACATTTTCTGATGATTGATACTTGAACGAGGGTCACGTACTAGTACGGGTTAGTGTAACAACATGGTTTGTTTGTGAGTAAAAAAATGACTGTATATACAGGAAAGCGAAGCCGAATGTTCTTGTCTATTATATAAATTCTGGAAAAATTTAGGCAAATAAAAACTAGTTTTTGCATCAATCAATGCGGAACCACAGAACCGGAAAAAATTAAAACTATATTATACTTTTTCTATTCAATTTTTTATATTTACGATACTATTATAAGTTTATCCACTACAAATTTTTTTTTGTTTACAAAAATCTTATGGTTGTTATTTATATATTTCTATTTATATACTTTATATATATTTCAACACAAAATATGAAAAGTTGGATAAAAATTAAATAATTTTTTATCTTTTGAGATTTAACTGTATAACTAAATTTACCCGCAAAAAGCCCCCTCCCGGTACATTTCCGCTGCTAAATGTACCTGCACACAATGTGTTAAACACACTCAAAAATATCGGCAGAGGGAAGGTTGATTTCATACACGAAATATCTAAGTGTTACACTTTTCATTCCCTTCACCCCTAAATAAAACATTTATTACCGTGACGTTATTGAGAGATTGGAAACAACGATCTTAAAGAAATTTTAACATATACATTATAAGCATAAAAAAAAACAAAATGTTAAACTCAAACCACACTTTGTTACTATAGTTGCATAAATAGTAAGTGCAGTTTTTTTTATACTTGCACGGCAATGTGTATCAGGACTCAAATATCGTTTTCTCCATGAAGTTTTTCTCAAGAAATTTGAAATATCAATAAAGTTAATCTCTAATTTATTAGGTTAAATAATTCTACATATCTCTAAGATTAACCCTATCTTCTTACAGTGATTTCAGAAATATATACTACATTTTTTCTTATATTTGATACATACTGTGAATATCATGCGCTATATTAGGTTTAAAATTTTACTTATTTTATAATTGAATTGTTCTTATGAACCGAAATTGTAACACATTTAATTTCTATATTATTGCATTACATAATCCATCCTATAAAGTTTTAAAATAAGACCACATCTTTTTACGGTTGATTTATTTTGTTATTTCGAATTATTTTTAAGAAATTGAATTTCAATAAATAACATTTTGGCACATTGCAAAGTTTAATATCACTAAAAAGTTTTAAAATTACACCCCATCTTCCTATGGTGGTTTCATAAATAGAAACAACATTTTTTTGTTTTATACATATTGCGTATACCGTACTCTGTAACATGATTCAAATTTCGTTTGTTTTTCATATTTGTAATGTTATTTCATTAGTTTAAAAATACTGTAATTTCAATAAATCTCATTTTTTATCACAAGCTTAAATAATACTACAAAGATTTAAAATTAAACTGCCTATTCTTACAGGGATTACACAGGCAGATATTACGTTTTTTTATTTGATATTAACTAGTTTGTATCAGGTTTTAAATTTTGTTTATTTCATAATGATTTTTGTTTTAAGAACTGAAAATTTCAAATTAATATACCTTTTTCTTTTCCAGTTATGCAACTGACATTTTTTGTAGACAATTTTTCATATATTATTTTCTTCAACTGGTTTCAGATATTTTAACTGCACGAGCATTTTTGAAGATAATTTTTCTCCTATACAAAAAATATATTCTTAGTAAATTGCTTTAAAATATTTTAAAGAAACAATTTTATTTTAAAACTGTATGACAAATTTAAAAATAATTTCCTTGTTAAAACATAACACTGTATCGCCCAAATAACTGAAAATTCTTCGTTCGTACTTATTTTCCAATTCCTACATCTGGAAACTAAAAGCTTTGTGAAAGTCATTCGTGCAGCATATCAGTGAAATAGCAGTATGAGATCCCCAAAGCTTTTAGATCTCAGATGTATGAAATTTAATATTAATTTAATGTTACCATATGTCAAAGAAAAGTTTTTGTTTATTTAAATAACACATTTTTATTTCCCTGTACAGAGTTATTTTTCAAACAAAAATAATTATTTTTTTTAATATTTAGAACATTCTTTTAATAAAGCTATATCCAACATTCTAAAACGAACTTTTGCCTATATTTTTAAAACACAAACTTTTCTTTAAAAAGCATATTTTTAACTTTTGAGTCTTATGAAACAAATTAGTAATATTTCAAAAATTAAATAGAAAACTAAGCTAGATGAAGTACAGTAATACATTATTACACCCATATTGGTACTATATTAAAGTGGCTGTGAAGTAAAAACTTAATCTACAGTTTATTATCAGCCATATCGTATTTAAAATTGGATATTTTAAAAAAACTTTGGATATATTATGTTGCATTGTCTTGGGACACATGTGA
The DNA here is from genome assembly GCA_032207245.1 of Pardosa pseudoannulata. Lineage (NCBI taxonomy): Eukaryota > Metazoa > Arthropoda > Arachnida > Araneae > Lycosidae > Pardosa > Pardosa pseudoannulata. The sequence goes on from CM063508.1 coordinate 59,542,255, forward strand.
TACACATGTGAAAAATTTACTGTTAGCGAGTTCCAATGAACATTCACATTTAGAGGGAAGGTAAACAACCATTGTAGCTTTAGAAAACAGTAAAAAAATAAGAAAGCAATTGGAACAATTCGTAGCAATATTATATACAGGGTGTCCCAAAACGACTGCATAAACTCTGCACAGTTAGATTCCTTGTTAGGGATGCATAAAAACTCCCCAAAGAAGCGTTCCTGTAAGATCTATCGTTTACGAGAAAAATACGAAACACAAAGTATGACGTCACTTCCGGTGTAAGAAAAAAACAGTTTATTGGACATTTCAACAGCAGTATTTGCATATCCTTCCAGACGATAATGTTTAAAACGTTCGCCGAGCGCATCGAGTCATGGAATGACGTTAAGCCGCCGGTGAACTGGTATTTTAAAAGGCTGCATCTTGCAGCTATAGGTAGTCTTCGATTAGTGACCATCTATTGCGTTCGTGACTACTGTGCCATATACCTGTAATGGAAATACCTTACAAACTACTGGGAGTATGCCCGTGCATATACTGCTGTTGTTATGTTCAATAAAGTATTTTTTTTCTTGCACCAGCAGTGACGTCATACTTTGTTTTTCGTATCTTTCTCGTAAAATATGCATCGTACAGGAACAATTCTTTGGGCAGTTTTTACGAGGAATCTAGCTGGGCAGAGTTTATGTGGTTGTTTTGGGACACTCTGTATATATGTAACAAAACCTACACAAGTTTGAACAATTTTAAAGCTCTAGATCAGTTAGAAGTACTCCATGGTACATTAAAATATTCATAGCAAACTTTATAAAAGTATTAAAGTAATTAGAAGAATTTACAACTACGTTTTATATATATCATAATGCAATGTAATGGTACTTATATATGTGTGCAAAATTTCAAAGCTCTGCGTTGAATTGTCAAGGAAAGTGTACAAAATTTCAAAGCTCTATCTCAATTAGAACTAGTCCATCTTTTGTTACACAGTTTGTAAAATAAGTGATATAGAAATTAAGAGAAAGCTAAAAAATAAATAAAAATCGGAAGGAAGATTAGATATTTAGTTTTAAAACCCAAACTAAATTTGAAGCCTTATCGTTAGAGAATACCACAGAGTAGCAACATTTACCGGCAAAGTAAAGTATGACACTCACTGTCGAAAGCGATATAGAATTGATAAAATAATTAAAATTATTTATAGCGGTATTAGATTACCGTATTACCACGAGACTTACACGTGTATTCGAAATTTCAAATCTCTGTTTTAATTATATCGGTTAAAATCTTTCTTGCAAGATTTGTAGCATACATATTTTAAGAAATTTCAATGAAAGTTAAAAAAATTTTACTGCAGTAATTCAAAAATTTTGTAATCAATATTATGATATTTAGATATTTAGTTTAGATATTTAGATATATACAGATAGCTATATTTAGTTAGATATTTAGATATTTAGTTTAGATATTTAGTATTTAGATTAGATATTTAGTTTTGAAACCCAAACTAAATCTGAAGCCTCATTGTTAGATAATACCACAGAGAAGCAACATTTACAGGCAAAGTTAATTATGACTCTCATGGAAGTTAAAAAACGTTACTGCAGTAATTTAAGAATTTTGTAATCAATACTCTGAAAAATAATTTGAAAAATATTTTTAATTGATTTCCTTATTTAAGTGAAAAAAATTATGAGCTTTTGTTTCAACAAACTGAAATTTTAAGTTTGCAATTATTGGAAAAAAAGTTGAAATGTTCAGAATTATTTATAAGTATACATATTATTCAAATAATTATGTTAAAAACTATTCATAAATTTTTAAAAAAGCTTTGTTCGTTGACCCTCTAAAATGAAATAAAAAATATAAAATTTTACTTTGGGTAAGAAATACCCATTAGTTCTTTCGTTTTTTTTATTTATTATTCAACAAAAATTATAGACTGATGGAAATGTCAGCAACTTGAAATCAGGTTTTAAAACATAATATAAGCAATATAATTAGACAATAAAGTGATTATGCGTTAAAAGTTTTTTAAACAAATGAGAAAAATCATCAATATATTGTTTCTAAACCTAAACCACCTTCGAGGTTTCATTCCTCATGATTTTCCAAACGCTTTACAAGCATAAGAGTATACGACCTACTATAGTGTATCAATCATGATAATATACATAAATTTTGTTATCAATATTCTGATATTTAGATATTTAGTTTACATATTTAGATATATAAAGTTAGATATATTTAGTTAGATATTTAGATATATACAGTTAAATATATTTAGTTATATACAGTTAGATATATTTAGTTAGATATTCTGTATAGATATTTAGTATTTAGATTAGATATTTAGTTTTAAAACCGAAACTAAATCTGAAGCCTCATCGTTAGAAAATACCACAAAGAAGCAACATTTACAGATAAAGTTAAGTATGACTCTCGCTTTCGAAAGGATTATAGAATTGATAAAATAAATGAAATTACTTATAGCGGTATTAGATTACCGTATTAAAACGAGACTTACATGTGTATGCAGAATTTCAAATCTCTGTTTCAATTACAATGGTTAAAATCTTGAGTGCAAGATTTGTAGCATACATATTTTAAGAAAGTTTCATGGAAGTTAAAAATATTTACTGTAGTAATTAAAGAATTTTTTAATCAATACTATGAAAAATAAGTTGATAAAAGTTTTTAATGATTAAAAGATTTTAAAGGATTTCCTTATTTAAGTGAAAAAAAATTATGAGCTATTCGTTCAACAAACTGAAATTAAAATAATCTGAAATTTTAAGTTTGCAGATATTGGAAAAAAAGTTGAAATGTTCAGAATTATTTGTAAGTTTACATATTATTAAAATAATGATGTTAAACTATTCATAATTTTTAAAAAAAGCTTTCTCTGTTGACTCCCTAAAATTAAATAAAACAATATAAGATTTCACTTTGGGCAAAAAATACCCATTAGTTCTTTCGTGGTTTTTTTTTCATTTATTATTCAGCCAATAACATAGACTGGTGGAAATGTCAGTAAATTTGATATTTTTTAAAACTTAATATAAGCAATATAATTAGAGAACAAAGTGATTGGGCGTTAAAAGTTATTTTTTTAAACAAAGGAGAAAAAAATCAATATATCTTTTCTAAACCTAAACCATCTTCGAAGTTTCATTCCTCATGATATTCCAAAAGCTTTACAGTGTATACGGCCTATTGTAGTGTATCAGTCATGATAATATACATAAATTTTGTTATCAATATTCTGGTATTTAGATATTTAGTTTAGATATTTAGATATAAACAGTTAGATATATTTAGTTAGATATTTAGATACATACAGTTAGATATATTTAGTTAGATATTTAGATATTTAGTTTAGTTATTTAGTATTTAGAGTAGATAATTAGTTTTAAAACCCAAACTGAATCTGAAGCCTCATTTTTAGAGAATACCACAAAGAAGCAACATTTACAGGCAAAGTTGAGTATGACACTCGCTTTCGAAGGCATATAGAATTGATAAAATAATTGAAATTATTTACAGCGATATTAGATTACCGTATCACCACGAGACTTACATGGGTGTGCAAAATTTCAAAGGTCTGTTTCAATTATAAAGGTTAAAATGTTTCGTGCAAGATTTGTAGCATACATATTTTAAGAAAGTACAATGGAAGTTTAAAAAAATTACTGCAGTAATTCAAAAATTTTGTAATCAATATTCTGATATTTAGATATTTAGTTTAGATATTTAGATATATACAATTAGATATATTTAGTTAGATATTTAGATATTTAGTTTTAAAACCAAAACTAAATCTGAAACTTCATCGTTAGAGAATACCACAGAGAAGCAACATTTACAGGCAAAGTTAAGTATGACACTCGCTTTCGAAAGCGATATAGAATTGATAAAATAATTGAAATTACTTATTGCGTTATTAGATTACTGTATTACCATGAGACTTACATGTGTATGCAAAATTTCAAATCTCTGTTTCAATTATAGTGGTTAAAATCTTTAGTGCAAGATTTGTAGCATACATATTTTAAGAAAGTTCCATCTAAGTTAAAAATATTCACTGCAGTAATTTAAGAATTTTGCAATCAATACTCTAAAAAATAATTTGAAAAAAAATTTTAATGATTAAAAACTTTTAAATGATTTCCTTATTTAAGTAAAAAAAAATTATGAGCTATTGGTTCAACAAACTAAAATTAAAACAATCTGAAATTTTAAATTTGTAAATATTGGAAAAAAAAAAGTTGAAATGTTCAGAATTATTTATAAGTTTACATATTATTGAAATAATGATGTTACATTATTCATAAATTAATAAAAAGCTTTGTATGTTGATCCTCTAAAATTAAATAAAACAATATAAAGCATCACTTTGGGCAAGAAATAACTATTAGTTCTTTTGTCTTTTTTGTCATTTATTATTCAGCGAAAAATCACATATTGATTTAAAAGTTAGCAACTTGAAATCAATTTTTAAAAAATAATATATAAGAAATGTACTTAGAGAATATATTGATTGGAATTTAAAAGTTATTTTTTAAAAACAAAGGAGATAAATAATCAACATCTTGTTACTAAATATAAACCATTTGTGAAGTTTCATTCCTAGTGATATCTCAAAAGCTTTACAAGAATAAGTGTATATGGCCCACTGTAGTGTATCAATTATGATAATACGCATAAAAGGAACAGAATTTTTATTCCAGCCATCTTTAGCATTATATAAAGGAATGTAAAATTACTTTTAGAGAAAAATTAATACATGTCATTAATTATTCAAGTGTAATCTTACGTAATTTAACAAACATAGATTAACGAAAAAAACAGTACTTTAAAAACTCATTTATTTGTCAATAAGTAGGAACATATTTAGAGAAAAATTGAAGCTATTAAAATTCTCCCGGCGAATAAGGACAGAACAATAAATAGTCAAGAATCTGTACTTTTTATGGCACCGTTTCACTTACCATTTGCAGCATTTTTATTTTTTCCTATGGGATCCTTCTATGGCTTTTAGCATCACATCTTAGTTGGTTTTGTTCCCAGGGGCATAACAGGATTGCTTTAAGGCGGACAAGTTTTATTGCATTAGTAAATCAATAGTGTCAGTATTGAAGAATTATGTAAGCGAATCCAAACATTTTGAGTTTTTCAGTGTCGAATGGCTCCCTGAAGATACAGTTTATAGCGGTTTGAATGTAAAAAACTCCTCCTAGCATTCAGTACTTTAAAAGTCCTATAACGTCGAAGATCTATTTGGGATACAATTTATGGGATTCCAAATCTGAAAAACGAAGACAGTCATGAAAAACGACTCCAATATTATAGTAGTAGACTTTTTTTTTTATCTGTACATACCTTTGTATATGCCTATGCCATTCATATCTCTAAATTATATAACATTTTTAATATTATTATTTTTCTTACTAATGATTCGTAAAGAAAAAAACAACTTATTCATTTTTCATAAATGGGATACATTTAAAATAAAGCATTGTTCTTTATGATCAGCATGTGATAAATTAGAAAGAGGTTCTCAGATATTTTGGACAGGAAAAACAAAAAAAAATATTGGGAGTAGTCTTTAACCAACTTTCTCGTATACTAAAAAAAGGCAATTAATTTTGTTATTGATGTTTCTGTTCCCACCTTTACAATACATATGAATACTATCACATAAATAATATCTGGCATTTAGTTACTCTAACATTTTTTTTTATGAACTGGAATAACAATATCGGGTAGCAATCGGAATTAGTTGGGAAACCACTACATCCGTTTTCTGGAAGTAACTTAAAAGTTAATAAAAAACTAAAATTTTACTATATATACGTATTCCAATTTGGTTTCTCTTAATAAAATATACTCGAATCATTGTGTTCACATACAGACTTATACGACACAGATAAAATTCCAAAAGTGGTATTTTTGGTCCAAAATGTCTAAGCCAGTGTTTCTCAACATTTTTAATCTACCTTACCCCTACTGGGCCGAAATGTGTTCAACGAACCCTTTGTAAAATTTCCGTAATTCAAAGTCTAGGGTAAGAGATGTACTCAACTATAAGATGCAAATTTTTTAAGTAATTTTTTCAATAGAGTTACAAATCAAATTTTTGTTACTGAGACTAGTCGTAGGAACGCTCATATATGACCGAATTGTTAGGGCTTTGGTTTCTGAGATCGTGGTTTCGAATACCACAGGAGCACAGACTTTCGCACAGATGTTAGTAGAATTTCAAAATCAGCTTTAAGTAGTCGGTAACGGTCAAATAGCCGTCTTGTTGCAAAATAGTAAACGGTAGCGCTCCAAATCAAACCAAATTTCTTCGCAAAACATAAGGAATGAAAATAACTAGTTCTATAACCACCGCATAAGCTTGTTTTTTTTACTGGTAAAAACTATGTGAATTGATAATTAGTGTAATAAATTTATTTAGTATTTTTAAAATTAAGTTTGAAAACCCAAATTTACTCACATCACTTCCCTACCGTCCGAAACAAGTCCACTACCCCCCAGAGTCGTCCCACCGCTCCCCGAAAGGGGGTATCACTCCCTTTCAGAACCAATGGCGTAAGCCAATCAAAATCTTGAGGTGGAGTTTTTTGAACGATTATAAAATTTTCCCTGATATACGAGAAAATAAGAATCCTATTATTAACCAGTTTAAAAATGTTCTTTAAATTAATATAGGTTTCAAATAAATAGAATCAGTAATGATTAAAAACCACATTAATGAGCTTAAAATTAATATTATTCTAAGTATAAGAAAATGTCCAGGGGTGTTTGGCTAGCGTTTTGCGCTCCCAAGATACAGGTCCCAGGTATAATTTTTGGGCTGGGCAAAGTTGACTCAGTTTTTCCTCCCTTGAGTGGTTAGACAAATTAAGGTTTAAACATGCTTGAACTGAACACTGGGGGTTCCACTTGAGTTTGACCATTAACTGGGACATATGCTTCGCACCCCAGGTCCCGTGATCGCGAAAACGGAGGTTGGCAACATAGGATATGTCACCCAAGTTGGGTTGTTTCGCCGACGAGTTTTAGTTTAGTTAAGCATAAAAAATATTTAAAAAGCAGATTTTAATGAAATGAAATTTTTATTTGGTACAAAATACGGTAATTATAAAGTATACGCCAATTTTTACCTTATCGGTACAAAATAACATTTTCCTATTTTCTTTAATTTTAAAATGCTCAAAAGGGACAAAAGAAAACATCCATTTTATGTTATGGCAATTTCAACAAATTACTAGGAGAAGTAAACGCTTTACCGAAATCATTCATTAAGCTTGCGTTATGCTTTCATTCTTAGCTATTTCATAATTAATACAAAGTTACATCTTCAAGTTTTCAAGTTTATCCCAAATTCTTGATAAATTTTAAGCAGATAATAACAAAATCAAGTGAAAACCAGAGACTAAAAATAAATATCATTGATACCTTGTAAAAATAATAAATAAATATATAAAACTTTTATCACATGTGATATAGGTTATATATTTAAATGTGGAATATTAAAATTACTTGAATGATAGCCTTAATATGAAACATTATTATAAATATATAGTTGTAACTGTTATAAAATACAATTATTTTTCTGTTTTATTCGAATCTGTTAGTTTAAATTTCGTTCTCTTCTAGTGTCAAAGGTAGATTAAAATTTTAAAATACTTTATATTTAATGAATTTTGGAGAATTTATAAATTAAATTAGTTTTTCCTTTAAAAAAACGAAATTTTAAATGTTTTGGAAGAAATATACAGAAAAGTTTCTTGAGGTTTTGAATAATTTGATTATTTTTATTAACTTCAACAATTTTTCAAGGTAAATTAAAACCTAAATTTTTAATTCAAATCTTTTGAATTAAGTATTACTTATAATTAGTTTTAACTTCTTAGAAGTTTAGAAGAAGAATGTATTAGCTAAAAAATGAAATTAAACTACGTGATTGAAGAATTTCGTGTTTTGGCACATTACCAGGTAAAATAGGTTCATTATAAAAAAGAAATTATTGTAAAAAATAGTTTTCTTTTTCAATACACATTTAAAAAAATTGAAAGCTAAATGTTATCAAGTTGAAAAATTGTCTTGATAATGAAAAATTTGCTATGTCTTGGTTAAATTTTCTAAACTATTTAAGTTTTCTTAACTCTTTTTTTTCATTATAATAATTTCAAAAAATCATAGTTAATTTAAAAGAAAGGTATTCCAGACTTATGCTTTTTTTCCAATCCTTCAACTTTTTTGAATAATTTATGTTATTAATCTGCCAGGAAATATGGTGAAAAATCGATGCTTTTGTAGCCTTCATAGTGATTTAATGCCGAAAATATAATTTGATTTCTAATCAACTTTGGAAAATAAATAATTAACATTATTGGTTGATAGCACTTTTGGAATTTATAACTTAGGCATAAAAGTTTTGAATAATAGTTTTTTTTGTCGTTGTTAAGTATCCCTCATGTTAGTTGAATAGTTAGTCTAGTAAATCGATTCAAAATTTTTTTTTCATGGTGTTTATAACTTTGAGGAGATCAGTAAACAAAGCAACGATCTCCTAATTGCCTTGTGAGAGTTTTGGGCTCGAGTATACATAAAAAAATAAAATGAAAGTTACTCCAGATATGCTTTTTTCCAGAGCTTTAACTCAAATTTGTTATAAATCTGCCAAGAAATATAGTTAAAAGATGCTTGTGCAGCCTTCATAATGATTTAATGCCGAAAATATAATTTGATTCCTAATGAGCGTTGGAAAATAAATAATTAACATTATTGGCTGCATCCACTTTTGGAAGTTATAATTTAGGGATGAAATCTTTTAATAATGCTTTTTTTTGTTATATATCCCTGATGTTAATTGAATAGTTAGTCTGGTAAGTCGATTCGGAATTTTTTTTTCATGGTGTTTTTAACGTTGAGGAGATTAATCAGCAAAGCAATGATCTCCTAATTGCCTTGTGCGAGTTTCGGGCTCGAGTATGCATAAAAAATTAAAGGAAAGTTACTCCAGACTTATGCTTTTTTTCCAGCTCTTTAACTCAAATTTGTTATAAATCTGCCAAGAAATATAGTTAAAAATCTATGTTTGTGCAGCCTTCATAATGATTTAATGCCTAAAATATAATTTGATTCCTAATGAGTGTTGGAAAATAAATAATTAACATCACTGGCTGCATGCACTTTTGGAAGTTATAATTTAGGGATGAAATTTTTTAATAATTCTTTTTTTTTGTAATTGTTATGTATCCCTCATATTAGTTGAATAGTTAGTCTGGTTAAGTCGATTCAGAATTCTTTTTCCTGGTGTTTTTAACTGAGGATATCAGTCAGCAAAGCAATAATCTCATAATTGGTTTGTGAGAGTTTCAGGCTCGAGATTGCATAAAATCCGCTGTTTTCGTCAATCTTGACTGGGTCACGTAAACTATATGGTAGTTGTCAGAATATCCTCCAAGTTCTCAAACGATAGGTATGGGGGTACCGAGCTAAGCCATGAGGTCTTCTGCTTGTCCCCTGATTCTGAAGACTCTCTGAGTTGAAATGTACTTTCACTCTAGCGGAAGGCACACCCCTTCGCATTAATTCATGTAGCTTTTATCCCACGGGCTTAGCTCGAAGAAGTAGCATTGGCAACAACAACCAGAGAGGAAAAAATAGCTAAATATATCAACAAATTTTTTCTTCTTTTCTTAAGCCTCGTGTTGGTACAATCTTAGTTTCACTGGTACACAGATAACTTTAACATAATATTGGTAATATTTTTAAACGTTTGCTAAATAATGTGGATTAGTGTTATGTTTTGTTTTAATACTTGTTAGCTAGATTTCAAAAATATATTATTAAATAGTTGCAGTTAAAACTGCTAAATAGGATAGAATCAATTTACACTTATAAAGGTCACAACATTTCTAAGAAAATTCAGCCCCAAAATAATAACAATAATAATAGTAATAATAATAATAATAATAATAATAATTATTATTATTATTATTATTATTATTATTATTATTATATTGGTATAAAAGGAAGAGAAAAAGGAATTGAAATGCATTCCAGAGAGTACTTTACGAAAACCGCACAGAATACATCATTAAATCAACTAACTTTTACTGTACAAACTTTTGTAACATAAAGTGAATGGTACAAATGTCCCAGATATATTTTTAAGTTTAACAGATTATGACCTTTGGTCAAAATTTATAATTTCTTTTGTTAATGCGCAATAAAATTAATCCAAAGAATTTGATAAAGAAATATAGTAAAATTTTTACAGTATTCAACAACATTATAGCACAGATATGAGCCATATGTTACCTCGTGTATGCATTCAGATTTTAAAGGAACGAATTTTAAGATACAGCAAAAAAAGTTTGCTGTGCCTTGCAGTTTTTAAAATAATCTGACTATAAATCTCCAAGCCAAAGCGAAAAAATGGTTTAGAGAAATAAGCGATAGTGCTTTCTTCTGGGCCATTTAACTTTTTCAAAATAAGTGTCACAGGAAGGAGACCTTAGGCCGAATGGCTTCTGTGTTGGTGAGGAAGCACACTAGCCTAACGACATTTCTTCAGGAATTTCTAATATCAAGTAATTGTGTCATTTTTTAAAAGGCACAAATGAATAAGTATATTGAACTACCCTTTGAATATAATAATTCAGGATTACATTTTGCCACATAATATCACATAGTCGAATAATGTTACATACATATTCATGCATTTAAAAAATTATGGACAATAGCAGTTTTTTTAAATATTGTAATTTACTATTTTAATGCTGGCATACAATTAAACCAACAAAGGACAATAAGAAAAAAACACTATACAATGATGTATTAACAGTATAATATCAATGTCAATGTTATTAAGCTACAGATTTAAGCCGAATTCTGCCACTTGTAATTAGACACATTTTTATAAAACATTTGTTTAGACTTTAAGGAAATCAAATCCGTTACCTAATCTAATTGTGTGCATGTGAACAGCTGATTCACTAACCAGTGGTTATGTATGCATTAATTGTTTTCCTTCCTATACTATTCTCTCTACATTATGTTGAGGTATGTTTCACGACTGTTGGAAATTGAATTAAAAAAGAAAATGAGTCAGCAGAGTGAGAAAAAAAAAGGCGTAGCTCAAGTGAACGTAAGTACTTAAGAAATGCAGTTACCCTTGAGGATTTACAAGGAAAATAAAGCATTGTTAAGTTTTAAAATGCTGTTTTCTTAAAAATGGAAGGATTAGTTCCACAAGTAGTGTTTGGTTTCGTTTGGAGTGCTACTGTCTACTTTATTGCAACACGAGGGATTACGAGACCTGGACCTACCCCTTAAAGCCTATTCCAGAAGGAGACGCACAATCATTACAGCAGTGAGATTCAAACCCATGACTTCTGGTACTAAAGATCAGTTCTTGCCGAACAATGACCCTATGGTTATAGGGACATTGTTCGGCACCACAAATAGGGAGAGTAAAATTAACAGATGTAGGTGTTGAAGAGAGCGGTGGAAATATCATTACAAGAGATAACAATATTTTTTGCGGTGTATTTTCAGTGTTTAAACAGTCTGATTATATATCACTGGGCAAAATGAAATATCATTTGACAAAATTTTAAAATGTGATTTCGAAACAATCATTCAACTATTTTGGAACTAATGTCGCATTAGGGAGATCTCTGACCCAACGGCACTTACCTAAGCTCACTGACCTAATGAAATGTTTCGCATATGGACCCGAAATCGCACGGCCGTGTTATTCATAAGTGCCTAAGAAACAATTTTACATTACTTACAGTGTTTTATGCTGAATAATTATTTAAATGAGAAACTTTTTTATACTACCATAACAGATATTTACTATGAACAAAATATATTTTATTGAAATTATATTTACAATCAAAGTAAACTTTGTAGACTTTGTATATGTAAAATTTCAAAAATTTACAATTTCTGATCCACTTGATAGAAATATTTCAACTACATGTTAAACGGCAGAACTCTTGGACAATAAAAAAATATATATTAAAGAAAAATTAAAAAATAAATAAAAATAAAGATTAAATCCAGAAAAATTACTAAAAATCTTATCTGGCTTCTTAATTAAAATACCTTAAATATTTATAATATTTAAATAATTTGCTTGCTTTAAAATAAACTATTTACCAATATAAAGACTTATAAAAATACTTTACATTTATATAAATTTTTTAAATTTAGAATTTTTTCTTACCGAGATATATTGATATTTTGGCGAGATAAAGTAGTGTCATCTGTCGTCGATTGTTTACATGAAATTTAGTCACATTTTTTTTACGTTATGTAAAGTATAGAACGGATTTGAATTTAGTTAGAGACCATTTGTTAATACCAAAAAATACCAAAATTTGGTGATTCTAGGATTATTTGAGTGGATTTGTATAAAAAAGGATATACTAACAAATATACATACACTCAGTTTTATATATAGAAATATATAAACAAGAAATTGTCAAAAGTCATTGATTTTCATTTCAAGTAACATTAAATTTTTTATAAAATAAATGAATAAATGAATACATTTTTATAAAATAAATGAGATATATGAAAATTCATACAAAGTATTGTGTAGAAAGCCTTAAGGAATCTCTAAAATTAGTTTCAGAAAAATATTAATAAGGCAAAAATATTTAACAGCTTAAAAACGCCTTTCATGTAACTCTAAAAGAAAGCAGACGGGAAAAACTTATATTTCGACATAATTCCTTTTTCCATTTCATGCAACTTATTTTTTGATTTTCGAATCTATGTATATGATAAACTATGAATTCTATTTATACGAGGATGTTTTATTAATTCGTTTGAAGACTGGAATTCCCAATGGAAGTACATTTTTTTCACCATGAAATGACTTGTGTATTTCTAGACGTCTCTATGACAACAATGATTTGATGTTTTATTTTCTTCACTAGAGCCCTGCTTAGTATCATTTGAAGGGGTAGGGGGGGGGCAATTTATTGAACCGCATTTGCGTTTCTAGCCAGAAAAGAGATATTTTCGTATTCGACTTGCTTGATTTTTTTTTACATCTGTCATTCCAGTTCTTATAAAAGGGTTTTCAAATAGCACAGAGTTGCAAAACAAATATGCTACATAAAATGAGATGGGTAACTCGTATGTATATATATAAGACATGATATTTGATTTATTAGCTTGGAGAATCTCTGACAGATTATTTGAATAAAAAGATGCTTCGAATGAATTGTATTACTGTGCATGAAATCTTTATCAGTATTTGCCTTGGAATTACAAACAGCATCTATAATAAAGCTCTGAATAAATATCCTCTTGCAAATTGAAATGTATTATTCAAACAGAAGAATGTCATGCATAATAATAGTGTTTGAATTCCCATAATTTTGTAATTTTATTTACTTTAAGATGGAGACTAGAGAAATATCGCTAAATAAATATTAAGAAAGTCCATGAATTAGGTTTTAGAAAACGTTTCAAAAGTAGAAAAATAATCTAACTGAATTTTGAGTATAAAGTGAATTTTCATTTTGTAAAATGAATGTCATCTTAATATTTCTTTTTTCTTTAGAGTTTTTCAAGTGTTTTAAACTGTTACGTCATAATCTAAATGTACTTTTACTTTGACCTCCAATAACTTAATGTAATATAATGACAAATGACAAAAAAATTTCAGCTTTTAAAACATATTTGAAATGATTATTTTGAAAAAGTTTTGAAAAGACTACTTTTCATGTTAAATCAAAAAAATATGTCATGCATTTATTAAAATAACATTTTCAAAAAATGTTTTTTTTTTACTTGTAACGTAATTACTATTATTAAATTTCTACCTTAAGGGAAGAGCATTTATCGAAAAAATAAATATCAAAAGGCTCTTAGGAACAGATGCATTATAGACGCCGGTCCCGTCCGGCATGTTTTTTTTTTTTTTTTTTTTTTTTTTTTTCTGACCAACAGAAAAACGCGTGAGTTGAAAAATCGCCAAGTAGAAAAACATGTCGGCGGTACGCGTTTTCTGAAAGGTCACCAAAAAGAAAAAAAAATGGCGGCGGTCACATGGTATATTTAAAACACAACATTAACAAAATAAAACTTTAAAAGAAAAAAAAAGATTAACAACTTAAAGTAATATTAAAATAAAATTAGCATAATAATTACCAATTTTTACGTTATTTAAAAAATAAATAACAGATTAGTAATATTTATGGCATATATAAATAGAATAAACACAATATATATTAATAAACACTAATATTAAAAAGAATCTAACATGTAAGGGGGTTTTCCCCCTCAACCTCCCCCCTTGTAATAAAAGAAATGCGAAATAAATTTAATAACAGATGAAAATTGGAAAGGGTAGCACCACAAACATATTTCAACACTCCTACCAACCTTAAAAAAACTTTGAAATAATTCTTTTTTACCAAATACAAAGGGGAAAAAAACTCAGATTCGGAATACCGTTGTTCCCATACACTTGGAGTTTAGAATGAAATGCAAAACCCACCTCACACCTAAGAATATCCTGATATTTTTTAACAATTTCAAAAATAGTAAGAACCAAAATAACTACACCCGCCATAATTAAATTACTAAATCTCAGAAAATAAGAATAAAACAAAAACATTCCAAACCAAAGCATCTGTTTTGACTTAGAATATCCTGATACTTTTTAACCATTTCAAAAATAGTAAGAACCGAAATAACTCCACCCGTCATAACTAAATTAACTAAATCCCAGAAAATGATAAGAACAAAAAAAAAAAAAAAAAAAAAAAAATACAACCTGACCTAGGCGACTGTAAACCAAAAGAACAGCTAAGATGCAAATTTCTCGAATAGTGTCGGGTACTGACGTCAGAAATCACGTGCACCAATGGGATGCAAGAACACATTTGAACTGCCATAACCCACCAACAAAAACAGGGCCAAACACACCAAATATTTATAATGTTTATATAATTTCCTTGCTTTAAAATAAACTATTTACCAATATAAAGACTTATAAAAGTACTTTACATTTATATAAATTTTTTAAATTTAGAATTTTGTCTTACGGAGATATATTGTTATTTTCTCAACCTAAAGTAGTGCTATCTGTCGTCGATTGGGTACATGAAATTTCGTTACATTTTTTTTAACGTTATATAGATTATGGAACGAATTTGAATTTAGTTAGAGACCATTTGTTAATACAAAAAAAAGTACCAAAATTTGGTGATTCTAGGATACATTGCGTGGATTTGTATAAAAAAAGGATATACTAACAAACATACATACACTCAGTTTTATATATAGAAATACATAAACAAGAAATTGTCAAAAGTCATTGATTTTCATTTCAAGTAGCATTAAAATTTTTATAAAATAAATGAATACATTTTTATAAAATAAATGAGATATATAAAAATCCATACAAAGTATTGTGTAGAAAACTTAAGGAATCTCTAAAATTAGTTTCAGAAAAATATTAATAAGGCAGAAATATTTAACAGTTTAAAAACTCCTTTCATGTAACTCTAAAAGAAAGGAGACGGGAAAAACTTATATTTCGACATAATTCCTTTTTCCATTTCATGCAACTTATTTTTTGATTTTCGAATCTATGTATATGATAAACTATGAATTCTATTTATACGAGGATGTTTTATTAATTCGTTTGAAGACTGGAATTCCCAATGGAAGTACATTTTTTTCACCATGAAATGACTTGTGTATTTCTAGACGTCTCTATGACAACAATGATTTGATGTTTTATTTTCTTCACTAGAGCCCTGCTTAGTATCATTTGAAGGGGTAGGGGGGAGGCAATTTATTGAACCGCATTTGCGTTTCTAGCCAGAAAAGAGATATTTTCGTATTCGACTTGCTTGATTTTTTTACATCTGTCATTCCAGTTCTTATAAAAGGGTTTTCAAATAGCACAGAGTTGCAAAACAAATATGCTACATAAAATGAGATGGGTAACTCGTATGTATATATATAAGACATGATATTTGATTTATTAGCTTGGAGAATCTCTGACAGATTATTTGAATAAAAAGATGCTTCGAATGAATTGTATTACTGTGCATTAAATCTTTATCAGTATTTGCCTTGGAATTACAAACAGCATCTATAATAAAGCTCTGAATAAATATCCTCTTGCAAATTGAAATGTATTATTCAAACAGAAGAATGTCATGCATAATAATAGTGTTTGAATTCCCATAATTTTGTAATTTTATTTACTTTAAGATGGAGACTAGAGAAATATCGCTAAATAAATATTAAGAAAGTCCATGAATTAGGTTTTAGAAAACGTTTCAAAAGTAGAAAAATAATCTAACTGAATTTTGAGTATAAAGTGAATTTTCTTTTTGAAAATGAATATCACCGTAATATTTCTTATTTCTTTAGCGATTTCAAGTGTTTTAAACTGTTACATCATAATCTAAATGTACTTTCACTTTGACCTCCAATAATTTAGTGTAATATAATGACAAATGACAAAAAAATTTCAGCTTTTAAAACATATTTGAAATGATTATTTTGAAAAAGTTTTGAAAAGACTACTTTTCATGTTAAATCAAAAAAATATGTCATGCATTTATTAAAATAACATTTTCAAAAAATGTTTTTTTTTTTTACTTGTAACGTAATTACTATTATTAAATTTCTACCTTAAGGGAAGAGCATTTATCGAAAAAATAAATATCAAAAGGCTCTTAGGAACAGATGCATTATAGACGCCGGTCCCGTCCGCCATGTTTTTTTTTTGGCGACCAACAGAAAAACGCGTGAGTTGAAAAATCGCCAAGTAGAAAAACATGTCGGCGGTACGCGTTTTCTGAAAGGTCACCAAAAAGAAAAAAAATGGCGGCGGTCACATGGTATATTTAAAACACAACATTAAGAAATTAAAACTTTAAAAGAAAAAACAGATTAACAATTTAAAGTATTATTAAAATAAAATTAGCATAATAATTATCATTTTTTACGTTATTTAAAAAATAAATAACAGATTAGTAATATTTATGGCATATATCAATAGAGTAAACACAATTGTAGCATTTTAATAAGCACTAATATTAAAAAAAATCTAACATATAAGGGGGTTCCCCCCCTCAACCTCCCTCCTTGTAATAAAAGAAATGCCAAGTAAATTTAATAACAGTTGAAAATTGGAAAGGATAGCACCACAAATATTTTTCAACACACCTACCGACCTTAAAAAACTTTAAAATAATTCTTATTTACTAAAAAAAGAAAAAAAACTTAGATTCGGAATACTGTAGTTCCTACACAATTGGAGTTTAGAATGAAATGCAAAACCCACCTCACACCTAAGAATATCCTGATATTTTTTAACAATTTCAAAAATAGTAAGAACCGAAATAACTACACCCGCCATAATTAAACCACTAAATCTCAGAAAATAAGAACAAAACAAAAATGTTCCAAACCAAAGCATCTTGTTTGATTTAGAATATCCTGATACTTTTTAACAATTTCAAAAATAGTAAGAACCGAAATAACTTCACCCGTCATAACTAAATTAACTAAATCCCAGAAAATGATAAGAACAAAAAAAAATACAACCTGACCTAGGCGACTGTAAACCAAAAGAACAGCTAAGATGCAAATTTCTCGAATAGTGCCGGGTACTGACGTCAGAAATCACGTGCACCAATGGGGTGCAAGAACACATTTGAACTGCCATAACCCACCAACAAAAACAGGGCCAAACACACCAACCCACTCATCGCCCCATAAAATCGCCAAAAGATTGCCAAATTTGGAGACAAAAAAACACGGCTTCTATAATGAACCTGTACCGGCTCTTACTCTTTCAACTTCGGGTTCCGTGGGACGCACTGGACAGATATATTCTTCAATCACGATTTAAAGATAAAGCCTTTCGTAACGAATAATACATTTATTTAACACGACGAAACACTAAAACACGTACATTATACATAGATTATAAGAGAACAACTCAAAAAACGAAATAAAATAAAACAATCGTTCTCTTTTCCGTTGCCATTCGGCAAGGGAAAAACTTTCAAAAAAAGTACAAAAGGAAAAAACCATGGATCATAGTTCGTCTTTCCCTTTTCCACAACTATTCTAATCAATGTATAAAATTTAGTTATAAAATTATAGTGTACAGAAAATAATTAACCGTATAATAAATCTGATATAAATAACTATTTAAAAATCATTAAAAGTTGAAATAAAATAAGAATTTAAAGGTGTCCATTTTTTATCTTTATTTAACGTTTTATGTAACCAAAAATAGTTTAAATATCCCCAAAACTAGGATTATTTTTTATGTTATGAGAAAAAACATTCTTCTGTTTGTACAACTTCCTTCGTAGCTTTAAGCTTAAGAATATAAACGTTTAAAAAGCCAGAAAACCCTAAAAAAGCTTTGAAATTTCCATAGCTAAAGCTATCTTCGAAAATTCTTTTCTTCCAGAAAAGAATATGGCGTGGTAGATAAAATATCTACGAGCAAATCTATTCTAACTATTGACGGAAAAACTCGCTTCCATCTTTATTCATAGAATTTTATCTTTTCTTTTGTGTAGAGATACTGGAAACCGGCATTGTCAACAAATATACAAATATTCAATATATTTTAAAGTATAGGATTATTAAATGGGTAAAGTGAATTTTAGAATGATTTCGTTTCTTTGTAGATATTGGACATATGCCACTATGTATTTTTGAAGCTTCTAGACACAGTTTTATTTACAAAAGATGCCATTATACAAATTTATGAATGTTATATACATTTAATGTATATATAGTGGACTTAATGTGACTGAAGTTAATGTTATCAATCACTTACTGTTATCGAAATCACTTGGTCCCGATTTCCTCTATTCATTTGTTATGTTAAAATTATCTCTTTATGGGATCGTTACATCGGTTAATGTGATCAGTTTCCAAACCTCTTTTTAACTGGCAAAAGAATATTCATAATGTATTCAGAAGGAACTCAGTCTTTTCTTTCCCTTCGTTCTAGTTTTAATTTCTGAGAATTCTCCCTCTACTAGAAAAAACAAAGAGAAACAATAGAGAAAAACAAAGGAGTGGGGTGTTTACACGTTCATGGAACTTTTTAGAAAAGCGCACACCCTGCTGGTGGTCAGTAGTTGTCAGATAAGCCGAAGGCAACAAATTCTATTCGAACTGAGAAGGAGCGTATTCACATTTTATACCTTGTTCCCTTGCATGCAGTTTGTCGATATAGAAGCCAGAAAGCAAAATGATTTAATATTAAAACTAAATATCGAATTTTTAAATCGTCATGACAAGTTACCAAATATGAGTAAGCGCAATGCTGCAGCGCAGTTAAACATTTCTTAGCTTCTGAATGGCATTGAAAGTGTTGAAAGGTGGAGTACAACACCGCTCCAATGACTTTAACCCCTTCCAGGTTTTTCCCTGGCTCAACTCGGGAAGGGGAAATGTACCATCCTGGATCATCCCGAGTGTAGCTCGGGCACTATGAAATTTTACATTGTGCAATTAGTTTTTCCCAAATTATTTCACACGTGATTTTTATGGTTTCGATTTCTTTTGTTTTCCTTTCTGATTACTAGATTATTTGCTGAACAAAGAGAGACAGTAGAGAGAAGAAGGTAAAGAGAAAAACAAGGTTTTACTGTCCAGATTACGATGTTGGACTCTGTGCAGTACCGTGTTTTCGATTGTACCATATACGACCAAATTTTGATTAATAATTTCATAACCATTTATGTCAATGCATAGGATATAAATAAAATTAAATTCAAGATAAAAGCTAGGTATTCTAAGCTTTATACTTATAGTTAGTGTAAATTGACTCCAAAGTCTAATGATTGCTGCTGTTATGTCTGCAGCCGAAAGAGATTTTTCCCACTAGAGGGCGCTCTACAGGGGAAGTAATATAAGGATGGAATTCTAAACTACATGTAGTGTTTGAAGTGTGTTTATGTGATGTTTTTTTTTAGAGTTTTTGCAGAGATGCAAGAATAAAATGTTTGGTGTGTGTGTCGTATGGAAGTAGTGATTTTTTGTCTTCTTAGCCCAGACACCACCGTGATTCAACATGAAAGGTAAAGAAAATTTTCCATATTTTAATTAGAGGGACATTAAAAGGAACCCTAGTCAAAATTCTGACAACTATGATCAACAGAAGTTGATCCGATCAGTAACAGCTGCCGAACAGAAATCCAACTATACAGGTAAATTACTCATTTATTTAAATTGATTTTTTTACATTAATTTTTAGTAATTTTTTGTATTAGAAGGATTCTATTGCGTTTAAAAAGCTAAGTATGTATGAAAATAAGCATAAAAAATTTGACATTTTTTTACCCATAATCCTGAAATAAAATGAACCTGGAAGGGGTTAAAAAACTTTATGATTAAGAGCGATTTATCAATGAACTTCTTAGAAAGAATTGTAGACAATCAACAATTGATCAATTATTTTTATTATGTAAACAATTCTTGTGTCTTAAAAGATAATATACAGTACATAAATATAAGGTGAGTTTTTTTCATTTTATTTTGAAATGTTGTACGTGTAAATTGAAGGTGGGGGTAAGTTTATCTAATTTTGTATATCGTTTATTGTTATCAACCGGTTATTGTTATCAAAATCACGGTGTCCCAAACTGATCACATTAATCGGAGCCCACTGTATTTTCCTTGTGTAGTATAAGTAAAGATGAAAAATATTTTATGCATAATTTCCAAACATATTTTATATTTGAATTACATTTTATTATTAACCCTTTGACAGTTTCCTTTTTTTTTTCTAGAATTCGGTCCAAAAAATATCACATTTTTTTATTGCATTTTTTTGTTCATTTTACATTTTTAAGTAAAGATATGTTATTTAAATTAACATTTCTAATATTTTTAAGCATTTATTACAACTTTTTTTCTCTCTATGAAAGCATCATAGAACTGAAGTTTATCTTTAGTCTCATCGATATCCAAGTTAATTTTTGGAATTCCATTGAAAGCAATTCTAGGAGGCGGAGCCGAAGGATTATCCCAATTAATTTCAAAAAATTGTCTTGCTTGACTGATTCCATCTGTACTACTATCAGAGTCACTACTATCCAGGTCATCCTGGAACTTTCGCTACTATCATTTACAGATAATTCAGTTTCTGATTACGAATCACAGTTCGAATCACAAGAAGTTAGCTCCATACGCTCTGAATTATCCATTATTTAAAAGTAAAAATATATTATTCAACTCTTACATCAATAAAATTATCAGGCGGTTAGTAAAATATAACCAGAAAGCTATACACTAAAAGATAACAATTTGTCTTGTGATGCAAAACATGCGAAAAACCCGCGCTTTTGAACCAATCAGAGTAGAAAATACAATAAACTGCAAACTAGCATTTACTGGACAACTATCGTCATATATACGAATAATTTGTTACTAAAATTGGAAAAAATACGGCCGAAACAGTGCAATCGAAATAGAAATCAGATTTCCCGTATGGCGTACGGGCAAATCAGTAAAGGCCCGAAAGCTCTGCCCGTACGACGTTCGGGCAAAACAGGGAAGGGGTTAAAGTGTTTTCTTAGACCCCCTACTAAGACTATTTCTCGAGGTTGTGAAAGGACCTAGATCTTAACAATGTAAAAATAATTGACATCTACCAGCTTCCCTGTTTCTTTTATTGCTTTTATATAATACGAAAATTTCTCAAAATTCCATTCAATCGTTATTCCCTCAATTAACACAGTTTAAATCTCTTGATCGGGGAATATTTGCATTAAATGTGGTGATGCAAATGGAGATAGGAGGCTATTTAATGCAAACGGAGATAACTGTTTTCCATTGTGGACCATTCTGAATGGGAAATGTGTCAGATTCGAGAACACATAAATATTCAGAAGAATCACCTGATTTTATAACAAAGCATATATTCAGCCGATACTATTGATGCGTTACTATTGATGAAATTTCAGTAGTCTAACATTTAATGCTGTCGAAATTGACCTCTGAGGGTTTCACACATTTTTACTGAGCGTTCTACAATCGGAACACTAAATGGTATAAAAACTATCTTTTTATCATATAATGATACACAAATCCCATAATGTCAATATATTAAACTGTCTAATAATAAAAAATGCTATCCGCGACGTTTTAAAACGCAGAAGAAATTAAAACATATTTTTCTCAGCTAAGTTACGCTGGGCTTAATTTTTCTATCAACGAGAGACCATTTTTCCCATCAAAATATAATCCCTGAAGTGCGTTACTCCAATACTTTTTTCTGAATTTTATGTTTTTAGTAGTAACATCTTTATCCTCTCTGGCTTTATTTTAGTCAACAACACAAGTATGGTCATAATCAATCATGACACCAAAATCCTACGACAAATTGAAAATCATCTTCAGTCTTTTCAGACGAATTTTCATCACAGATAATTTCTTTTGCCAGGAGAGTATGTGAATTTATACTGGTATGTTTAGAGCATAATGACTGTGATAGATACATAGTGAATATAAGAATTAAGAATGTGCTACTATACTCATAATAGTGAATCGTATGCTAGGCATATAGGGTACATGTCCTTAATGCCCTTAATAATTCCTTACTTTGTTGCCCTTCTCCTAAAGCACATTTCCCACAGAATATATATATATATATATATATATATATATATATATATATATATATATATATATATATATATGTGTGTGT
>CM063508.1:59570010-59602510 GCA_032207245.1 Pardosa pseudoannulata
GGTTTTTGTTACGGTTTGAATGTTTGAAATTACTGAATGTTGATGGTTTGTAAGGCAAATATTTTTATTTGAAAGAAACCATCATAATTTACCATCAGAGATATAACGTAAAAAAATTGATAATATTGGATACTGCTAAATACCAAGATTTCTAATTTGTTGTAGAGAATGGGGGTCTATATTTTTACTTCTCGAAAGTTTGCACCTCAGTCACCAATGTGGACAAACTGGAGAGAGTTCAACTCAGCTCTGTTAGAATCATAACTGAACTGAAGCGTAGTTGTCCTATAGAAATTGTTCTCTCTGAGGCTAATTTGAAACCTCTTCAAACTAGAAGAAAAGCCAACCTTATTAAATATTTCTACAAATTTTCTAGGTATGGCCAGTTTAATAATACCTCCGTTTACCTTAGAAATTGGTGCTCAAATCAAAGAGTTAAGAAAAACAGTCCTTTTAGTTATGCTAAACTTATGCTTCTACCTTATGAGGAAGTCGAGCCTTACTTCTTAGAACCTTCCAAGAGTCCTTCAGAGGGACTCCCCGAAATTCATTTCCACTTGGACCTCTCTATCCAGTCTCTATCCAGATCCCCAAGAATTATTTGATCTCAGCTCATCTTAAGGGTTGGCCTTGGAGATCATAAATGGGATCCCCTGATAATGCCATAAAAAATTATATGGATGGAAGTAGACTGGATGATCACACTGGCAGTGGTATCTACTTTGAGAAACCGGGAGATAATTTGTCCATTTTCCTCCGTAACCTCTACTTCTCAGCAGTCTTCAAAAGTGAATTAATCTCAAATGACCATGGCTATGAAACTATTCTCCTTGAAACTGATTTTAGGGAACTCTGGATCATTTCGGATAGTTTCTTCACTATTCAACAACTCCCTAATTAGATCAGAGTTGGAGACAAAACAAGCATTTCTATCTTTATTAAACTCAGAATTATTGCAGATTCCCATAAAGTTCATTTTCAATGAAAGTTATGGGTTTCAATAAACGTATAATATTTTCATTGCACGTCGAAATACTCGACAATGATTGGACGGATAGCTTGGCCAAAGAGGGTTGCAGCCACTCCAATTTTTCCTCTAAAACCCTCAACTTTTTAGAACATAAATCCATTGTTAAAGCTGAACTTTCGAATGAGTGGAGGATCCCTCCTAGCCATTCCAGGTACTCTGGAAAAGACTTTGGCTCTTCGTTTACTCTCAGTTGTAACAGAGCCTCTCGAATGGCAATTTGCATACTGGCAAGTGGTCATACTAAGAGTCTCATTTTTCGAAGGCAGAACGATCCTTGCAGTCTGCTTAAAATGTCACTCTCAACAAGCATCTGGTGAGCACATACTGGAATCTTTAGGACTTTACAGAAAGGACATATACTCGTCCCTCGTTGTTGTCCTTGACTTCTTTACGGTCAGAAGTCTGATGGATATTGTCTGACTTTGTCAGACAGATGGAGGATAAGCCACAACAGCAAGAACAACAACAAACTTCACGAGTGCTATTGTAACTGGGATCTATTGCTTAAAGAAAAGCATTCACATTAAGCAACTTTAAATGGGAGACTTTTTCTTATTTTTGGTCTTATCATATCTTTATTAATTATGATCAAAAACACGTGGTATTTTCAGCATTTTTTTTTCTATTTTTATTTAATCAGTTTTGTTCAATTTACTTTGTTTCTTATAAAGTAAGAAATTTTATGTAAAATGAAAAGCGAAAGCTTGTTTAAAAATTTAAAAAAATTTCTGAAACACTGCACGCAGGTTTACAACAAAGCAAAGTGAGTTCCATTAATAATTTTTGCTTATTTAAACAAACAAAAATAATTCGGTATGATTCTTCACTTGTTCACTTTTTTAACAAGTAATAGAAATATCATACCGATTAATTTTAAAAAATCTAAAAACTTCCATTTCAATTCCTATAAATACTAAAAGAAACAAGCAACAAAGAAAAAATAGGTAGAATTTCACTATAGGTCTATAATGTATTTAATGGAAGATTTTAAAATCAAAAGTTTCGATTGCAACTTTTGTTCTTAAATACATTGTTGCATATTCAGTATATCATACTCTTAATAATAAATTTTCTGTTACAAATGTAAGAATATTTTAGAATAGATCCCTATCAAATCTTTTGCTCCCTTCACGATGTAATATTTATAGAAACCATTTCAAAACAAACTGATTATCAGGTTATATTAATTCTTACAAATTAAAGTCTCAATTATGATTAAGAGTTTATTGGCACATTGCAATTAGTCACACAGCAGTATTGCTATATCTAATAATTGAAGATATATACGGCACTGCCAAGAATTATTAGCAGTTAAGTTTAAAATTACAAAAAATTAATAAAAAATGAAGTATGTATTGCACGTAAATATTAAAAAAATTTCTATTGTATTTATTTGAAGGTATTAATTTATAATTATATTTTAATTAAATTGCTTTCCAGATTTAAAACTTCCCATACGGTTTATTAAACGTAGATTCCTAGTACAGTGCACTGAAGCACCAAGAATTATTACAGAGTTAAGATAATTTTTAATGAAAAAATATAAGGAAAAATGACATAAATTTCTACATTGTATTTCTTTTGAGATAATTAATTATTATACTTTGATTAAACTGCATTTCAGACCTTACATTTCCTATATGTTGTATTGAATGTAGGTTCCTATTACAGGCACTGAAGCACCAAGAATTATTAGAGGGCTAAGATAATTTTTAATGAAAAATTATAAGAAAAATAAATGAGGGTTTATAAACGTTGAATAGAGTAAACCATATAAATTTCTATTGTATTTATTTGAAGGTAATGATTTATAATTATATTTTAATTAAATTGCTTTCCAGATTTAAAATTTCCCATACGGTTTATTAAACGTAGGTTCCTAGTACAGTGCACTGAAGCTCCAAGAATTATTACAGAGTTAAGATAATTTTTAATGAAAAAAATAAGTAAAATAAATCAGCGTTTATAAACTTTGAATAGTATAAATCATATGCATTTCTATTGTATTTCTTTGAAAGTAATGATTTATAATTATATTTTAATTAAACTGCATTCCAGATTTAAAATTTCCCATACGGTTTATTAAACGCAGGTTCCTACTACAGTGCACTGAAGCACCAAGAATTATTACAGGGTTAAGATAATTTTTAATGGAAAATATAAGAAAAATATATCAGGGTTTATAAACTTTGAATAGTATAAATCATATACATTTTTATTATATTTATTTGAAAGTATTAATTTATAATTATATTTTAATTAAACTGCGTTCCAGATTTAAAATTTCCCATACGGTTTATTAAACGTAGATTCCTAGTACAGTGCACTGAAGCACCAAGAATTATTACAAGGTTAAAATAATATTTAAGGAAAAAAATATAAGACAAATAAATAAGGGTTTATAAACATTGAATAGTATAAAATAAATTTCTATTGTTTTTTTAAGGTAAATAATTATTATTATATTTTAATTAAATTACATTTCAGATCTTAAAATTCCCATACGATGTATTAAATGTATGTTCTTACTATAGTGCACTGACGCCCTAAGAATTAATTCAGCGTTTAAAGTTATTTTTAATTAAAAATGTAATAAAGAAATGATATCGTTAAACAATAAAAATCATAGAAATTTCTATTGTAATTTATTAAATGTAATTAATTGTTATATTTTAATTAAATTGCATTTCAAATGTTAAATTTTCTATATGGTGTACTGAATATAAGCTCTTACTAATATGAAATGAAGCACCAATAATTAAGAGTTTACCATAACTTTTAATTAAAAATGTAAAAAAGAAATAATGTGAACTTTAAATAGTATAAATCATACACATATCTAATGTAATTATTACTAAGTTTTTAATCAATATATTTTAATTAAATTATGTTCCCTATCTTTAATTTCCTATAGAGATTTATTGAATATAAATTTCAACTACGGCGTATTGAAGCACCAAGGAATAATTCAGGGCTTCCAGTAGCTTTTAATTTAAAATGTAAGAAAGGAATGGTATAATCATTAAATAGTGTAAACCATAAACATTCCTTAGGTAATTATTTATAGGTTATTTGTTATATTTTAATTAAATTATGTTCCTGATCTTAAATTTTCTATAAAGGTTTATTGAATATAAATTTCTACTATGACGTTTTGAAGCACCAAGAAATAATTCAGGACTTCCAGTAACTTTTAATTTAAAATACAAGAAAGGAATGGTATAATCATTAAATAGTATAAACCATAGACATTTCTAAGGTAATTATTTATAGGTTATTCATCAATATATTTTAATTAAATTATGTTCCTGATCTTAAATTTTCTATAAAGGTTTATTGAATATAAATTTCTACTACGACGGTTTGAAGCACTAAGAAATAATTCAGGACTTCCAGTAACTTTTAATTTAAAATACAAGAAAAGAATGGTATAATCATTAAATAGTACAAACCAAAGACATTTCTAAGGTAATTATTTATAGATTATCCATCAATATATTTTAATTAAATTATGTTCCCGATCTTAAATTTTCTATAAAGGTTTATTGAATATAAATTTCTACTACGACGTTTTGAAGCACGAAGAAATAATTCAGGACTTCCAGTAACTTTTAATTTAAAATACAAGAAAGGAATGGTATAACCATTAAATAGTATAAACCATAGACATTTCTAAGGCAATTATTTATAGGTTATTCATCAATATATTTTAATTAAATTATGTTCCTGATCTTAAATTTTCTATAAAGGTTTATTGAATATAAATTTCTATTGCGACGTTTTGAAGCACCAAGAAATAATTCAGGACTTCCAAATAACTTTTAATTTAAAATACAAGAAAAGAATGGTATAATAATTAAATATTATAAACCACAGACATTTCTACGGTAATTATTTATAGATTATTCATCAATATATTTTAATTAAATTATGTTCCTGATCTTAAGTTTTCTATAAAGGTTTATTGAATATAAATTTCTACTACAACGTTTTAAAGCATCAAGAAATAATTCAGGACTTCCAAATAACTTTTAATTTAAAATACAAGAAAGGAATGGTATAATCATTAAATAGTATAAACCATAGACATTTCTAAGGTAATTATTTAAAGGCTATCTATCAATATATTTAAATTAAATTATGTTCCCGAAC
This sequence comes from Pardosa pseudoannulata, assembly GCA_032207245.1. Classification (NCBI taxonomy): domain Eukaryota; kingdom Metazoa; phylum Arthropoda; class Arachnida; order Araneae; family Lycosidae; genus Pardosa; species Pardosa pseudoannulata. Next base: position 59,575,193 of record CM063508.1, read on the forward strand.
TTAAGTTTTCTATAAAGGTTTATTGAATATAAATTTCTACTACGGCGTAGAGAAGCACCAAGAAATACTTCAGCTCTTACACTAAATTTTAGTTTAAAATGTAAGAAAGTAATAGTATAAACATTAAATAGTATAAACACTATAGAAATTTCTATGGTATTTATTTAAAGGTTAATAATTATTATATTGTAGTTAAATAGAATTCCAATCACATGCTTTCTATTGTGGTGTACTGAAAGTAAGTTTCAATTACGTTGTATTGAAGCACCAAGAAACAATTTTTTAGATACAACGAATGAAGTTATGAACTATGGTTGGAAGTATAGAACAGAATAAAATTAACAATTTGTATTGTTTACTTCTGTTATTAAAGGGTATGAAACAGAACATTGAATCTTTATTCGTACCATTAACTCACTTGATTTCAAAATGCTTTAGAAATGTAGCCTTCAGAAGTTTATTGACCCCGTGTCTATCTTATCATCCTGAGAGGATGCAGTAAATCACAGAGGATGGTTCCCTTTTAGACAGTGATGGTTTCCATTTTATGGATTTATCAAACAATCTTTTTATTTCATGGTTTATTATTATGACGAACCCACTTGCAATGCCTTGAGAGAAATTCTTGAGTAGGTGTCAAAGATAGTTAAAAAAAAAGTAGGGGTTTTTTATATATAAAAATAGCTTCTTTATGCAAACATTTCATGAAGGTTTTTGAGGCTTCATCCATTGTAAGGTTTAATCTCTAAATATATTTTCACTCATTCTATTCGAGAAAATAAGTCTTTTGTTTATGTAAGAGTAAAAAGTAGGGTTTTTTAAATATAAAAATAGCATTTTTATGCAAACATATCATGAAGGTTTTTGAGGCTGCATCCATTGTAAGTTTTATTCCTTTAATATATTTTCACTCATTGTTTTCGAGAAAATAGGTCTGTTGTTTATGTAAGGGAAAAAAGTAGGATTTTTTAAATATAAAAATAGCATTTTTATGCAAACATATCATGAAGGTTTTTGAGGCTTCATCCATTGTAAGTTTTAATCCTTAAATATATTTTCACTCATTGTTTTCGAGAAAATAAGTCTTTTGTTTATGTAAGGGAAAAAAGTAGGATTTTTTAAATATAAAAATAGCATTTTTATGCAAACATATCATGAAGGTTTTTGAGGCTGCATCCATTGTAAGTTTTATTCCTTTAATATATTTTCACTCATTGTTTTCGAGAAAATAGGTCTGTTGTTTAAGTAAGGGTAAAAAGTAGGGATTTTTAAATATAAAAATAGCATTTTTATGCAAACATATCATGAAGGTTTTTGAGGCTTCATCCATTGTAAGTTTTAATCCTTTAATATATTTTCACTCATTCTTTTCGAGAAAATAAGTCTTTTGTTTATGTTAGGGAAAAAAGAAGGATTTTTTCAATATAAAAATGGCATTTTTATGCAAACATATCATAAAGGTTTTTGATGCTTCATCCACTGTAAGGTTTAATCCCTAATTATATTTTCACTCATTGCTTTCGAGAAAATAGGTCTTTTGTTTATGTAAGGGTAAAAAGTGGGGGGTATTTAATTATAAAAATAGCATTTTTATGCAAACATATCATGAAGTTATTTGAGGCTTCATCCACTGTAAATTTTAATCCCTAAATATATTTTCACTCATTGTTTTTGAGAAAATAAGACTTTTGTTTATGTTAGGGAAAAAATTAGGATTTTTTAAATATAAAAATAGCATTTTTATGCAAACATATCATGAAGGTTTTTGAGGCTTCATCCACTGTAAGTTTTAAACCCTAAATATATTTTCACTCATTCTTTTCGAGAAAACAAGTCTCTTAAGAATAATAAATATCCATCAACAAATATCACATTTTTAATATATTTTTTAATTTTACTTTATTATTAAAGATATTATATGATTTTCAGTTAGACGTATGAAATTTAAACATTTATATCTAATGCACATTGAATAATTATTCTCTGACATGGGGACAGTCAAACAGTTAAAGATCTAGAATTCAATCAAATCATATACATTTGATTTAAATAAATACATTAAATTAAATTAAGTAATGTTTACGCTTTAGGCTATTTCTTTCAAAAAAGAGCGATTCATGGAAATTTTCTCACTTTTCTTTCAATAAAAAGTCATAAAAGTCATTATTTTGAAATAGGAATAATACCTTATTACTTCAAATATCATTAATATTTCAATATTAAGCTAATGAGAAAATTATACCATTTTGTGATATGCATATAATTCATAAATCATGTGATATGCGTATAAATTCTAAATCAAATTCAAGAATGAAACGTCCACGATTAAGTTCCCGGCTGAAGTGACATGTCCTGCCATCTGTATGCAAAATTTATAACTTTAATTCTTTTATAGAAAGTATTAGTTTTATCAAAGAGCAAAGCCTGTTTCACTTCAAGGTTATTCTATCTCTTCAAACAAAAAAATTTTGTAGTGTATGTATGTAAATGCTTCAGTATTTTCAAAATAAATAATTTATTCTGAAATTAAATATCAACTAATTTTTTTTCTGCTGTTCTCAATTATATAGTATAGTGCAGTAAAATCAATATAAAGACGCTGCAAGTATAGTAAACTTTGAATATTTGAAATTTTTAATTTTGTACATGTTATGGGGCAGTTTTGATAAATTTTGCCATAGATTGAATGAAACCGTAGTTATACCGAATTGAGTTATTTGCATCACGTGACTGTCGGACTATTTAAATATATAAAATGCTTTTTCTGATATATCTCATTTTTTCGTTATTAATTGTGCATAATAGCTTACAGATAATTACTAACAGCCTAATAAAATTTCTCGTATTGATGTAAATGTATATATATATATATATATATATATATATATGTATGTATATATATGTATATATATATATATATATATATATAATATATACATATATATATATATTTTATATTATATATTGGTATATTAAAAATATTATTTACGTATTTTAATATATAATAACTTTTGTTAAATATTCGGGGTTCCTATTTCATTTTCCCTCAGATATAGTTAGTTCAGTTTTTGATATTTAATTGTCATCTCTTTAAACATGGATATTTTGTATTCGTGAATTGTCTTAAAATTATATATTTTTCTTAAATCCTACTTAAAGTGTATTAATAATTGTTGTTAAATTTAAATCTTATAATTTATTTATTACCAAAATATGTGTTTATTTATATTTTGCTTTATTATATTATATATATATATATATATATATATAATATATACATATATAAGTTTATAAATACATATGTCTATACACACATATATGTATATGACATAAGGCTTTTTGTCTCATCTCGCAGGGAATTCCGAACTGATATTTCAGCTCTGCAGTGGAGGAACCGGAAACGAGTGAAAACGAAATGGAACGATTTGATAAAAAAAAAACATAGTTTATTCAGGCAGAAGCTATTACGAATGAACTGTTCGCAAACACTGTACATCTTGTTTAAACAGTTGTCTGTACCTGCCAATCAGAAATCAGTGCAAGTTACATGGATCACTCCAATGACATAGCCCAAGAAAACCTGCTGTTGGCAGGTTTTCTTAAAAGCTATACTAAAGTATTTCTTTCATAAAACAAATCAGCCACTGCATTCTAGCACTTAAAGCAATAGCAGTGGTATTAGGCTCTTTATTTGTATTAATAAACCTCTAACATTATATATTGTTTACACCATTAATCATTGGGATAAGTTAGTAAAATATAATTGCGTTATTTGCATCTTCTTAATATTAAACTCGGCAAATATTAGGGTACTTTTCCAATTTCCTAAATATCAACTCTCAGGTTTCAAAAACTTAATATAAACTGCATTGGCATACAAATGTTAAATATAAGATGTTCTTTAAATGATTATAATTCACTTTTGCGATATGAATAGTAATCTGAATGATCAGAGAGGTGAACTAAATCCGGAACTAATCGAAAGATCGAGAAAAAATTTTAGAGCTTTTGCAAATAGGGACATTTTACATTTAACCAGATTTGATTTCTTTTGGTTTAAACAAATAGGCCAACTTTTTGCAATAGACCAGTTAGATAGACTGGGACCTATTACTTAACAATTCCCAATATTTATGAATAACTAGTCTTAAACTGAATTTCAAACATAAATTATGGTGTGAATTAACTGTTGTCCATTTTTTTACTCTCCAATCATTTATTCTGCGTTTGCAGAAAATTTTCCAATATTTAAAGATCTTTAGTGTTATTAATTATTTCCGTCTCTAAAAATGTTTTTACTTTACAAATGCAATTTATTAACACTTAAATCTGGATATCATTCAAATTTAGATCGAGTGCTTATTCAATACTTACAATATCTTTACAGAAATCTGCTGTAAAATAAATCTTCATTTATCAATGTTAAGACTTTTAATTCTTCTAATTATATTCATCAGAAATGTAAGCATTAAAATTTCTGACTCTGCTTTATCCTTGAAATATAATTATTTTATATTTCTTTTTGGCAGTATGCTTAATTTGAGTTATTCAAAATATACTTAAGAGTAATTATGTTTTGTAGTTGTCTAATTGCTCTTAATCTCATTTAGGAGAATGACATAATGTGAACTTAAGGAGAAAACTGTAAAATTATGTAAGAGTAAAGATTAAAAAAAATCCCACAAGGCATTTAAACTTGAGAAACCACTATATTTAAGTCTTAAGCATTCTCAAGTAGAAATGCCAATTTTGACAACTAAATCTGAAAACATAATTTAGAAGTTGATGTACTTTGAAATTGCTTCTTCATTTCAACAATTAAAGACGTAGAAAATTCTCATCACGATTTATTCCCAGTGAACGAGTTCTCAGAGAATTGTCAAAGAAATTTTGAAGGGCGCAATTTGTTGCTCTTTTTCCATAGAAAGATTAAAAATGTCTATTCTGTATTCTAGAATTGTAAATCATTGCTTTCATTTTTAGTCTTTTGTGCTCTTGTCGCCTGAAAGCCCTGTTTTATTTATTCATACGTCTTCTAGTTCGCTACTTCTGTGGTTGGCACCCAACCAAGTTTATTTTCTTCTGGATAATATTTTGCCCGAATTGTTGCAGAATATTAACTAAGAAATCATATTGCAGTCTTTTTCTCTTATGTTTGTACGTAAACCACTATTTCTTGTCTTTATGCTTTTGAACTTTATTTTATAACTAGCAAGTGTGCCCGTGCTTTGCTGCGGTGAACTTAATGTATTATTTTTAAACAATGATTTTTTTTTTTTGCTAAATCTTAAATCAAGTACAGTTCTTCAGTAAACAGTATTTATTCTTTTTTTTTTTCCTATTACTATATACTCTTTTCTTACATTTTCTTACAACGTTATTACTTAGTACTTGAAATAAAGCAAGTAATAGAAGTTTGTTTTCTTGGTGGTAGATAAATAGTTTTATCAACATGAAACCATTTTTGTAAATAAACAAAAAAAAAATACTTGACAATGAAAATACAAAATAAATCAAGAAGTTTGTTTTCTATAAGATAAACTAGTTATTATTTACTTCTTTTTTGCTCCTAAATATTTTACTTTTTAAGTCTTATCATTTCTCAAGTAAAAATTTTGACAAAAATCTGAAAAAAATAATTTAGAATGAGTACTTATAAATTGCTTTTCATTTGCGTCAATTAGACGTAGAAAATTCTCATCACGATTTATATCCCAGTGAACGATTCTCAGAATTGTCAAAGAAATTTTGAAGGCGCAATTTGTTGCTCTTTTTTCATAGAAAGATTAAAAATCTATTCTGTATTCTAGAATTGTAAATCATTGCTTTCATTTTTAGTCTTTTGTGCTCTTTGAAAAGTTTTATTTATTCATACGTCTTCTAGTTCGCTACTTCTGTGGTTGGCACCCAACCAAGTTTATTTTCTTCTGGATAATATTTTGCCCGAATTGTTGCAGAATTTTAACTAAGAAATCATATTGCAGTCTTTTTCTCTTATGTTTGTACGTAAACCACTATTTCTTGTCTTTATGCTTTTGAACTTTATTTTATAACTAGCAAGTGTGCCCGTGCTTTGCTACGGTGAACTTAATGTATTATTTTTAAACAATGATTTTTTTCGTGCATAAATCTCTAAATTCGTCACAGTACAGTTCGAGTCATTAACATATTTATATATTTCTACTGTGAACGTCTTATAACAATATTCAATTTTTATACTACTGTATTACTACTGTACGTTGATTAGCAACGTTAATAGATCTTGACTTATTAGGTGGTAGAATAGGAAGCAGAGGTTTTGACAGCAACAGTGCTCATTTTGGTGGTATTAATAAATGTTATCGAAAATTAAGGAAATTTATACAAAATCAAGGAGTTTTGTATGAAACAGAAACACACATTCGTATGACAATATGTATATAAAGATAACTATATAAAATGATAGGTTTATTTGCCCATGAATCTGAAATTTGACTTTTTGTTGATGAATATTGTTGATAAACATTTCATTTCGTAAAATTACAAATTAAATTTAAAATGAGTTCTCATATAAATCTAGAATTTGCGTCCCATAGGAAGATAAGTGAATCACTTTATATCTCTTTCCAGGTCAAATCGACTATACTACTCAGACGATGTTTCAATAATAAAAATAAGAAATGAAATAAATCAATATTTAAAGTTTGGTCATAATGGAAGAAAAATATCATTTTTTACCTATTTTTGTCATAAATTAAATTTTAATCTCCTCTTTTTACATAAAACTAAAACAATTACTTAGTACATTGCTAGAAATATTGCTTCTTTCACTTAGTTATGATCCTAAATTAAAAAATTAATCTTTGAGCTTAACCTAAAAAATTACTTGGAATAATGACATGAAACGCTCCAAAAAAAAGGAAGTTTCGTTAAAAATTTACAAAAAACTTAGGGATATACCTAAGAATTTCCCAAATTTTCACGGCGATTGAATGCCTGGTTTTTGAGTCTATCGAGTAAAGACAGACAGACACAAATTCATTTATATATATATATATATATATATATATATATATATATATATTTGTCTATTAATCCTTCTTTCATGTAAGGTTCTTAAAGATACTTACAATAAAAAAAATCACTATTACTTAGTACAATGAAATAGACCAATAAATCAAGAAGTTTGTTTTCTTCGGAAGATAAACTAGTTTTATTATTTACTTCCTTTTTTGCTCCTAAATTACTATTACCTCTTTCTTACAGAATTCTTACAACATTAAAAAATTACTTAGTACAGTGAAATAGACTAATAAATCAAGAAGTTTGTTTTCTTCGGAAGATAAACTAGTTTTATTATTTACTTCCTTTTTTGCTCCTAAATTCTATTACCTCTTTCTTACATAATTCTTACAACACTAAAAAAATTACTTAGTACAATGAAATAGACCAATAAATCAAGAAGTTTGTTTTCTTCGGAAGATAAACTAGTTTTATTATTTACTTCCTTTTTTGCTCCTAAATTACTATTACCTCTTTCTTACAGAATTCTTACAACATTAAAAAATTACTTAGTACAATGAAATAGACCAATAAATCAAGAAGTTTGTTTTCTTCGGAAGATAAACTAGTTTTATTATTTACTTCCTTTTTTGCTCCTAAATTACTATTACCTCTTTCTTACAGAATTCTTATAACATTAAAAAATTACTTAGTACAATGAAATAGACCAATAAATCAAGAAGTTTGTTTTCTTCGGAAAATAAACTAGTTTCATTATTTGCTTTCTTTTTGCTCCTAAATTACTATTACCTCTCTCTTAAAGCATTCTTGCAACACTGAAAAATTACTCAGACCGATAAAATCTTGAGCAGGTATATTATTTACCTTAAATTTTTTTCTCTGCTTGGCACAGCCTCTTTTATGCAATGCCATAAAGTGAAATATGTGAAATGTTTCTTTGTCCAAGAAATATTAAATGCTTGATTCACAACCACATTTATATTGCTTATGACAGAACTGACAAAAAGCCTTCATAAATATTTTTATATTAATGATACTCATTTCCTCGAGAATCCCTAAAATGAATTACGTTCGTTTACTCTCCAATTCAATATCGATGTTGTTTCAAACATAAACAATTACATCAAACTATCAGCTTAAATACTTATAAAAAGAGTACTTTATGTGTACTTTGTGGACAAATTTCATAACTACAATCTGTTTCGTATTTCTCAATTGTTTAAATTGTCACTGTGGGTAATACAATGTACATATTTTTACTTAATTGTAAACGTTTAAACCGATAAAATAGCAAGGATAAAGGTATTAATTTTTTTTAATTTCAGCCAATTCACTTTCTGTTGTCGGTCTGGCTTTTTAAGGCTTCAGAAAGGCTGTGTTTATTTCAGAATTTAGATTCACTTTTAGAATATATTACACCATTTTCCCGAATATAAACTATTAAATATGTAATAAAACATGTCAGTTTCAAACATTAAAAAACACATTTTATTTTAATTTTCTACATAAACTTCATAAACACTGTATTTTCTTTATTCTTCTAATTATCTAAAGGAAAAATAAATACATTTTTTGCAGAATTATTTAACCAGAGTCACAGTACATATACTAATAGTATATGTAAGTCCAATCTCAATAAAGATAAATAGAATTTTGTTAGATTTGATCAGGTAATTAATCACTGATTAGCTCTAATGGGTTTTCTTGAGATCGGGACTAAATACATAGAAAATTAAAGTGTAAATATTTACTTTGAAAACGACCACCCAATTACCATAACAACAGAATAGATTTTTCATTTGAAAAAAAATGGAGAAATAGAACTTAAAGACAAAGAAAAAAATTTTAAATTAAATAATTCATGAAGTAAATTGTGCTAATAAAGCTGAATTTATTCTATTGTAAACATCATCTTCACTATTTTAGCCCATAATTAAAAGAAAATCATATAAAATGGTTCCGAAATTGAGCCACCAAACAATATTTAGGATTAATGGAATAAGGTTTGTCGACTTAAGATTGAATAAACAAAAATGGCTCAGTTGAATTTAAAATAGAAGAAATATTCCAAATCAAAACTGATAAGCTTAAATAAGTCGAGTAAATTGGAAAAATATTGTATTGTCTGGAAACATATTCTAAACCCTCTCAGATGAATTAAATTGCTTACAGGATATCAATTTTTTCAGCATTAATTAAAAGAAAAATGTGTAAAAAGGTACCAAAATAGGGTTGCCAAACGCAATTTAAATTTTTAAAAAGTATTATGAAGGTATTAGATGGGAGGGCTTTTACAAAAAAAGCGTTCCTATACCTACACCCTGCAAACATCCATACCATTTGGCCTCTGTATAGTCTTTTCAGAGTTTACCTGAATCACCATCCAAAACCTCGCCAAAGGCAAAGATGACGACCCTCCACACATTGGCCTTCTAAGAACGTTATCGAAAACCACTTTATAGAAGAATATTAATCAGCCTTTAATTTTAAATGCGTGTCTGATCCCCAGACCTCAACTCTCAATGATTTTCAGCTGTGGGACCATTTGAAACTTCTAGTCAGTCTTGATAAAAAAAAAAACGATACATAACCTGAAAGACACCGTTTCCGACCTGTTCTCAGCATTTCCGCGGACAGTCTGCAGTGAACTATAGAACATTCTATCTGCTATCTCACGATTTCAAAATGGAAGCTGAAAATCATGGTTGTCATGCTGAACATCTATTGTACATTTTTTTACAGTAAATGTTGGTTACATATATAAAAACGACCTGTGGTGATTGAATTTTGAACTAAGGTGCCAAAATATGGTTTTCAAACGCAATTTAGATTTTAAAATAGTATTATGAAGGTATATATATAGGAGTGTTTTTATAAAAAAAACATTTCTACATCTACACCTCACAAACATTTGAACCATTTGACAACTCTATAGTCTTTTCAGTGTTGACTTGAATCACCATTCATAATCTCGCCAAAAGCGAAAATGAGGCTCCTCCACACATTACTCTTCCTGTTAAGAAAGTTATCGAAAGCCACTTTACAGAAGAAAGTTTAATCAGCCTTCAATTTCTAAATGTGTGCCCTGATACCCAGACCTCAACCCTCAACTATTTTTAGTTTTAGGAGTATTTGAAATTTCTAGTCAGTCTTGATAAACCAAGAACTATACCTAGCCTGAAGGACAACATTTCATGACATGTTCTCAGCATCTCCCCAGACGCACTTCAGTGAACTATAGCACATGCTATCTGCTATAATAAGATTACAAATGGAAGCTGAAAATCATGGCCGTCATGCTGAACATCTCTTGTACAATTTTTAGAGTAAATGTTGGTTAAATATTTAAAAACAACCTCTGGTGATTGAATTTTGAACTAAAATGCCAAAACATAGTTGCCAAACGCAATTTAGATTTAAAAAAATTATCACGAAGGTATATATAGGAGTGTTTTTATAAAAAAAGCATTTCTATGCCTACACCTCACAAACATCTGTACTATTTGGCATCTCTATAGTCTTTTCAGTGTTGACCTGAATCACCATTCATAATCTCACCAAAAGCCAGGATGAGGCTCCTCCACACATTACCCTTACTGTTTAGAATGTTATCGAAAGCCACTTTATAGAAGAACGTTTAATCAGCCTTCAATTTCTAAATGTGAGGCCTGATCCCCAGTCATCCACCCTCAACGATTTTTAGCTTTGGGAGCATTTGAAACATCTAGTCAGTCTTGATAAACCAAGAACTGTACCTAACCTGAAGAACAGCATTTCACGACATGTTCTCAGTATCTCCCCGGACAGACTTAAGTGAACTGTAGAATATTATATCTGCTATCTTACGATTTCAAAATGGAAGCTGAAAATCATTGCCGTCATGCTGAACACGTTTTGTGCATTTTTTACAGTAAATGTTTGATAAATAATTAATTAATCAAAAATGACCTCTGTTGATTGAATTTTGAATTAAGGTGCCAAAATATGATTGCCAAACGCACTTTAGAATTTTAAAAAGTATTATGAAGGTATTAGATAGAAATGTTTTTATAAAAAAGCATTTCTATACCTACACCTCACAAACATTCGTACAATTTGGCCTTGCTATAGTCTTTTGAGTGTTGACCTGGATCACCATTGATAATCTCGCCCAAAACCAAAATGACGCTCCTCCACACATTAGCCTTCCTGTTAAGAACGTTTTTGAAAAACACTTTACAGAAGAACGTTTACTCAGCTGCTACTTTCCAAATGTGCGGCCTGATCCCTAGACCTCAACTCCTAACTACTTTTAGGTTTGGAAGAACTTGAAACATCTAGTCAGTCTTGATAAACCAAGAACTATACTTAACCTGAAAGGCAGCATTTCACGACATGGTCTCAGCATTTTTCCGGACACACTGCAGTGAACTGCAGAACATGCTATCTGCTATTTAGCGATTTCAAATGGAAGCTGAAAATCATGGCCGTCATGTCTTGAACATTTTTTTAAAGTAAACGTTGGTTTAATATTTAATTAATCAAAAACTACTTCTAGTGATTGAATTTTGAATGATTTTTTTTATTCTCTTAATCAGATTTCCACCCCTTTATTATGTTCTACACAACATTTCTTAACTTTCTGAACAATAGTTTCGACTACAGACAACTTCAGTAATGGAGAAGAACACCTTAATGACATAGATATAGATATATAGATATAGATGTATAGATATAGATTTATAGATATAGATATATAGGTATAGATATATAGATATAGATGTATAGATATATAGATATATAGATATAGATATAGATGTATATATATAGATATAGATGCATAGATATAGATATATAGATATAGATTATAGATTATAGATATAGATATATTGATATAAATATAGATATATAGATATAGACATATAGATATACAGATATAGATATAGATATATAGATATAGATATAAATATATAGATATACAGATATAGATATAGATATAGATATATAAATATATAGTGCGTAAAGTGATAGAGAATGACAAAGAGATTTGCAGATCATTGAATTTAAATCATGTACATATCTTCACAATGTCTGATATCTTAAAAATAAGTGTATTTTCTCTTATATCCTGACATATTTAAAATAATAAAGTAGACAAAAAACAGAATTGATGTAACAAAATAATCATTTAACTGCAAAACTTTAATTTCATTATGTGTTTGCTAAGTTTGACATTTTGGAAGAAATGCATTTCATATTTTTTGCCGAATTCGGAAAGTCTGGTGGTTCTTTTTGAATACTCATAGAAACAAAATATCACACCATTGATGCAAGACAGAGAAAGCTGTAAGTCAAACATATTAAAATATTAATTATTTTAAATATAATTAAGTATTCATGTTTTACATTTATAAGCGCAATATTTGTTCTAGAACAATAAATTTTTCTCTTATTTTAGAACAATTTGCAAGAGATTTAGCTTCTATAAAAAATAAGTATTTACTGATGCGTAGGCTGACCTTAGTGACGAGAGTTTGACCTTAATTTAAAATCCTCGATTCTTTATTCATGAAGTAGACAAAAATTTTAAGGAGAGTCAGGGAGTAAAAGCAGATTTTCTGTCTATCGAGAACATATCTTACTCATAAAAGTCGAGCATTTTGTGGGAAATAACACATGGTATGTCTAGTTTCATTTTTTATATATATACAGCACGTCAGCTATTTAAAAGATCAAAAATACGGTTAAACGGTCGAAAACTAAACGTTCTATGCTTAGCTCTCCACTCAGCAAACGGCACTTGGCCCTATCACCAAGGCAACTCGCTGTTCTATCTCAACAACTTTCCGTGATATCTGAAAGAACACTGGCACGAATCAGCAATTTCCTTTTCTTTTCAAGTTGAGAACCATAGATACAGAGTTAGGAACAATCGCTTTTGGATTCAAGTTTCACGTATTTGTTTTTTTCTCTTTATCTGGATCCGAGATTATGTGTGGAAAATAGCAAAGAGACACACGCTAGGGCGTAATGAACAGTAGCGCAATAGCATCATAAGTGAATTTATCGATAGTCACTAGTTGGCACAATCAGGACTTACAAGAAATCTTCTGACATTAAATCTGGGTCGAGATTCATAATTAACGATGAATACTGTATCTTTAAAGTGAAAGTATTTGTGAGTTTTTAATATTTCATACTTTAAATATATCGTATATAAACTGAAGAAATACAAAATTAAATAAATCGATACATAATTTACTTCAATGAAAGTAATCGGAAACAAAGAACATCAGGAAAATTTGGATATATAATACTGAAACACAAGTGCGAAACTTATATTCTTAATAAACTACACATGCTTAAAACTATCCTCCACGTGGTACACATTATGACAAATATCATATACCTAAACTGAAAATATTTATAAATTTTTAATACTTCATGCTTGAAGTATAACTCAAATAAAGTGGAAAAGTACAAGAACATAAATAAATCAAAGCATATGTTACCCAAATACAAATGATCGGAAATTCAGAATAGTAGTAAAAATGATAATATATATATGCTACTGAAATACAAATTGATAACCTGTATTCTTTATACACATTCTGCGTGGGTAAAAGGATCGTCCAAGCTATACAAATTATTGGAATAAAAAATTATTTGAAACCTATTTACCATAGATTTGGTTTTGAACCTGATAATTAATGAAAAATATTAGATACCTAAATTGAAAATATTTATAAATATTTAATACTTAGTGTTTGAAGTATAACGAAAATAAAGTGGAAAAGTACAAAAGCATAAGTAAATCAAAGAATATTTTACCCAAATACAAATGATCGGAAATTGAGAGCAGTAGTAAAATTGATAATATATATATGCTACTGAATTACAAATTGATAACCTGTTTTGTTTATACACATTCTACGTGGGTAAAAGGATCGTCCACGCTATACAAATTATTGGAATCAAGAATTATTTGAAACCTATTTAGCATGAATTTGGTGTTGAATCTGAAAGATTAATAAATTGAATATATTTATAAATTTTTAATACTTCGTGTTTGAAGTATAACGCAAATAAAGTGGAAAAATACAAAAACATAAGTAAATCAAAGCCATATTTTACCCAAATACAAATGATCAGAAATTGAGAAGAGTAGTAAAAATGATAATATATATATGCTACTGAAATACAACTTGATAACTGTATTGTTTATACACATTCTGAGTGGGTAAAATGATCTCCACGCTATACAAATTATTGGAATCAAGAATTATTTGAAATCTATTTACCATAGATTTGGTGTTGAACCTGATAATTAATGACAAATATCAGATACCTAAATTGAAAATATTTATAAATTTTTAATACTTCGTGTTTGAAGCATAACGCAAATAAAGTGAAAAGTACAAAACCATAAATAAATCAAACCCTGTTTTACTCAAACTAAAATGATCGGAAATTTATAACAATGTTAAAAATTGATAATATATATATATATATATATATATATATATATATATGCTACTGAAATACAAATTGGTGACTACTATTGTTTATACACATGCTGCGTGGGTAAAAAAGATCGTCCACGCTGAGCAAATTATTGGAATAAAAAATTATTTGAAATCTATTTACCATAGATCTGATGTTGAACTTGATAACTAATGACAAATGTCCTACACCTAAACTGAAAATATTTATAAATTTTTAATACTTCATGCTTGAAGTATAACTCAGATAAAGTGAAAAAGTACAAAAACATAAATCAAAGCATATTTTACCCCAATAGAAATGATCGGAAATTGAAAACAATAGTAAAAACTGACAATTCATATATGCTTCTGAAATACAAATTTGGAACGTGTATTGTTTATACAAATGTTGCTTCAGTAAAAGGATAGTCTTCGTTGTACAGATTATTGGAATCAAGAATTACTTGAAATCTATTTACCATAGATCTGGCGATGAACCTGATAATTAATGACAAATATCCTATACCTAAACTGAAAATATTTATAAGTTTTTGATACTTCATGTTTGAAGTATAATGCAAATAAAGTATAAAAGTACAAAAACATAAATAAATCAAAGCATATTTTACCCAAATACAAATGATCTGAGAACAGTAGAAAAATTGACAATATATGTACTACTAAAATACAAATTCAGAACTTGTGTTGTTTATACACATGCTGCGTGGGTAAAAGGATCGTCCACGCTGTACAGATTATTGGAAAAAGAATTATTTGAATTCTATTTACAATAGATCTGATGTTGAACTTAATAATTAATGACAAATATCATATACCTAAACTAAAAATATTTATAAATTTTTAATACTTCATGTTTGAATTATAACGCAAATAAAGTGGAAAAGTACAAAAACTTAATTAAATCAAAGCATATTTTACTGCAATACAAATGATCAGAAATTGCGAACAATAGCAAAACTGGCAATATATATAAGCTACTGAAATACAAATCTGGAACTTGAATTATTTGTAATAATATAAATTCTGTGTAAGGAAAGGGCTCATCTACGGTGTACTAGATGCCGAAATCAAGAATCATTTCAATCTGTTAACCGTAGATCTTTTATTGAATTTGATAGCTAATGACCGATGATTACTTTATCCAAAAAACTGAAGATATTTATGAATGTTTCATATTTACATAATCGAATACAGAATAAACGCAATGTAGGCAATTAATAACGTAATAAATAAATAAATGTATAATTTATCTCATTATAAAAAATAGGAAATCGGAAAAAAATCGAAAAAATTGACTATTTAATTATGCAAAGGTACAACAGATGCCTGTAACTTTTCTTTGTGGAAAAAAAGCTCAAATACCATCATGGTTTGTTATTACTCTTGTGAATAAGGAATTTCCCTGTCAAACATTTAATTTAATATTATCAACATGACATTGCAATATGGGGTTTTATACTAAAGGTCTAAGTTAAACGAAGTAATGAGTTCATGATGTTTAATAGCGGTAAGAGTTTAGAAAAATAAATCGTCAGAAAATACCAAACTAAATGCTACTTAAAATTTATAAATTTTGTGGTACATATATTCCTTCCCTTTTGTTAAAGTTCCTTATATCTAAGAGATCTAAAATTTCTTTTTCAATCTGTTTATTTTAAGATATTTCTTTGAAATTCCATCTCAGATTTTTAAAAGGTTAGTTGCCTTAACCATTGTATTTAAAGAAACAAGAATTATAGACTATTTTCTTATAAGACATAATGTATCACATTAAGCATATATAAATAATTAAAAGGACGTAATGCAGAAAAATAAAAATTTATTGGTAAAAAATGCATTTACTACAAAAAGATTCTTACTTTTCATAAATACTATAAATTACATAAACATTTATAAATTACACAAAGTTGTATTTACATAAAGAACTTAAAACTATACCTTTGAAAAAAAATCCTAAGTCTAATATCCCTAGTTGTATTAAATTTAACAAATATAATATAGTAATAATTATTTCTATTATTACAGTAATAATATATTATAGTATATATATTATAGTAATAATATATTTCTACCCTAGAGCTAAAAGACAATTTTTATCCAAGAAAAATTTAATAGTTATCGATAATTGTTATGCAGAAAATATAAATTTTACGGACATAATTATAAAATCACAGATAACATATTTAAACTAAAAATTTCAAAACCGAAATTCTTCACATAGAAGTTCAGTTAATTACGAAGAAAATGCTACAATGCTGAATAAATTATTACATTTGAAAGCTATTAACACATTAATGCTCAAGTCATTTCTGCAGAGTAGATATTCATGCAGATATTAAAAATAAAATATTCTCAAAAATATATAAAGTTTGAATATTACAGATTGTCTTCATTAGTAATTAGCTACCATTTTACTTATCATATGATGCCAGTTATAAAAAAAACAACTTCGTAATAGTTGATTTATTTGGTATTACTCATAAACATAGTACCTTAAAAGGAAGTTTCATAACTGATAAAGCTATTCTTCATTATCTAGAAAAAATTAATGTTATCAAAGAATTATTTGGTTTGGTTTGGAGAACTACGGTTTACTGTTTTGCACACGAGGGCTAATGAGACCGGGACCTACTGCTTAAAGACGATTCCGAACAGCTACAAACATCCATGCCATAGTGTGATTCGAACCCACGAACTCCGGTACGATCAACGACAATCAGTGCACTGTAACGGCGTGATTTAGCGGTGTATCGTCATCAAAGAACTTTGCTTTGAGAGATGGACTTGTGTGGATACAAAAGGATTGTTTTCCCCGGCACCACGAAGTCTACATTGCTGTGCCCTATAGTAAAGGAACAATATGCCAGACAACACGGCACCTTCACTGACAGCCGAAAAAATGATCGCGGGAACGACAAAGGATTTGCCGCTACTCAGATGTAGCCTAGTTAAGAATTCCAGGGACCTCTGGCTTTGCGGCCGATGATTGCTTAACCCGGAAAAATCCAGTTGGTCGAAGGTGAGGTCATCGCTAGGTGACCCAATAATGAAATTGTGGGTGAGGTCCCTCTCTTAGAGGCCCCTCCCCTAGAAAGAGACGAAAGAAGATTTGTGTTTTTTTAGAGAAGTTAGTTAGCTAGCAACCAGCTAATTCAGAGGTCGCCTTGACCAGTCTCTCTACCGGAGAGTTTTTTGCTATAATCCCACCTCGGGATCTTTTCTTTAAGGAGAAGCCCACATCGGCTAACTCGGAGGTCGCCTCGACCAGTCTCTCCATCGGTGAGTTTTATGTAGCCAAATCCCGCCTTGGGATATATCTCTTGCTGAGATTGAAGCGATACCCTGTGCTTTGGGTTTCTTTCCTTTTCTAATATAATCCTCTTCAGGATTGTTTACAGTTCTTCAGAACTAACTGTGCTCAGATCTCCTACCTATACTTCAGAGAACTTTCGAGAGAGCTTCGAATTGTTCTTCCGTCTAATCACCCATATTTCGGCAGAGACTGAATTTAGTTTAGGTACCCGTATCTACTCAGGCCTACGTGTACTAATCACTTACCTGTGATTAGAAATTGTTTTTATAGTGGTGAAATGGTGTATATAGCAGAAGTGAAATAAATTCATTATTCAAGATACACCTGATTCTTCTCTCTGTCACCTTAAACAGGGACCGGATACGTTACAGCACTAACCAATTGTCCAGCGTTCGGCCAAAGAGCTTTGACTATCAGAGACTGTCCTCAGTAGTGATTAACTGTCCTTTTATGAATCATTCGACAGTCCAATAAATAAAAGAAATTGACCCAGAAAGTGGGAGCGTCTCAGGAAATGATAAAGCAAAATCGCTCCATACAGCTGGACAAATCAAAATATACTTTCCCGTAATAGGAGCAAAGGAAGAAACGATACAATTAGGGGAGCCCACTAAGTGAAGCCAAAAAAGATGATTCCTCAGCAAGTCATGGCCAGTCCTGATTCTAAAAGGAGCCACTCCAATAGCTCTGGGAAGAGAGGGGCATACTCTGTTATTTATGAGAGATGACCATCTCCTCCCAGAGGAAATGACTCTGAAACGGCAGATACTAGATTTTTTCTTAATGTAGTCTCTGATGATTATTTTTATGTTCCTAAAAATAGCACCAACAGTAGGTTGAACTAAATAACAACACTCTTTGGCTAGTGTGTCAGCACGCTCATTGCCGTAGATACCTTAGTAACTGGAAATCCATTGTAAAACCGTATCAACCCCTCAATCTATCAAAGAGCTAATTCGACTGTTACATTCAAATTCAAAGAATGTTATGGTTAAGTTTTATCTGGTAATGGCTTGAATGGCAGCCCTGGAATCAACAAACGAAACGATCTAATTTTTGTAGTATTTTCAATTGTTCTAAGGGCTAAACAAATTCCCTATATCTCAGCATCAAAATTGTATCGGAAATGTCCAACAACATCCCTGAGTGGAAACATTTCAGCATACAAACGAGCACTTGCCTTTCCATTAGCCGTTAGTAAAAATCTAGTAAAAAGTAATCAGAAAGTGTAGTAAGAAATCTAGTAAAGTAAAAGTCTAGTAAAAAGTAATATAATCAAAAAACTTTGAATATTAGAGACTATTGTCATTAATGAGTAGATGTTCTTTTGTTTATCATATGATGCCATTTAAAAAATGAAAATTTCGTGATCGTATATTTATACAGTATCACGTATAAACATAGTATTGTATAATGAAGTTTTATACAGTCGAACTTCGATAACTCGACTTCCTATAAGTCGAATAATCCGCTAACACTAACTTTTAATCAAGTCCCGAATCATTTTTATAGTTTTCTTTAAAAAACTGTCTCGATAAGTCGAAGTTTTTGAGATAGATATTCCTGGTAAAAAACACAATTCTGTTCAAAACTTCGAATGCCAGTCCACTCGTGACCTTCGAGAAAGCACAGGACATTACATCTTACAACAATACCTGGAGACCACCGAAGGTATAGACAACACCCTATTTAACTTTGTTCAAAAATTAGATGACTTTGTAAATGCAAAAAAACTTAAAAATAATTGTTTTTCTGAAATGAGATTTACATGGTATGTATACTAATTAATACGTAATGAGGCCAAATTTCTTGAGCTTTAATAAAACTTTTGAACCCATTCTTCTCTTCTTGTTTACATAGGCTATTAAAAAATTTAAATTTGTACAACTATAGTATTATAGCACATATCAAACCAATTAAACCATGTCGACCAATTTTCAGTGCCAGTTAAGAGGAATGGTAGGTAACTCCAATAACTCGGACTTCGGATAAGTCGAATATTTTTGGGGGGTCCCTTGGGACTTCGAGTTATTGAAGTTCTGTGATGAGGCGATTTAGATCTGTTATATAATTGATTCATTCATACAAGAAGTAAAATGTTCGGGATCTAAATCTGACCTCTTCACATCTTTGTAAAGAGATGGGGGACCATAAATTTCTATTCAACGGATATTGTTGTCTTGTACGGTGGTCTCGGGTGGGGTTCTGATCCCAGTCCCAGATTAGAATTCCGTCTTCGTACTTGACATTAAATAAGAATGTACCTTTATGGAGTATTTATGAGTCCCTAAGGGACAGTGCCCAATTTGAAGGGATAAGGTTTGGCACGTTGGCGGTCTCAAGGCGGGGTTGAAGCAGACCAATGAAATTCTTACAACTATCCCGATTGGGCGACAAGAAGGACGAGGGGACAAGGTTGAAATAATTAAATTCGAAAAATCTAAAAGATGAGATGATGGTACGGAGGTCCCAAAAGAAGGTGTTCGAAAGTCGGGAGTCCAGTCGGTCCGACGGAAGTTGTTCGTGAGTCCAGAGGAGAAAGTGCTCGATAGTCCAGACTAGGAGAGTCCAG
The DNA here is from genome assembly GCA_032207245.1 of Pardosa pseudoannulata. NCBI lineage: Eukaryota > Metazoa > Arthropoda > Arachnida > Araneae > Lycosidae > Pardosa > Pardosa pseudoannulata. Next base: position 59,595,564 of record CM063508.1, read on the forward strand.
CCAAGTCCGTCAGGAAGTGTTCCTGCACCAAATAGTACGGCCGCACCCCAAAGACTCAGGAGGAAGTCCCTGAGGAGACCAACGGATGATATATAGATTCCCTCTCCTGATCAGCCATAGACACCTTTCAACCAGAAGTGTTCCGGGACCAACATTTTAGACCCACAAAGGTACCCCAAATTTACATATATTTTTGAAATTGAGATTAGGTCCTCTATCTAGTTACAAAATTACTCAAGTATATAAAAAATTTGTCAGAACTAATTTAGAAGATGTTGACAAAGCTTATTTTATGAAAATTAGCATCAGTTTTGTATGTAAATAGATGTATATGTATTATAATAAATTTACTTTTTTTAATATTAAGCTAGTCTCGGTTGCTGTCAATTTTTTTATCTGTTAGTTTATTTTCATTTTTATGTCTGTAGTATCTCAGAACCTGTGGTTAAATTTAGTACAAAAATACTTAACACAACGCAATTAAAAATAAATCACCACTATACATTTGATCACAGGTTGATACTCAAATATAAATGAGGACTACACGACAAGTTTGACTGTAATTAACAAAGCTTTTCGTCATTCTTCAGTAGAAGTCATGTTATTAAATAATTTTGAATATTAGAGATTGTTCTCATTAATGATTAGCTGTCCTTTTATGCAAGTTTTGATGCCATTTAAAAAAAGTAAACTTTGTGATTGGAGATTTATATGGTATCACATATAAATATAGTACTGTAAAATGAAGCTCTATAAGTGATAAAACTATTCGTTATTATTTCGATGTAATCTATATGTAAGGCGTGAAAAATCATAAAATGTCCATAAAAAGAAGAAAACAATAAATAATAGTATATTCTCGAAAATTCTGTGTTGTTTCTTTGATTTCCATCTACTTCGCAGAAAACTCTTTCTGAGAAACCCTAAAAATTCTACAAGCTATTCTTTAGCTGTCTCTAAAAAGGGCGCTAGGCCATAATGGGTTAAAATGGTACAGTGAATAGTACCTTATGTTCATAAAAACTGAATTTGACGTATTTCATACCAGAACATTTGAAGTATTTTCTATAGTTTCGTACAAGTACGAATAAATCTTTTTGAGAAAGAAAAGAAATCCATATTGAATCATGAATAAAAAGAACTGTCTGTCTGGCAGATGTTCCTAGTTTCAAATTTTGTACTAAAAAAGAGAAATGTCTCGTTCAAATAAATCTGGTTGAATGTGCCAGTTCTGAAAATTTTGCATTCTGATTGAATTTTATTACATAATATTATTTCCTATACAATGTTTTTTTTCTCTTTATGAGACTAACTATATTTTGGGCAAATATTTGTAAATTATGTTTAATATGAATTTATTTTAAAGTGCAACTGATTATAAAAAATTAAAGTATGAAAATTAAAATATGTATTAATGCACTTATATTTTAATTTTCATTTTCACACGACATTGATTCTTTGTATCTCTATTATATTATTTTTATTTACTTTGTAGGTTAAATCAGCACAATTATCGTTTCTTTTAAACATTCAAAGTAAGTTTCGTTTCGAATGCTATGTATCTTCTCTGAGCATTGCATTGTTTAAGCATTGCTATCTGACGGAGATCTGAAGCGTTAATATTCGTAATAATGAGACTTTTATCATACAATTATTTCTTTCTAAACCGAATTTCTTAGAGATTAAAATGCTTCCTTTCCTCTGTATCATTATTGTAAGAGCTCTTCGATGTAGCCCCCTCAAGTTCAGAGTTGGAACTAAGTCCTTATGCAAATAAAATATAAATTCAGTGTGGTCGATAAAACATCACTTAGCGGGACTTATTATTCCAAAATAAGATTATTAAAGCATTTTTTAGAATAATCTACAAATTTAACATTTTGTTCAACACAAAGTTAAATTACAATAAGAATGGTATAATCGCCTCTCGAAAATGTCCCTCAATATACAATGTATAGATTGGTTTGATTTGGTTTGATTTGAAGTGCTACGGTCTACTTTTTGAAACACGAGGGCTAATGTGACCGGGATTTCAATGTATAGAAGAGAACAGGTTTTTAAAGCTGGAGTGCCCAACTCAATCGACTCTTCCACATTTTTTTTCACTAGGAAACCTCGATCCGAAAAGTCGAATCTTCCCCTTTTCCCTCCTTTTATCTTCGTCAATAGGATTAATCAGTGGTTTAAATTTTGAAGACTGGTTTGACCGTGAAAAATAATATCCCCATTGAATTTTCCTGACGGTTTATTCAATTGTCGCCCATACATTTTTATTGTCCGAAACACTTCAAAGTTCGAATGTCGGCAATGACCGTTACCGGGGAACTGATGACTCTTCCATCCATTCCAAAGTCGATGGATAACGCCGTATTGTACACATAAAACGCTCACATAAAGGACACACTTTTTTAATCTTCACTTAACTTACTATTGTTACCACTGTTTAAATAGCATTGCTAGACCAGCACATAAATATATCGGTGCCGAACTATGACTGAATAGTACAGCTCTGCTCTTCGGTAACGGAGTTCGTGTGTTCGAATTTTGACGGATGTTCGTATCCGTTCGAAATCTGCTTTAACCCTTTAACAGACAGTGGTTTCGTAGCGAAACTACAGATTAAACATCTTTCTTTTAAACTTTACTTTTTGGAGTACTTTACTTTATCTTTGCATAATTATTTACATCTTCAATCTCATACATCTGTGATGTATGGAAGCCAATAATGTAGAATCAAGAGCTTCTGCAATTAAAAAAAACTTTTTAGAGACATGGATGATTTTTCGATTTTTTTTATGTTTTTGACATTTTAAATTTACAACAGATGATAGCTCTATATTTAATTTATTTTTCCTTTTGAAATATAGGTATTTAAATTACTGTACTTGAGAAGTCAGTAATTCAATTCACCCTTCTTATGACCCCAAATAAAAGTATCTATAGAAACCCCACTTATAAATTGTTAAGATATTTATTTATTATATCTTTTTAAAGATTAATATTTATTGTTCTTCTAGTATAGTTAAACTTTTAAAAAGTATAATGTTCAAGCTATACAAGGGGAGGAGTTAGTCAGTTAAACAACTCCTCAAATCCTAATTGCCTAACGATGGTCGATTGGTTAGGGTGCTGGCCTTTGGAACTTGAGTTCGTGGGTTCGAATCGCACTGCCGCATGGATGTTCTTAGCCGTCCGGAATCGGCTTTAAGCAGTAGGTCCCGGTCTCATTATCCTTCCTTTTGCAAAAGAGTAGATCGTAGCACTCCAAACCAAACCCTTCTTAGGTATTCTCTAAGGCAAACCCTCCTAAGGAATGTAAAGAAAACTTATCATATATTTTACATTTACAAGGTTCATAGATAACATTTATAAACTAATTACACTAAATTCCAATGAATTTATTTTGGTGACCTTTAAAGGGTTATGCACTAGATCCTGGTCTGACCAGCCTTAGTGTCTGAAAACAGCAGATCTTAGCGCTGAAAACCAGAGTAAATACGTCGATATCTTTGAGTTGCACTCTTATAGGTAGGTAGGTTTAGAGGCAATCATATTGAGATTTTCCACTATATAGAGGGAAAATTGCAATAAAAAATGGAGGTTAACACATAGATGTTAAAACAGTTTTAAATTAAATATTTATATCCTAAATTCAATTTATAATGAAAAGGGTAGCATTTTCAATAATGCTTCTTTTTAAGCAAATCATAATTATAGTTTGTAAAATGATTAAGATTTTATTTTGAAAACGAAAACATTTCAAAGAAATATATTGCCAATAACTCATTAAATTTTAAATCAGATTAGACAGATACAAAATAAACTAATTTTGGAAGTTTATTTTTCACTTAAGTGGCATGCTTATGTAGAAATATATACACCAAAATTTCGTTTACTGTAAAATGTTATCATAGAATTTTTGCGAACTACATTTTTAAAAAATACTTAAATCAATAAATGTAAATAAAATTGTTTATAACTATCCTGTAATAAACAAATACTGACCCTTCAGTTTACATAAAACATTCAAGTTGAAATAAATTACAATCAATTAAAAATTAAACATTTATGTTGCATCTACATCACTACAGAAAATCCTGTTCTGATATAAAGAAGTTCCGACCATTTATTTAAAAATCAGCTAATTGAGGTAAATGAAATTTAAAAAAAAGCAATTGAAAGATAAAAATTAGTCAATTAAATAATAAAATCTTTTTCTTTGATTTTATTTTAGAATTTCGATAAATGAATATAGAAATCTACTTATTAAAAAATTTTTAACATTTTCAAAGATTTGCCAATTATGTCATTCTCATTATTAAAACGACTACGACTTTTACACTGATTATGAAATTATTTAACATTTATTTTTATAATTAAAAATTACAATTTAATTTTTTAAAATCAGTCAGTGGTTAATCTTTTAATTAATTGTTAACCTCTTCCGGTAAAATGACGAGTCTAGTTCGTCATTAGTTTTTCATTCCATACCGCACAATGACGAGCTACACTCGTCATGCGATTAAAGTTACTGTTAAATATGATAATTAATTTAGTTTAAAATTTCTAGTGTACTGAATTTGGCAACACTTTTATCACTTGTGAAAATCACAAGTCACTATTGCATATTGTTTACTTAGAATTTCTTGGTACAAGTCATTGCCAAATTAATGAGTCAGAATAAAAGAAAACCTACTAAGAAATGCCGTGTGTGTTACAAGAATCAAATTAAAAGTGAGACTACTTGGCGGTGTAAACAATTAAGAATTCCTTTGCAGTTTGTTTTGAAAAGTACCACTAGCTTGAAGACTATTATCTGTATACCTTATTAATGTTGTGCCTTGAAATTTTCTTAATTTTACTGTTTCTGATATTATTTAACACTATGTAAAAAGTGGATTTTAATTAAGAATATGTAAGAATTGTAAAATGAAACAAGTTTTTTAAATAAAAATTAAATGGTTATTTCATGCACAGTTTTTCATTATTAAATCATACCGGAAGGGGTTAAGCAATCATGCTAAGAAAAATTGAATAACATATTTACCAATACACTTATATAGTTGAAGATTATGATGGTTTAATAACCACGATTCTGTATCATTTTAAAAGCTTTAAAATTCGAAAAAAAATTTCTTATATTGATCTAGAAGCTTTTAAATATACATTGCTTCAATTCAGGATTTTTTTAGATACAAGGGTATATAATTTTACAACTCATAATCTTTGTCACTTGATATATCCACTCTTTTAGTATGTTACGCATTCAACAGTATCTCTCTCTTTGGTAATTTTTCGAAGGCACTTAAGTAATTGCATTTCCCTTCGCGCCCATCGACTCAACTACTTTCCTTTTATTGCTATTCCAGGGAGTCTAGAGATGCTATGAACAATTGTTTTCTATGGACATCTTTGCGTGCTCACCCATTTACGTGCAGATTTTCTTGGAGCCATTGCAATAGTCTGTTAGTAAATTGTTTTTGCGTTGTTATGGACACTCTTTCGAGTACTCTTTAACATTCGTAGCGAGAAGTTCTTTTAAATCACGACGGCACAGATTTTGGAACACTTATATGTATGTACAGAAATCGACCTCTTTAAATAGCTGAATATGGTATTATCTGTTGTCTTTACATGTGAAGATTGGATATTATATTTGTATGTGGACTACTTTTGAGAAAAATTACAGATGAGATGAAATGTTTATGAAAGGATACGGAAAAGTGTGCCTTTGATGCAACTGTTGTGCCATTTGAAAATATATCTTGACCTCTTTTTACCAGTTATAATATTTGCATGAACTACCTTTTTCTTTCCACAAGAAAATTTTTAGTTATGTTTTAGCAATTCATGCGTCTTATACTATTGATTATATAATTGTTAATTATATAAGCAATAATATTCTATATATCTACGAGATCCTAGGAAGAATAAGTAGTCAATCTTACTAAATGAAATTTTTCCTTCCATTTTTAAGTAATCAATTTCAGTCTTTAAAAACTACTCAAAATTGGATTAACTTTAGAACTTTAAGTTATAATTCTTACATGTAGAGATTACGTTTTCATGTAAAAATTAAGTAAGGACGCTGAAATGTTAAAGTACCAATCATGTTTTTGTGTGATCAGAGTAAAACTATAAATCAATCTTACCACGTGATATTTTTTTAATATATACGCTATAATTTTAATTTTTAAATAAATACTCAAAACTGGAATTACTTTAGAAATTTAACTTAAAAATTTTACAAATGGATATTCAGCTTTAATGTGAAGCCTAACTAAAATTTGCTAACAGTGGAATATAATATGGTTTGGAACGCTATGGTCTACTTTTATTGCTATACAAGGATTATTAAAACCGGAACCTATTGTTTGAAGGTATTTTCGAACAGCTACGAACATCCATACCAAAACTGGGATCGAAAACATGAACCCCGGTACTGAGGAGACCTACCTGTTCGGCCATTGTTTGGCCGAAATGGAAAACGAGCAGTCATATTTCCACGTAATCCGACGAAGAATTGTTAATCAACTTTACAGCGTGATATTTTTATCTTTATTTAATCCTTTTATTTATTTAAGAACTAATCAAAATTGGATTTACTGTGCAAATTGAAATAAGAATTCGAACATGTGAAAATTAAGCTTTTATGTGAAGATTAAGTAACAATGCTGACGATGGAAAAAGATCAGTCATATAAAAGATTTTAGTTACTTACTAAGCTTAAATTTAAGTGTTCGTTAATCTGGAATCCAATACCAAAAGTTCTATTTACAAAAAAATTTATCCAGCAATTTTTCTCCAATGAATGTGACTATATTATCAAAAGTTATTAATTTTTCTATCAATAAATTTAATATTTCCTAATAAGTTAATAATATGAAGTTTGGGAATGAATATATTTCAAAGAATGAAGAAAGATTTTTGAGTAATTTTTTTCTAAT
>CM063508.1:59612510-59670010 GCA_032207245.1 Pardosa pseudoannulata
TAACTTTATTTTCATATAGTTCTGCTTTTATGAATGTAGTGACCTCTCACTTATGCTCCTGTTATTTATACTACGCTCTTGTTACGTGTCTATTTTAAGCACAACAGACTAGCTACGGTGATTACGAATTTAGTATTAGACATATGGCTATTAATATTAGACATATTAATTAGACATATGGCTGTTATACAATAAAAAATAAATATTAAACTGCCTATACTCAAGCAAATGATCGTAACACTATTGTAGTAGTTCTCTCCAAACATAAACATTATTTTCATACAGCTCTGTTTCTATGAATACAGTGACCTCTTACTTATGCCTCTCATTTACATGACTTTCTCAGTTATACGTTTATTTTAAGCACAACAAAGAACCAACAACTGTAAATTATACATTCTGAATGGACTAAATGTCATATTATAACAGATAGACATTTAATTGTTTATGTAAAAAAAATGATAATAGCACAATTGTAGTAGCATTTTCCAAAGTTCACTTTCACACAGTTGAGATTTCTATGATTGGCGTGACATCTCACTTACGCCTCTTATTTGTCTGACTCTCTTATACGTATTATTTTTTGTTGGTCCCATCGATGCCTGTGAATAGTAATGTAAAATTTCTCTCAACCCCTTTCGCTTGTACAAAACATTTGGGGGTTAAAGTACGTTTATCTTACTTGAAATAACAAATCGATCAAACAAACTGAGTATTTCTTTTAGTTCCCAGAGAAGCCCTGTGGATAATATTTTTTTAATTTCTCTCATTTAAGCGACTTTCAGTTTTATTGCTTTCTTCCTTGCAAGACAGATTTTCGGGTTAACAAATGTAATTTTATTTCACTTGAGCAGCAATTCGGTCAAAAGAACTAAATATTTTTCAGAATCTTACAGTTTCTGGTAGTTATCTATAATCGTTATCTTCCATTGCTGAGAATAAAAAGTAATATCAATGAGCTTGTTAAAAAGTAAAAAGAAAGACAATTTCATATTTTGCAGTTTAATTTTTTATATATTAATGATATATAAATTTATATATAAGTTTAGATAGCATGTTAAATGTTATTTATATTTCTAATGATATATTATATATTTCATAAATTCAAACTAAATTTTAAAAAAAATTCTGTGTCAATTTAATACGAAACATTGATATGGCATATAGCCTTACTGTAACTTAACAATATTAAAGAAATTTTGTTGTAGAAATTCGATATCTCACTTGTATGATTTTGTTTTATGCTTGAGAGTCGTGTAAGTGAGATGTCATTGCATTTTAGAAATCACTATCTTTGAATTCCAAATGAGTAAGCAATTTTTACTATAACCGATAGAAAAGCTTTAGGTTTATCGTTATTTATATCAGAAAAGCGAAGTCAAAAATGAATAAATCCCTTTATATATAAAGTCACTTAGTTAATCAACACTAGAATTATGATATTTTTATGCTTTTCGTATAACTGTAATTAGGATGAAAAGTCATTTTGAACCCTGATGTAAAACGACATCTTTTAGTACATTGAGAGTATATGTTAATAAATATACTTCACATATTTGAGTACGTAAAAATTATTGGTTATTGTATAGAATATCATTATTACAACATCTGTCTACCAAAACACCACTGATTTAAAACAATACCCATTAATCCTCTACAGAAACTAGTTTAGAACCACTGCTCTACAAGAATAGATATTTGTTTAGTCCTTCTATCTATTTCATTTTTTTCAGTAGCATTAACCGGGCTCATTTTACAAAGATAATCAATAAGGGAAGTCAAAATTTACTTACCTTAAATATTGAGCAAGAAAGAGTAATTCTACATTAATCAATTATTCCAGGATATTTTATATATCCGGGCTCATTTTACAAAGATAATCAATAAGTGAAGTCAAAATTTACTTACCTTAAATATTGAACAAGAAAGAGTAATTCTACATTAATCATTGTGAAATAACGATAATAGGTGTTTTTAATAGGTATCATGTTTGTTTAGCATATTATGTACAAACATCACAAAGTATAATGAAAGGATAACACATTTATACGTAAAATTATGTGACTAAGAGATAAAGCAAACAAAAATTACTTATGAGCTACTTTAACACAATTAAAATATACTCTAAACAAATTTCTACATCAGTGATAATTATTATTATTATTATTATTATATGATTTAATTATTCCGATAAAACTTTATCGGTATAACCTATTATGAACAGCTAATTTCTTAATGGTTATTTTTAAACTGATATTAATTGAATTTATTTTAATCCCTTTTCCGGCACGTACTCATCAACTAAAATCGGTATTTCATATTCCACTATATAAGAAACTAAATATTCGGAATAAAAAATACATGCTTTCCTTTTACTTATCATAGTTTAGTCAGCTTATTTTACTTCCAAAAGATTAACAAAAGTAACAGAGGTGGGCAAATGTATGATTAGAGGTCAAAAGTAAATCCTTTCAGGAATTTAAAATCCATTTGCGATTCTCGATCAAGAGTTAATGGATGTTGCAAACTTAAAATAGAATAATGTGCTTCTTTAATAGGAAACAGTTGCAATGTTTGAAACCATAACAGAACATAAAGAAGTGGAATTGTGAAATGCAATCAATGTTTGACATTAGATAGAAACATTTTAAATCTATAATTCACGACTATGCAATGAAGAATCCAAAACGTCACTTGCTCCATACAAAAATTTTATTAATTAAAATTAATCATATCAAATGTAATATTTTTATAACTTTTCTGTTAATATAAGAGTAAATGCATCTTACGATACATAGTCTTTAAATTAATTATAAAATAGATTAAAACATTTTTTAATGATTTTCAGAAAAACATTTTTAAAAAGTTTTTGAGATTTTTTTATACATTGCGGAGGAAAACAGCTCATTAAAGAACGGCAGAAAATGTTTCCCTTTTTGTAAAAAAAAAATATTCAATTTAAAATACTTCCTAAAAAATTAACAAAAAATTCAAAAATCAGGAAATATTTAAGTAAATTTATTTCTTTATTTTCCATATCTCTCCAGATTATTAATAACATTTTTTTATACAATTAGGGAAATGGTATTTATATGTCAGGCATATTGTTATGTGTTAAGTTATTTTATACAATTATGGGACATGGTGTTTCAATAATTTTCATTTAAATTTTATACAATGTAAGAAAATGCACATTTTAAGAAAAATTGAAGGAAAATCTTCATATATTCTACTGCAGTTTAGTGATTGGTCATTTTTATATTAGATTATTATTAAAAAAAACAATTTTTTATACAATTATGGGACATGGTATTTATGTGTTTAAATAATATTCATTTAAAGTCTTATACAATGTAAAAAAATGAACATTTTAAAAAAAATTAAAAGAAAAACTTCATATATTCGACTGCAGTTTAGTGATTCGTCATTTTAGTATCTGCATATGTTTTGTATGTTTAGAATTCACTACAATTGCTTTAAACTTACATCTCTGATGATTGTTCGGATGGAGCCATTTTGGATTCCTCTAGCTCAGTGTTAACCCTCAGGTGCTCAGTTTTACTACTGGACCATTTCTATTTTAAAATGACTTTAAATAAATTTTTCTATGGGGAAAAACAGAGATTTCTCTAATAGAATGTATGACTGTTTATGAAATTTATGTTGCTAAAATGCAACTTTTTGCATAAGTAGAAAAAATTTTTAAACAAATTTTTAAATGTTAAATATGTTTTTGAACAAAAAACTGGGGGTCACCCATCACCTTGGAGAATTATTCGTTTCACATAGTACATTTTTAAGGCATTTTTAAATGAAAATTGCTCTCAAAAAGAAAATATTTCCCCTTAGGTTAACTCGAAGGTAGAAGAACCCAATTTGCCCGGTATAGACTCGTATTAACCCTTTCGTGGACCATTTATTTTTTACTCCACGTTTCCAAACTTTCAAAACAGAGCTTCTAATTTTATTCAATCGTTCGAACAATTGATGTCAGCGCAAAACCGAAGCTGGAATCTCGTCTTCCCGTCGTTTCAATAACAAGACCAATATATTAGAATGGGTTTCGTGCTCTCCACAGGTGTATTTTGTTAGATCGTGTAGGTGGGAAGTAATCTTCCCACGGCCCACGAAAGGGTTAAATGAAAAATTCGTAAATTCGAGTTAATTTTTCTTCTTCCTACATGACCTCAATTTGTAATATAAAACGTCAATTAAACCTAAAAACTTATAAATTTTTATGCACATATGCAATTTATATGCAAGAGTAAAAATAAGACGTTCTCTACATATAATATAGAGAGCGAAGAGACAACCACAACTACAACGCAGCCAACCACTACCCTGACAGAAGAGCCGACAGAAGAACCGACAGAAGAACCGACGACGACGACGACTACGATGGCTCCCACCACCACAGAAGAACCGACCACGCCAACCACCACCACCACGACAGAAGGTTATTTTTCATTCTTTTATCTCTCTATTCTATACGTATTATGGCCTTGGTTGACCGATAAGTGCAAAATGAACAAAAGAAGGGCACAAATAGAAAAAAACTAATTTTCTATTTGTAATAGTCATACGTTGACTTTGCATGGAACAGTAAATCCAGTCCTATAGTGTTAGTGCGAAAAAAATAGAAAAGTATTTCTAGCACTCCCGTTGGCTTTTGCATTTATTTAATATATCTACTACCATAAAGTAAGTACAGAACAGATAGATAAAGTATTTTTCTGTTTGTGCCGTACTTACATTGGTTTTGCCATTGTGAAGACTCCCCTTTGTTCAGAGCAAGCGACAAATCAGCTGATCGGAAATCCTACTTGTTAATCAGTTTACAATAGCGTGGCGTCGCAGAATCTGAGATGTTGAGATTGAACAGGCGTTACGCCCCTGATTGGTCACGTTAATGGATCCTGGGTAATTCTAGATTCAGGGCAGCTAGCGAATGAGAATTAAACTAAAAAAACTTAGCTGTAACCCTAGCTGGAGTTCTCAGGTAACTGGAATCGTAACTGACCAATAAACGGTTAGCGGGACCATAACTGACCCCCAGGTATAGAAAGCCTAGAATTTTGCGACTCGGGGCTTTTCGAATTTTTTTACGTAGATTCTTTGACCTCGTGGTGGCTTTCGTGGCTTTTGTCCGGAACCAGAATTTTAGTGATTTCGTTTGGGGGACTCGTAAAGTCCGCTCATATAAGGAGCGGCAGGATCTCGGATACCGAACGGGGGACAGATTGGGTTGCATTGCATCCTGGAAGATCCTCCCCATTTGTGAGATTATTTAATGTTTTATTTTCCCGACTGTGATCGTCGTGGCAATTCAGTGCCAGACAAAAATCCTCTACATTTCTACTTGTTTGGGGGCGAATTAGAATCCCGTTGTATACATAACCGTATTTACGAGAGAAAGAATAAAAGTAATTTCCAATTATATCGTGACTGTGATCCTTCTTCAAGCTACCTCTTCACTCGAACAGTGAAGTCGTCACACCATACTTGACATTCAGTTTCCAGCTACTGCTATTCTGTTAATATGTTGACTTCATATGGAATAACATATCCAATGCTACAAGGTAAGTGAGGCAGAAACAGAAAAAATATTTTACTATTTGGGAAATACTTCCGTTGCCTTTGTATTTATTGCTTTATCCATGGCCATAATGAAAGCAAAGCACAAATAGATAAACACTTTTCTATCTCTACTATGGAACCAGATAACATAGGGTGATAGATAAATCTTGTGATATTCCCTTTCATAAAGTGCTAGATAGTGTTAGTTCCGATCAAATTGAACAAGGATTGAGTGGGCCTAGACTAGAATATACGTGATACCGAGATTAATTCTTCCATGAATACAAAATATGAGACATCTCGCAAATTGCCTGTTAACCACTTGCATTAAAATATTAGTTTATCCCCCACATGCAAGTCCAAGATCGTCGTTTATCTAAATTTCCGTAAACACTGTGACTAATTACTGTATTTCTCCCATAATGGAGCAAAAATATATGTAATGGTAACAGTAACTATAAAAATAACAAGTTTTAATATGATTAGAGGTTACCACTTTACTTTGTACTTTATCAATCTATTATACTCTTCCTCTGCAAACTACTGCCAAGTGAATTATTTCACTATTGCACTAAATCCTCGCTCTCGTAGTTGTTGAACTTCTACAATTTCCGTGAGAAACGCTCTGATCCACCAATATGAATCTCCTTTTCCTTTACTATTACTTTTATACCATCCGCTGTCTCTAATGTTGCATTACAATTAATTTTCTTCTAATTTTAAATCTGAGACAGCATTTGATATCATGACGCAGGTCATGATATCAAAAGCTGTTTCAGATTTAAAGTTATCAGGAAGTCTGAAACATTCGGATTACATCATACTTAACCAATCATAAACGTCAAAGTTATTTCATACGCTCATAGCCAAATTTCAATATAACTTATTACTTGGATCCTAATGTCAAAAACTATTAAAGTTAATTATAAAATGTAAATGAAATTATGAACGTTATACATGCTTGATGGTATCCTAGAGAAGAAGTCGTATATTGTAGTCACATAAGGTAGAAAAATCTAGCATTTTGTTTTAAATTTTTGGTACATTTTAGAATCGTACTCTTTCCACAACTTCAATATTCTTCCAGACTACTATTGGGGCTTCATATAGGCTACTTGTTCTGTATCTTCCTGATTGGATTACCATCAAAGGAAACATATGATATTTTAATTCGGTACATCATTTTTATGTTATTATTAATGAGAATGAGTATCTATTTGAAAGTTCATTGCCTCGTTTATAATTATAATTCCCATTTTAGCACCAACCACCACCACAACTGAAGAACCTACTACTACCCCAGCCACTACTACAACTACTACGGAACCGACAACAACAGAACCAACAACTACTACGACAACTACCGAGCCAACTACAACAACTACGACAACAGAACCAACAACAACTTCCACAACAGAAGAGCCAACTACAACGACGCCCACAACAACTACCACCACCACTACGGAACCACCAACTACAACGACTACTACCGAGCCAACTACAACCACAGAAGAACCGACTACCACCACCACCACCACCACCACCACTACTACTACTACTACTACCACTACTGAACCAACAACTACGAGTACGACTACCACTGAAGCAACTACAACCACAACAGAACCAACCACTACTACCACAACGACAGAGCCTACGACGACGACGACGACGACAACAACAGAAAAGGCTACCACCACAACGACAGAAGAACCGACATCTTCTTCTACAACGACAGAACCTACAACGACAACAACATCTACTACTGAAGAGACAGTTCCTCCTACTACACCTCCTACAATTCCTCCTACTACACCTCCTACAGCACCTCCTACAACACCTCCTACTACGCCAGAAATACCAAACAGAAGAAAAACTACTACTACTACTAGTCCACCCCAAACTACCACAACAACCACAACTACTGAAGAACCAACAACTACACCAACAACTACACCAACAACTACACCAACAACTACACCAACTACTACACCAACTACTACCACAACAACGGAAGCTCCAACAACTACAACAACTGAACCAACGACGACTACCACGCTCGAACCAACAACGACAACAGTAGAAACAACAACTCCAGGACCCAGAACAGGTAAACAAAAATTATTTATTCTTGCATAAACTTATTACAAAAGCAGATCAGTGCAACCACTATTACGAATTAGGTTTATTTGATTTTCAGAGAACACACGAGATCCTAATAAATGAAACGTTTTGAATGACATATTTAAAAGGAGCATGTATTTTGTTTCAAAAATAAAATAGAACCAAAATATTAATAAAAGTCCGATTACGTAAGCAAGAATTCCAGCTGGTAAAAGGCACAACCATTTTTTTCCTATATTTTCACTTCTCGGTGGAATTGGGGAGATATTTGAATCGCTGTTTGGTTTGGAGCGCTACTGTCTACTCATTTTACTACTCAAACTGCATTCTATAGAATCTTACTTTGATAGCATTTCTTTTGATTTATTTCTTATACATTTTCACTTTTTATCCTAGTAGTAATGAAAAAGAATTTTTTCTACAATAATTAGTTTCATTTAGCCTTATAACCTATGGAGAATACCGAATAATAAGTGAACAAACTTAGAGTAGAAAACATACTGCCTTATTTTTAAATAGACTCGATTTTTTATGAACATACACACATCTGACGAAAGTTATTTCATTAGTTAGTGAACTTCACTAGTCAATGTGCCCGTATACATTATATTTAACCCCTTCCCTGTTTTGGCCGTACGCCGTACGGGCACAGCTTTCGGGCCTTACTGATTTGTCCGTACGGCGTACGGGCAATCTGATTTCTATTTCGCTTGCACTGTTTCGGTCGTATTTTTTCCAATTTTAGTAACAAATTATTCGTATAGATGGCCATTAAATGATAGTTTGCAGTTTATTGTATTTTCGACTCAGATTGGTTCAAAAGCGTGGGTTTTGTTTTCGCACGTTTTGTATCAGAAGACAAATTGTTATCTTTCAGTGTCATAGCTTTCTGGTTATATTTTACTAACCGCCTGATAATTTCATTCGATCTAAGAGTTGAATAATATATTTTTACTTTTAAATAATGAATAATTCAGAGCGTATGGAGCTAATTTTTTGTGATTCGAACTGTGACTCAGAACCAGAAACTGAATTATCTGTAAATGATAGTAGCGAAAGTTTACTAGATGACCTGGATAGTAGTGACTCTGATAGTAGTACAGATGGAATCAGTCAAGTAAGACAATAATTTTAAATTAATTGTGATAATCCTTCGGATCCGCCTCCTAGATTTGCTTTCAATGGAATTCCAAAAATTAACTTCGATATCGATGAGACGAAAGGTAAACTTCAGTTCTATGATGCTTTTATAGAAAGAAAAAAAAGTTGTAATAAATGCTTAAAAATATTAGAAATGTTAATTTTAATAACTGATCTTTTCTTAAAAATATAAACTGAACAAAAAATACAATAAAAAATGTGACATTTCCTGTCAAAGGATTAAAGTAAAATTCAAGAAAAAGGTAAAACATTTAATGGGTTGCTACATTTATTATTTTTTAAAGAATAATTAATAATGTAGATCAGTTAGGTACACTTCATAAATATCTATTCAATGCATAATTTGAAAATTGGGTACGATAGAAGATAAAAATGTCCTTTGACAGAAATGGAAAGTATTTTGCTTCTCGGATAAAATAATTTATTTTAAAGAAAAGAAAACAATTATTTTTATTACTTTTAATTAATCTTTAACTATACTTTTTATACTAGGTATTATTGAATTAATGTATCAATTTATTGTTATACCTGATATAACTAACGTTACTTGAGCAGCACACGCTAGGTACGTCATTTGTGAATGTCCTGTGTATGTCAGTTATAATTTTAAAATTGTTTAAAATTTAAATGCTCTATCTTAAATATTCAAGAGTACCTAGAATCACAAAAGAATACAGGTTAAGAAGTATAGCAATCATTAAATGAATATATTTTATAACCGTAACTTTTATAATCTTAAAACCTTTATTAAACTTATATAGCTGTAATAGCTTTTGTTTTTTCTACGTAAACTAGATTTCAAGTACAAAAGTTTGAACATTCTTTTATAATGTGTAAATAAAATTAAATAGGTTAATAAAATATCTAATTTTTCTGTCCTTTCAAAAATAAACTGCTAAAATTTATACTTTATATAATAACTTAATATAATATAAATACTTATTATACTATATTATATATGTAATATATATAAGTATTATATAAGTAATATTATATATTTAATATTATTACTATATATAATATTACTTATTATACTATATTTATTTATACTTAATATAAATACTTATTTGATTCTCTAGTGTGATGAAAAATATTCTTAGATATATCGTCAAGTTTCATTATCTAATTGGTAATTGATGAAACCTGATGACTGTTTGGACATTTATGGATATAACTGTAAGATGCAAATTACTTAAAATTAAAAAAGGCATTAATTTAAAACCAAACCTTTCAAGCTGATATTACAATTGCCACATTGCAAAAGAAGAGATTTTTACAAGTAAAGTTACTGTCAAAGTTTCAGCCTTTCACACCAAGATTTTATCAGTATCCATGTTAATCCTTGTTGCACTATTCAACCAGCGATCTATTATCTTTAGTAATGTTTAGTTTACACGTGTTTATAATTTGTATATAATAAATGTGCTGTTTAATGTCAATGTTGTTTAATGCATTTTATTAATTGTCGGTAAGACGGGCATTTATCGAACCCACAATACCTGTTCCTGTAAATGAATATATTTTATAGCCGTAATTTTTATAACCTTAACACCTTTATTAAACTTATATCGCTGTAATAGTTTTTGTTTGCTTTATGTAAACTAGATTTCAAGTACAAAAGTTTGAACATTTTTTTATAATGTGTAAATAAAATTAAATAGGTTAATAAAATATCTAATTTGTCTGTTCTTTAAAAAATAAACTGCTAAAATGTATATACGTATTTGATTCTCTAGTGTGATGAAAAAAATCTTGGATATATCGTCAAGTTTCATTATCTAATTGGTAATTGATGAAACCTGATGAGTGTTTGGACATCTATGGATATAACTGTAAGATGCAAATTACTTAAAATTGAAAAAGGCATTAATTTAAAACCAAACCTTTCAAGCTGATATTACAATTGCCACATTGCAAAAGAAGAGATTTTTACAAGTAAACTTACTGTCAAAGTTTCAGCGTTTCACACCAAGATTTTATCAGTATCCATGTTAATCCTTGTTGCACTATTCAACCAGCGATCTATTATCTTTAGTAATGTTTAATTTACATGTGTTTATAATTGGTATATAATAAATGTGTTGTTTAATCCCGTTTATTAATTGTCGGTCAGACGGGCATTTATCGAACCCACAATAACTGGTTCTGTAAAAATAGGCGAGCAGGTACAGAAGACGAGGAGTGCAGTCACGGGAGAGGACACAGACGCACCGACCAGGGCTTCGAACCGGAACTGAACCGAAAACCGAAAACCGGAAAAAACCGTTATTTTGGTCGGAACGAAAACCGGAACTGAACCGAAAATAATATCGGTTTATTTCGGTTCGATATATCTTTCAGTCATTTTGTTACTGTTACCAACTTATTAATATTTTCTAATTTAACGTCAACTTTATAATTACATATCCGCACTTGTATAAGATTGCAATGGTGGTTTTGGCAGCTCCAGCTACACAAGTTAGTGTTGAAATTTATTCTCCGAGACAACAGAAGTAATCTCAGTGAAACCACGTTAGAAGATATATTAATAATTAGAGGCAATTTTCATATGTTAAATAAATAATATATTTTTACATAATTATTGCAAGGCCAAGTGCACGATGTGAGAGTCAAACGACGAATGTGGGTAATCATGAACCTAGTTGTCAAATGCGATACTGATAGTGGATAACAATGCCAATGCTCGCCGCTCTTATCGTACCTGCTGTTTGTATCAATTCACATAGTGTACCAATTAAAAAAAGAATAAAATCTTCCAAATTTTGATAGAATTACATTTTTTGTTTATGATAGGATTATATTTTTAGTACAAATAAGAATATACATAAAATGAAATTATTCATTTGGAACTGAAACGAAAACAGTTATTTTTGGCGGAACGAAAACCGGAACTGAACCGAAAACCGTTATTTTTGGCGGAGCGAAAACCAGAACTGAACCGATATTAATTTTTTAGTTGAACCGGAACGAAAACCGGAACAAAAAAAATTACGGTTCGAAGCCCTGGCACCGACATTATTACAATCATGTATTTCATTTAAAAAGCCCTTGAATGATTCCTATATTTCAACAAATGTCTCTTTTAAAAGAGATAGAAATATTCATCTCCGACTGAGGGTGAACACAGTCGGCAAAGGCAGCGTTCTCGTAATTGAAAGGTTGCAGGTTAGGGGCTCGTCCTGGCTTGAGATCCGCCGTGTTCGTTATAGGTGACTGGGGCACATAAAATATGTTCGTGGTCACAATGTCCTCCAATTTTTTAAGTGATACCTTTGGCGTTGGCAAGCAAGCTGGGGCTTTTGTACTTGGTCTCTGCTTCAAAATTACAAGGACCCAGAGGGTGCATTTTCACTCTCGTCCGTAGTATACCTTAAGCTACACGTGTTCCTCGGGTGGGCCTAAATGGGGAATAGCTTCACAGCCTTATATTGGCATAAAGCATATAGTGCATGTTTTGCCAGATGCGTTAGGAACAAAAGTCTCTGACTAAGAATAATCTATTGAAAAAGGTAAGGGTAAAGTTATCACACGGTGAAAGTTTAAAAAATGCTCGTTAAATTTTTACACCTCTTGTTATATTTTAAACTGTTATTTTTTACCTGTTAAAAACTGCAAATAAATACTGAAAACTCTATGTAAACAAACAAATTATATGTATATTTATTTCGGTTAGATATTACCTGTTTTGTTCAGTATACTAACCATAAAATATTTGTCCGTCTGTAATAATTGTAGAAAAAAGTTCTTTAGCAAGTCTAGTTTTATTGTTAATATATATTTTTATAATTAATGACAGTATTCTTGGTAGAAGAGTAAATGGTGGTTTTTAGTAAACAAAGTTAAATAGAATCATTCTAACTTTAGTTACAATATTTTTTTTATATCCTGAACAACATTATTTAGTTCTCCAATTAATTTTCTTTCCTCATTTATTACAGTTTTCTCTTTAAAAGAATTAATAGTTTTTTAATAAACATGGATAAAAATGATTATTATGGCTTTACCTATAACGATCATTAAATTTTACATTAGACTTAAATAATAATCATTACTAACATTAAATAAAAGTATTCAGATTTCATAGCAACATAGAATACTGGCATAGTATTAAGCAAAATTAAGTGCGTATGAAATATTAAGTTTTACTTTTCTGTAACCTTTACAGCTGCATTTTTATACCGTACAGTTACATATCACTTTTCAAAATTTATTACACTTTATATACAATGTCAATAAATTGCTGCGAAAACTATATAAAAAAACAAATAATAGATTGCTTTAAATTCCGATTAGACATACATAATACTAAGAGTAATTAATTTGCTTTTAAAAATTGTGGCAAAATGTTGTTCAGAAAATCTACTTTTCTTATTAATGTTTTTATGAAAACATTCTTAGCAAATAAAATGAATGAATGAAATTTTTTAATAAAAATGGTAAAAATAATCATTACGATTTTAGTTACAATGATCGGTGTTATTTTCAACAATATATCTAGTTCTCTAATTAATATATTTTCATAATTTATAACATATTTCTCTTTAGAAGAATAAATATTTTTTAATATAAATGGATTTAAACGATTATTACTTCTTTAGTTACAAGAATTATTTATTTCCTGAAATTTCATTAACGGGGATTTTTCCTTCCTTCTGCAATGGCTCTACAGTTTCGGATAAACCTTGGCCTCTGCAAGAAGTCTTCTCCAGACCAATCTTAGTTTTGCCTCAGTCCTCAAATCCTTTGTTTTTAGAATTAAAAGGTTTTTCTCTAAGCCATGTGCCCAACGTAATTTATGCAGATTTCTTTGATGTATACCAGTTGAACTGGCAATAAAGATTTTTTTTGCCTTTATTTGTACAACGATTATTTTTTTCCTGAAACTTCATTAACTGTAATTTTTCCTTTACAATGGCTCTAAAGTTCGGGCTAACATTGGCCTCTGCAAGAGTCTTTCCAGACCAATCTTAGTTTCCTCAGTCCTCAAATCCTTTGTTTTTGAATTAAAAGGTTTTTCTCTAAGCCATGTAACGTAATTTATGCAGATTTCTTTGATGTATAATTGAATAGCAATAAAGATTTTTTTTGCTTTTTAATTTGTACAAGAATTATTTATTTCCTGAAATTTCATTAACGGGGATTTTTCCTTCCTTCTGCAATGGCTCTACAGTTTCGGATAAACCTTGGCCTCTGCAAGAAGTCTTCTCCAGACCAATCTTAGTTTTGCCTCAGTCCTCAAATCCTTTGTTTTTAGAATTAAAAGGTTTTTCTCTAAGCCATGTGCCCAACGTAATTTATGCAGATTTCTTTGATGTATACCAGTTGAACTAGAATAAAGATTTTTTTTGTTTTATTTGTACAACGATTATTTTTTTCCTGAAACTTCATTAACTGTGATTTTTCCTTCCTCCCGCAATGGCTCTACAGTTCCGGGCTAACATTGGCCTCTGCAAGAAGTCTTCTCCAGACCAATCTTAGTTTTGCCTCAGTCCTCAAATCCTTTGTTTTTAGAATTAAAAGGTTTTTCTCTAAGCCATGTGCCCAACGTAATTTATGCAGATTTCTTTGATGTATACCAGTTGAACTGGCAATAAAGATTTTTTTTGCCTTTATTTGTACAACGATTATTTTTTTCCTGAAACTTCATTAACTGTAATTTTTCCTTCCTCCCACAATGGCTCTAAAGTTCCGGGCTAACATTGGCCTCTGCAAGAAGTCTTCTCCAGACCAATCTTAGTTTTGCCTCAGTCCTCAAATCCTTTGTTTTTAGAATTAAAAGGTTTTTCTCTAAGCCATGTGCCCAACGTAATTTATGCAGATTTCTTTGATGTATACCAGTTGAACTGGCAATAAAGATTTTTTTTGCCTTTATTTGTACAACGATTATTTTTTTCCTGATACTTCATTAACTGTAATTTTTCCTTCCTCCCACAATGGCTCTAAAGTTCCGGGCTAACATTGGCCTCTGCAAGAAGTCTTCCCAGACCAATCTTAGTTTTGCCTCAGTCCTCAAATCCTTTGTTTTTAGAATTAAAAGGTTTTCTCTAAGCCATGTGCCCAACGTAATTTATGCAGATTTCTTTGATGTATACCAGTTGAACTGGCAATAAAGATTTTTTTTGCCTTTATTTGTACAACGATTATTTTTTTCCTGAAACTTCATTAACTGTAATTTTTCCTTCCTCCACAATGGCTCTAAAGTTCCGGGCTAACATTGGCCTCTGCAAGAAGTCTTCTCCAGACCAATCTTAGTTTTGCCTCAGTCCTCAAATCCTTTGTTTTAGAATTAAAAGGTTTTTTCTCTAAGCCATGTGCCAACGTAATTTATGCAGATTTCTTTGATGTATACCAGTTGAACTAAGCAATAAAGATTTTTTTTGCCTTTATTTGTACAACGATTATTTTTTTCCTGAAACTTCATTATGTAATTTTTCCTTCCTCCCACAATGGCTCTAAAGTTCCGGGCTAACATTGGCCTCTGCAAGAAGTCTTCTCCAGACCAATCTTAGTTTTGCCTCAGTCCTCAAATCCTTTGTTTTTACAATTAAAAGGTTTTTCTCTAAGCCATGTGAACGTAATTTATGCAGATTTCTTTGATGTATACCAGTTGAACTAGCAATAAAGAGATTTTTTTTGCCTTTATTTGTACAACGATTATTTTTTTCCTGAAACTTCATTAACTGTAATTTTTCCTTCCTCCCACAATGGCTCTAAAGTTCCGGGCTAACATTGGCCTCTGCAAGAAGTCTTCTCCAGACCAATCTTAGTTTTGCCTCAGTCCTCAAATCCTTTGTTTTTAGAATTAAAAGGTTTTTCTCTAAGCCATGTGCCCAACGTAATTTATGCAGATTTCTTTGATGTATACCAGTTGAACTGGCAATAAAGATTTTTTTTGCCTTTATTTGTACAACGATTATTTTTTTCCTGAAACTTCATTAACTGTAATTTTTCCTTCCTCCCACAATGGCTCTAAAGTTCCGGGCTAACATTGGCCTCTGCAAGAAGTCTTCTCCAGACCAATCTTAGTTTTGCCTCAGTCCTCAAATCCTTTGTTTTTAGAATTAAAAGGTTTTTCTCTAAGCCATGTGCCCAACGTAATTTATGCAGATTTCTTTGATGTATACCAGTTGAACTGGCAATAAAGATTTTTTTTGCCTTTATTTGTACAACGATTATTTTTTTCCTGAAACTTCATTAACTGTAATTTTTCCTTCCTCCCACAATGGCTCTAAAGTTCCGGGCTAACATTGGCCTCTGCAAGAAGTCTTCTCCAGACCAATCTTAGTTTTGCCTCAGTCCTC
Source organism: Pardosa pseudoannulata (assembly GCA_032207245.1). NCBI lineage: Eukaryota > Metazoa > Arthropoda > Arachnida > Araneae > Lycosidae > Pardosa > Pardosa pseudoannulata. The sequence continues at coordinate 59,628,674 of CM063508.1, forward strand.
AAATCCTTTGTTTTTAGAATTAAAAGGTTTTTCTCTAAGCCATGTGCCCAACGTAATTTATGCAGATTTCTTTGATGTATACCAGTTGAACTGGCAATAAAGATTTTTTTTGCCTTTATTTGTACAACGATTATTTTTTTCCTGAAACTTCATTAACTGTAATTTTTCCTTCCTCCCACAATGGCTCTAAAGTTCCGGGCTAACATTGGCCTCTGCAAGAAGTCTTCTCCAGACCAATCTTAGTTTTGCCTCAGTCCTCAAATCCTTTGTTTTTACAATTAAAAGGTTTTTCTCTAAGCCATGTGCCCAACGTAATTTATGCAGATTTCTTTGATGTATACCAGTTGAACTGGCAATAAAGATTTTTTTTGCCTTTATTTGTACAACGATTATTTTTTTCCTGAAACTTCATTAACTGTAATTTTTCCTTCCTCCCACAATGGCTCTAAAGTTCCGGGCTAACATTGGCCTCTGCAAGAAGTCTTCTCCAGACCAATCTTAGTTTTGCCTCAGTCCTCAAATCCTTTGTTTTTAGAATTAAAAGGTTTTTCTCTAAGCCATGTGCCCAACGTAATTTATGCAGATTTCTTTGATGTATACCAGTTGAACTGGCAATAAAGATTTTTTTTTGCCTTTATTTGTACAACGATTATTTTTTTCCTGATACTTCATTAACTGTAATTTTTCCTTCCTCCCACAATGGCTCTACAGTTCCGGGCTAACCTTGGCCTTTGCAAGAAGTCTTTTCCAGACCAATCTTAGTTTTGCCTCAGTCCTCAAATCCTTTGTTTTTAGAATTAAAAGGTTTTTCTCTAAGCCATGTGCCCAACGTAATTTATGCAGATTTCTTTGATGTATACCAGTTGAACTGGCAATAAAGATTTTTTTTTTGCCTTTATTTGTACAATGATTATTTTTTTCCTGATACTTCATTAACTGTAATTTTTCCTTCCTTCTTCAATGGCTCTACAGTTTCGGGTAAACCTTGGCCTTTGCAAGAAGTCTTTTCCAGACCAATCTTAGTTTGCCTCAGTCCTCAATTCCTTTGTTTATAGAATTAAAAAGTTTTTCTCTAAGCCATGTGCCCAACGTAATTTATGCAGATTTCTTTGATGTATACCAGTTGAACTGGCAATAAAGATTTTTTTTTGCCTTTATTTGTACAACGATTATTTTTTTCCTGATACTTCATTAACTGTAATTTTTCCTTCCTCCCACAATGGCTCTACAGTTCCGGGCTAACCTTGGCCTTTGCAAGAAGTCTTTTCCAGACCAATCTTAGTTTTGCCTCAGTCCTCAAATCCTTTGTTTTTAGAATTAAAAGGTTTTTCTCTAAGCCATGTGCCCAACGTAATTTATGCAGATTTCTTTGATGTATACCAGTTGAACTGGCAATAAAGATTTTTTTTTTGCCTTTATTTGTACAACGATTATTTTTTTCCTGATACTTCATTAACTGTAATTTTTCCTTCCTCCCACAATGGCTCTACAGTTTCGGGTAAACCTTGGCCTCTGCAAGAAGTCTTCTCCAGACCAATCTAAGTTTTGCCTCAGTCCTCAAATCCTTTGTTTTTAGAATTAAAAGGTTTTTCTCTAAGCCATGTGCCCAACGTAATTTATGCAGATTTCTTTGATGTATACCAGTTGAACTGGCAATAAAGATTTTTTTTTGCCTTTATTTGTACAACGATTATTTTTTTCCTGATACTTCATTAACTGTAATTTTTCCTTCCTCCCACAATGGCTCTACAGTTCCGGGCTAACCTTGGCCTTTGCAAGAAGTCTTTTCCAGACCAATCTTAGTTTGCCTCAGTCCTCAATTCCTTTGTTTATAGAATTAAAAAGTTTTTCCCTAAGCCATGTACCCTAAGTAAATTATGTAGATTTCTTTTATGTATATCAGTTGAACTGACATAAAAGATTTGTTTATTTGTTTGTTTGCTATTATTTGTATCTTAATAGGATGAATCACACCTGATTCCTTAAATAAGCGATACGATGGTTAACTTTGCTAGTATTGAATAAAAATATTTAGAACCAGTATCAATTTTAATTAGAATACTGGCATAATGTCAGAAAAATACAATAGCACTTTCTAACCTACAGTTACACACCATTTTTCGAAAAAAGATTTTTTTTTAAATTGCATTAACACACATTTATATAGATTTTCGCATACTTTAGGCACAAAGAATTACTTTTTCAGTAATTTTGACTAGATAGTTTTAAAAATAGGTAATCAATTTTATAATATTTTAATCTTTAATGAAACTAACTGAGTATTTCTAGACTTAAAAGTCACAGTACTACAAATGAATTTATTGAATAGCAATGTTGACATAATATTTATTATCAAAATAACTCTCATTTTCAATTTATATTTCATACAGGTACTTACTATAACCAAACCGGTGATTACTATTATCCAAATCTTGTTAGAAATGGAACTGCCGTCGATGAATCTTGTGACATCGAAATCACCAACGGCCCCCCTGGATTTGGCTGGGCTGTCAATTTGGACGCCAACTTGGATGACGCCAAATGTTGTATCCGAATGAACGTCGAATACCTAAATGATGAAGATGAACAATGCTGGTTTAATCCTGAAAACTGCGAATCTGGATTTTCTGCAAGCATTTGGCAGAAAAATGTTTTCATTAGAGATGATCCCGTCGATAGATATATATACAGTACAGGTGCTGTAAATTAATATTATTTAATTATAAATCATTTTTAATACATTAACAGTAGAACTTAATTTATCGGCAAAAAAGGGGATAAAGAATAGAATAAATCCGTTCAATAAAAAGAACTGAAATTAAAACATTTAGTTTGTTAAATATTATTTATATTTATATTATAAGAAATTAATGGCATGCTGCATTTGTATTATGGGATTTCACGATTATTTCGAAAATTTAAAATTTCTTTCATATAGATGTATTTAAAAATGTAAATTATTCAAAAATTATTCAGAAGTCTCGATTTATGGCATAAACCTATCACAAATTGTTAGAGCTATAAAGGGAAAAGTATAATTTTATCTTGAATCGAAATTAAAATTATTAATACGATTTTTCACATTTATGTTATGAATGATGTTTAGGAGTTTTATGGAAATGTAAACTTGTTAATTTGTTTTAAATATTTACTAATTTTCAAAACAAATTATGAAATAAGAAGTATTTTAAGAAACTGGTTTAATAAGAGTAAATCAAATTTCAACAGTTACAGTGAATGTGCATACCTACCACATTCTCTCGTTGATTGTTAAGCCATGAGTAACATGACCCATGTAGAATAACCCACTGGTTAAATTCCTTCTGTTTAACTCGTAATTAAAGAATTCTTTAAAAAATATATTAAGTAATAAAACAGTAACATTTGGGGATGTCGTCTTTATTTTTTTATTTATGTCTGTTATATGCTCTCTATTTGAGGTTTTTAAAAATCGTATACCAAAGTTTCTCACAAATAATTTAAAGTTAAATATGTTTTTCTCATTTTATTTCATTTTATTTATTTTATTTTATTTTTATTTTGTTATTTTTTATTAAGGAAAAGTTAATATACTAGAGAATTTATTGTTGAATCACGTGATATATTTTTAAAAGAATCTTTAAACCCGAACCGGTGAGAGGGAATTTTTATTTTTTTTTCTTTAGGCTGACATTTATCAAGAGGAAACCAATATGACAGGTGCAAACCCATTTTAAAAACTTTTTTCAATTTTCCATCATATTTATTATGCATTTTACTTTACTAAGGCACCATGAATTAAACATGACTCACTTAATCAAAAAATTACAAGTCAATGTAATGGACAAAATGTTTTGCCTAAAAAAAAGACATTTCAATGATGAATTTGTGATTTGTGTTTTTTATTTATTTCATAAACAAGTGACTTCAAAGTTCCTTTAATCTCTTAACTGCAATTGTGTGGTATCACAGATTCTTCCCTAAACATTTTCACCCATTCATTTAATTAAATAGCAATTATTCGGGATATTCTCAATATCTTCTTGCATCTGGCTGTATCACTCACTAAGTTTCAAACTGGTTAATAATTAATTGAAATGTACAAATAGAAGTTGTTTTACCTAGCAAAATACATCTACAGCATTTAAAGGTTAAATTAAGTGAAAAAAGGTTACAGTTTTTCGTATTACTAATTTCATTATAAAATTTTAATTTTTTGCCCATTTTAGGTGCTGTCGCTGAAGGTGGAAAGGGAGTTGCTATGTATTTCAGAGGCATTTATTTTTTTGCTATGGTCTCGACCGGGAAAGATATGTGGAATTTGACCATTCCAGGCCCAGTGCGGAACAATACTTGGAATGAAATAGGAATCAGATGGTCAAAAGATACCGGATTAGAGGTGAGTATGAATGTTGCCTAATTTCTGTACCGTACGTTAAAATATATCCTATGAACAAAAGTCCTTAGATTAACTTCTTCGGCGTCCCTATACCGTCTAACTTCTGCTGGGCGGCAGTACGCGTTATGAGCGTTCTTCTACTTTCGCATTCTTTTTAATGTTTAAATCGCTTTGAAACTGTTTCATCTTTTGAGTCATTTGGACAAAGCACTGATAAATATTATTAGCCAACAACAAATGCCCGAAAAGAACGTCGTTTGTGTAGATGTGATGTATTACGTCTTACCCAAAGGAACTGTAGGTCACCTTACGACTATTGAAAATCAGAAAGAACATGAAGATGTCGCATTTGTTGTTTGGTTTGGTTTAATTTGGAGAGCTACGGTCTACTGTTTTGCACACGAGGGCTAACATTTGTTGTAGAAAAACTGTTTGCAAAGGTATGTGGAGTTTGACCATTCGAGGTCCATTGCCGATAGATACTTGAAAAGAAATAGGAATCAGGTGGTCCAGAGATACTGGATTAGAGGTGAGTATGAATGTTCTCTAAATTCTGTACTGTAAGTTAAAATATAACCTACGAACAAAAATCCTTAAATTAACTTCTTCGGCGTCTATCCGGTCGATCTTCTGCTGGGCGGCAGTACGCGTTACTAGCGTTCTTCTAAATTCGCATTCTTTTTAACGTTTAAATCGCTTTGAAACTGTTTAACCTTTGACTTATTTGGACAAAAACAGTGATAAATAGGAGGGTTGGGGCATAAGGAATGGCAACTAATTTTTTTCTTATAGCTATGTGAACGGTTCACAAACGTATATATGTCGTGTAGAAGTTCTGCAGCCATAGTGGTATGCAGAACAACAGATGGCTCTGTGATAGCTGGTAGTAGCGCTGCGACGGCTGTGAAGTCTGACAGTGGGTGAGTATCGTGAAGTAACCCGAGTTGAGCAGCGCACTTACATCACAGCAGACGTTCTCCGAGGCAGAAATGAGATGGAATGTCACATGGAAGTAGTGGAAGCCCTTGAGAATAATGCTCTACTTGAATGCTACTTTGGGGGTCTTTAGACCCAGGTTTGTCATGTCAACTTTACGTGTACTGTGTTGTCATTCTTTTGCACCGTGAAGACCATATTGCCCTGTATACACCGTAAAAAATTAGTGTGTTACGATACTTCAGTTTCATTCATTGCCCATACACGTAGTTAATACCTTGTTCGTTCGTCTGTCTATGTCACATTTTCCAACCGGACTGGTATCTTCAAGTAAAAGAATACTCGCCAAGACTTTTGCCCTAACCCTCGTATTATTAACCAACAACAAATGCACAAAAATAATGTTTTTTAAGTAGATGTGATGCATCACGTCTTACCGAAAGGAACTTTAGATCACATTACGACTATAACAAGTCAGAAAGAACATGTTACATTTGTAGCAGACACACTTTGTTAGGAAAGATATGGGGAATTTGACCATTCTACATCCAGTGTGGAACAAACGAAATATGCATCAGGTAGCCAAAAGATACCTGATTAGGGGTAATTACGAATATTATCTAAATTTTGTACCGTATGTTAAAATATATAGTAAGAACAAAAGTCCTTAGATTATCCTCTGTGTCGGCCGTAACACATCTTGACCGTCGCAATTCTGCAGCAACGTATGAAAGGATTTTTTCTAACCTTAAACACTTTTTAGGCGTTTCTGACGCTTTGGAATTGATTCCTCTTTTGAGCTTTTTTTTTTTTGAGCTTTTATTCCTCTTTTGTGCTGAAAACAAAATCATTAATAAATTGCAAGCCGACAACAAATTCACAAAAAGAGTGTTATTTGGGTAGATGCGGTGCATCACATCTTAACGAAAGACACTTTACAGACCTGCAAAGCAGAAAGAACTAAAAAGATGTTACACTTGTTGTAGAAAGACTTTGTAAGGCAGAAAGTGCGTAAAGAACACACATAGAATTGTTAAGAATGTAACAGAGAATTTATGATAAGTTATAATGTGTTTTATAAGTTATCATACTGTGAAATATTTATAAAGAAATTTAATAGAGTTCCAGAAAAATGTAAATCTATTCCAACAAATGTAAGTATATACAATATTTGTTCTACCATATTTCATTTCCTTATAACTTTATCGTATATTCATTTACATCAATTCCTATTATGGTGTGCCCTCTCTGTGCATAGAAAACAACACTACTCGCGGCGGAAAATAGCGTAACCACTGAGGAGACATTTTTGGAGAAAGGAAAACGCAGTAGGCTTTAATTCTTATATAATCTATATTGAAATTAAGACATAGAAATGAACAATCACAGTTTTGAAAAAGACTATATAAATATATCTTATTATATTATCTTTTGGATACTTGATGCATATTTCGTTTGTTCCGCACTGAATGTGGAATGATCAAATTCCCCATATCTTTCCTAACAAAGTCTGTCTACAACAAATGTAACATCTTGGTCTTTCTTATTTGCAGTAGTCGTAATGTGATCTAAAGTTGCTTTCGTTAAGACGTGATGCATCACATCTACATAAACGACATTATTTTTGTGCATTTGTTGTTGATTAATAATACGAGGGTTAGGGCAAAAGTCTTGGCGAGTATTATTTTACTTGAAGATACCAGTCCGGTTGGAAAATGTGACATAGACAGACGAACGAACAAGGTATTAACTACGTGTGTGGACAATTATTAGAACTGAAATACCGTAACACACTAATTTTACCTTTTTTTATTGAACTTCAGTAATTCCCGGTCTCATTAGCCCTCGTGTTGCAAAAAGTAGACCGTAGTAGCGCTCCAAACCAAACCAAACCTTGATTGAATTTTGAAAATACATTTAATGTCTATAGAAAAAAGCAGTTGATATTTATAAGAAAATGATAATAGTAAGATACGACATGATTGAGTTTCAATTGAAAACATTCTTTTGTTTGAATTCACAGGTCTTTATAAATGGTAACCGCACTGCTTACATGACGTACCCAGATTCGAAATCGGGACCCACTGACCAACCCATGGAACTTACTGTTGGCTGCAGGAAAAACGCTGATGGAGAGTACGTGGACTTTGGTATTGGAGAATTTGATGAATTGACAGCATGGATGTGGGCCTTAGAAAAAGATCAGGAACATTTTTATCTGGGAGGGCATGGTAAAGTAATTTGTCTATTCTAATATATTATATTTGCTAAATATAAGGTATAAACTTCGTAAGAAATTTGAACGTAATATTACGTTTTTATGCAAAATGTCTATTTTGAATATGACGTAATACTACGGGCAAAAGTGAGAGTTGATGTTTTACGTATTTAACTAAGAATGTTTAATAAATTTTGCTCGTTTGCAATCTGCTCTGTGATAATAACACTACTAAATATATGGAATGGTCCATTACTGGGACAGAGGTGACGTACCCAGAGCGACACAGATAGAATTTTCCCATGAGACAAGAAACTTAGTGAATTTAACTGATAGATCAGGAGGAAAATTGAGCCATTTGCCGGCGACAACTGGAAAATGTATTTAATGGACAGAAAATTTACATCTATTGCACAGAAACCTTTCATAAATGTGTTGGAAGAATTTTAAGTCGTGGACACTTCTTTTGATTAAGACATTTTGGGGTGGGAAAATAGATTTAAAAAAATTAGAATGGGAGAGAGAAGGTTTTTAAAAATATATTAAACTGAAATATTTTTGATGAATTAAATAATGCATTTATTAAAACTTAATCAAATTGATATAACAACCTCAACCCTCTTTTTTTGTCTCTAATATATATTTTTTTCTTCCATACACATAGTTGTTAGACAGTGTTTCCAAAGAAATTATATTGCTTTTTATTATATTTTTAATTATATTTAATATTATATTTAATAATTATATAATTTATATTATTAATTATATTTTTCTTTTTCAAATAACATGGTATTATAGCTATTTTTGCTACCGTTCTCCAGTTTAAAGGAACTCGAATATATTTTCTCAATTTCTATATTATCTTTCACTTAAGAAATATTTTATTTCAATTACTACTTAGTATCACTTAAGAAATTGAAGCATCATTCATTTTCATCTATCTGTTGGAAAGGAAATATCATCTATAAATAAAATAATCCTTTAAAGTGCTTTAAGAAAGAAATTTACCATACAAAATAAAAAAAATTCCTATTTATTTCTACCATTAAACTGATTAATACGTTCTCTTTCCAACAAAATGATGTTTTTATTAATGCATGAAAAGAAAGAGGCCTCTGAAAAGCTTCCTTTGCACATTGATAGTAGGAAAACTTCCTTTGGCAGTTTACTTCGCTTAGTATACATTGATATATAATCTGAATTTGCAATATTTGCCGTTGTCTACTGTTTTAATTCAAGAGAATGTTGGAATAGAACCAAAACAGAACTGAGGTAACATTGATCAAAAGAGGAAAGAGTGGAATACCGAAAAGAAAAATTGAAGTGTGCGAAATCCCAAAGAACGTCACATGAATTCCAAAATTAATACTAGGGAGAGTACCGTATTGTTTCTTAACCACTCTAAATGATACAGGGGTTAAATCGATGAAACGTAAATCCGGTACACAAGCAGTGAATGAAAATAAAATATTTAATCGATGAAAATCGATGATAATTTTTAAGTACTCCTTTTTATAGAAATAAATATTTATTAAATGTGTCAATTTACTACAAATAATTTTCATACCATAAGGAGAAATGTTTAAAAAAATCGGTGATTTTTTTCCTCCTCATGGCTAAAAATTAGTCTACTCGATGCATAATTTTGCCATTTTTAAAGCATCACATCAATAAAGGCAGCCAATGCCAGATGTTCCACATGGCATGAAGCCATTTCCAATAAAATACACAATTATGGAACTTTCATGCAATATTTACTTATTTTTTAAATTTTCTTATTGGAATTAATTATGTTCCAATTAAAGCAAAGATCCAGATAAACTGAAGCATCTAAAATTGAATCTAATGTATAGTAAAGAAAAATTAAAATAATTTTGATAAAGCCCAAATTGTTGATAAAAAATTTTGTAGAATAAATATTTTGTAAGTACATAAATGTTTTGGAGAAATTACCAAAATGATATTGAATAGGCAAAAGTTTCTTGAGTCGTACTATTGAAAATATTTTAATTGAAGCCCAGAAAAATACCACCTCTGGTAACAAACATTATAATATATTATTGAGTCATTCCTATTGTTTTTAACTTGTCACCAATAAAAACGTGTGCTTCCTTTAAACGGCCTTAAGATTTTGCCTCTGTGTTTATTGTTTTCTACATAAATTATTAGATTTTAAAACTAATATGTTAGCGCATATTTTATTTTAGATATTTATTCTGTAGTAACTAAACTTCTGTAGCAGCTAGATTGATGTTCTATTCCATTATTATGTATTTAAATTATGAAACCAATTATGAATTTAAGAAATACGTGGTCTGACTGACAATGCAAGTTACCTTAGTCTTTTTATTTTTTATTTTTTCCTATTGTCTCCGAACATGTAAGCAATTTTGGATTAGTTTTGAAATAATTCTTTTTTTTTAAAGTATGTTTACAAACCTTTTTCTGTGTAGAGATCTCATAAATTTGTATTTTTCTTAGATACATCTTGATCAACCTTACACTAAATATGAAAATAGTTTGCTTTATTTATTTTTTTCATTATTAAATTAGTCTTTGAGTTTTCAAGCAATATATAAAAATATTTTAAGGAGATTTTGGCAATAGAGAAATATTCTTTATATTATAGAATCTATAATTTACTTAACGAACTAATTAATGAATTATTTTTTACAATAAACGTTTCTTCTACACATTTGATGATGAATATGTTTCTAATTTTATCTTTGTTAATTTCTGATTAATTCATATTTTTCTCAGGGGGGTATTTCTTGAGCAACCTTACCCTAAATATGAATATAGGTTGCTTTATTTACTCTTTTCATTACTGTACTAGTCTTTGACTTCAAAATCAATTTGAAAGTAAAAACATTTTTCCTATAGAGAAATATTTTGTAAAATGTAGAATCTAAGATTTATTTAATGAATTAATTAGAGTTTTTCATCTTTATGTCTTTCAATGGAAAATCAGATCCGAATTCAGGTAAGTTTTAGTTGCTTTTTTATGAATAAATAAATTTTTGTGTGAGAATGCAACAATCTAAGAATATATAGATTGATATTAACTAAAATAGGAATATAAAATCACATTTGAAGTATTAGAATATATTATTTTTAAATACTACTTTTATAACACTAAAAAAACATGTTTGTAGTTAAGATAATATACTATCATTATCTGTATTTATTTTTTTGATACAAGCGTTTCTTTAATTAAAATTATGTTTGAGACTTTACTGGTAACTCAATAGCTACTGATCGTAATTCTCTATAATAATACAGAAAGATATCGACGTATTCATATCTAGTTGTAACAATACTTTTCAGATGTTAAATAAATGCTTTTATATTTCATATTAAAAAATATATAATTCCATAAGTTGCGAAGAATAATTTTGAATGTTTATATTTATTGATTTTGATAGAGTACAAACAGTAGTACCAATATACTATCAATATAATATTAATATAGGCATTAATATATATATTTCGGTTCATAAGGAAATTGCTATAGAACAGAAAATCTTAATATAACGAATATTAAAATTGCGATTCATCCTCAGATGGCAGTACTTTAGCTCTATTTAGACGTCACCTTGAGAAACGATAGTAACATTGAACATTAAAGAGAGAAAAAAACGATATTTTTAATGTAGCTTCATACAATTAAATTGAGTACAATTTAGCATGCAGCTAGAAATTAACATTATGTTAACACAAGACTATTTTTCAAAGTAGAACTCTTTAAGTGATGAAGGTTTTTCTTTGTGGAAGGGAATATAAGGAACAGCACTAGAGTACATTTAAGTAACCTGATAAATAATTAAAATTATTATTACTTGAAACTCAGAAGATTTACAGCAACATATGTATGTCAGAACAGTCAAACCCACGAACTTAAGTACAGAAAGTCAGCGTCCTGTTCAATTATTACGTATTTGTAATATTTGCTTGGATTAAGATAATGTTGCAGGGCGTTTCGTCTCATATTCAGTTCATCATATTGAAATAAACTGGTTGAAATATAATTTATTGAACCTCTTCTGATCAAAAATTTGTTATTCACTGGGAAAACCAGAAAATCCAATGTATCTTTACAAATTAGTTCTATTTAATTCAATTTGGAGAACTATGGGAAATATTTAAAAGCACAAGCGGTAATTAGATTCCCAGATTTGATTAGGATAGTCTAGCAAGGCCCGAGTGGCTTTCTGCAACGTAGTGGATAATTAAAGTAATTATTAGTTGAAATACACTCCGAAGAACTTCAACTTACTATGTCAGTCAATACTAATCAAACTAACGAACTCCAGTAGAGAAACGTAACGTCGTCTTCTTTGATTATTATACAGTTCGAATTTTTGCTTGGAATCATACATTACTTCAGGACATTGCGTCCATACTAAATCCAACAAATTCAAAGAAGTTGGTTAAAGTTATATTTCCAGTAGACAAAATAACGTCTTCTTTGACTACTATATAGTTCTAATGTTTGCTTGGAATTATACATTACTGCTGGACGTCTTATCGTATATTAAATTCAACATATTAAAAGAAATTGGTCATAGTTACATTTATTGAATCTTCTTAGATCAAACTGTTTTATTCACTGGAGAAACCAGAAAACGTTAGTTAATAATTGGAATAAGAAACTTGGAATAAGAAAACACTATGGAGCGTTTCATCAAATGTTCAAATCAAAATATATTTAAATAAAATGGTTAAAATTATATTTGTTGTTCAACATCCTAAGAACAAACTTTTTTGTTATTCACTCGAAAATCAATAGATTCTCATGTAGCTTTAAGACATGCATGAAACTGACATTGTGGAACGTTTCATCTCATATTCAATTCAATAGATTCAAAGAAAATGATCAAAATTACGTATATTGAACCTCCTTAGATCAAATTTTGCTTATTCGCTAAGAATGAATGTATGTAGCTTTACAGACTGAACTAAGCCGACACAGTAAGATGTTTTATTCCATATTCAATACAACCTATTAAGAGAAAGTGGTCAAAATTAATTGATCCTCCTAAGATCAAACTTTTGTTATTTGCTGGAAAAATCAGAAAATCTTACACAGCATTACAAGTTGGTTCTATTAAGTTTAATTTGAAACGCTATGGAGTACTATGTGCAAGGGCTAATTGGTAGGAATCTACTGCGTAAAGCCGATTCCAAACTTCTACACATATCCATCTCAGCATTGCAATTCAGCCCGTGAGTGCTGATACTCTATTTTGTCTTTATTCGGCTCTTCAAATTAAATCTATCCCGGAAAAAAGAAATTATTGACGAGTGAAAACAAAATAGTCTGACGTAGGAATCAGTAGATGAATAGATTTTTTTATGAATATTGGTGTTTTGTAATGAATATCGGAGTCAAGGTATAAACATGACTTTTAACTGTAAAATTTACTAACTATAAAATACTTCCAGTTAACAGTGCAATCTTTTTTCAACAAATTCTTTAAACCTACATGAACCTTTATCTCTCAACAGATTGTAATCCTGATGATCACCCTCTAAAATGTGAAACAAATATTCAAAAGATACTGGAAAATATAGTGAGTGTTTTTCTTTGTTTTCACTTTAATTATTTCTAATAACTTTGACACGTTTGTATTTATTTGCACATTAGAGATTAGCATGAAAGCATTACTACTTTGGGAATCGGTAAATTTTAGAGAAACATACACGGTTTTATAAGTAATGTTGATATCCAGAATATTAACCAGGAGTAGCCAAAACTGCGGCCCGCGAGCTGCTTGCGGCACTCCGTGAGAAATATTTGGCACAAATTGCGAAATTTATAACTGAAAGAAATAACGAATTTATTTTATTAAATATAATATTAATCAATTGATTATTATAAATCTTTATGTATAAAGATTTAACTCTTATTCTGCTATTTATAAAAAATAACAATATATGTTATAATTATGTATTAGTTTCAGTTTCATGCTATCACATTAAAAATCCGTAAATTCTTGATTGGAAAAGGAATCGTAAATTGAATCAATCCGTTGCTTTTTTAAAGCTTAATGTGGGAAAAGGCCATAAGTAAACAGCAACATTGGTCACAAACGCACTACATTCCCACCTGTCGTAAAAGAAGAATCTGTGCTAGTGGAATTTGAGGCAAACCCGGAAAAATGACTTCAAGCATCCGAGAGCTTGTTAGGAGTACTACACTCCATCGTTATTCACATAGTGCAATAAATCACGTGGCAACTCTGTGGTGTTTGTTGTTGTCTTGTGCAACTTGGTCAAACCAAGCAGGATTAAGCCATACATTACTGGTATTAAGGGAAAGAGGTGAGCCTTTTCTTTGTTTAACGAACACCTTATGGCTGAAAGTAAGACTTTTTGGTCAAGTGGATCCTCGTAATTTTGAATCAGGGACCAAGCAAATGACCCATAGGTTTGGCCTGCCCTCCCCAGTGGTATTGATTGATAACTTGGAGGACATTGTGACCACAAACATATTTTATGTGCCCCAGTCGCCTTTAACGAACACGGTGAATTCTAGGAAGGCTCGGACCCGCAACCCTCCAGTTACCAGAGCGTTGATTTTGACGACTGAGTTACCACGGCTCTCTGGTAACTATATGATGTTTTGGCAATCAATGAATCTGAATATCTCTAAAGGTCTTATCAACTTTTAACATGTAAGTGTTGGAAAAAGTAACAGATTTTGTTTAGGACTATTTTTCCCGTTTAAGAATACTCACATTTCTCGTACGAGAGAGAAAAATTTTCAACCGATTAAAGATCTTGTTGCACATTAATCTGAACTGAAATAAATCGGTTGTAAATTATTTGTTGTAACACAAGAAATCTGCACAAGAATATGCGTATTTTTTGTGCTACAGAAAAAAAAATTCAATAGATTTATTTTTGTGTAGGTTGGTGTATTTTTCAAAGGTAATGCTAAACTGGCTATGTTGTTCAACACCTACATATAAACTATCAACGGATTACATCCACACGTTTGTATTCAAAGCACGTTCTGTCTTTTTGAACAACTCTCAAGATTTCCACAGATTTAAAAAAAATGCATATCAAATTTTAGTCTGTAATTCTATATACCCTTATTTTGGAACATCCTCGCCTGAACTAATAACGCTTTGCTCAATCCAATGCAATTGCGAGCATTGCCTTCCATCGCTCGTGCATGGCATTTTAATATATGCATTTTGTTTGACGGAATATGACAGTTAATCCTGTTAAACTAGTAAGCAACATTTTCCAACATTCTGTAACTTTAATTTTCCCATCATTCTACCCATGTATTTTAAAATGAAGGATTACATACGGAAAACAGAACCATCCCTAAACGCAATAACTGAAATTAGAAAGCACTTAAATCTGTTTTACTGATATATATTTTTAGGATGATATTGAAATAAATGATATTGACTCTTTGGTGGACGCTCTTGACCATTTACACATGCTGTCTGAAGTTGAAAAAGATCCCGCAGGTATGTTTTGGGAATATATATTTCTCCGTTGTTTTTAAATGTGGCATTTAGTTTTGGGGTAAACTTAAGGGTTTTTTTTTATTTGCTTATTAAATATATTAATATGCTTTAAATTAACTTTATATGTATAGAAGAAGATGCGATGGACTTTGTCTTGTTTTAACATTGTAAATCCAAAAATTGTATAATATTTTTAAATAAAGCATAAATTGGTCCGTTTTGATGGAAAAATAAAGAAAAAAATATCTAAAAAATACTTGATGCCACCACGCGTACAGTCATCACAAAGGTCATAAGATTAAATTAAAATTATCACACCGCCTCTACGGGGATTCATTCCAGGGATTTTTATACTGAAACCCCTTGCGCTGACCGCTGCGCCACAGATCCGTTGGCAGTAAAGGGTTTCAAGTGGCATTACAATAATCTCAATAATTGCGCAATTCTGGATTTTTAATAAAAAAAAACATTTTCTATGGGATCAAACTGTGAATCTAAACCATTCTGGAATCAACTTAATTGCATACACAAAATTTCATTATAATCAGTCCAGCCGTTTAGGAGGAGTTCCATTATAAACACATGGATAGAAGAATTTTATATATAAAGATATATACTTTTCTGATTAAAATCATTCAAGTAATTGTTTAATTAGTGTTTTATAAACGTAATTCTGATTTAT
Organism: Pardosa pseudoannulata; assembly: GCA_032207245.1. Classification (NCBI taxonomy): domain Eukaryota; kingdom Metazoa; phylum Arthropoda; class Arachnida; order Araneae; family Lycosidae; genus Pardosa; species Pardosa pseudoannulata. The sequence goes on from CM063508.1 coordinate 59,644,378, forward strand.
AGATGTTTTATTTGTCGAATATTTAAGTTTACTTTCGTTACAATAATTTAAAGCATGATTAAATAGCATTTGTTAAACAAGATAATATAAATTACTTTACTTGATAAGGATTAGTACTGTATAAAATTTACAGGAAGTGAAAATGAAGACGATGATAAAGCAGATAACCGTTACAAAGAAGAAGTAAGGGCTCTTGTAGCTATAATAGAAAAACTTATCGATAAAACTTGGGACAAACCTGGTGATCTTTCTGTCAAGGATCTGGAAAAATTAATGGTGAGAATAAAACATTTTAAAATAATAGTAAAAAAAGAAAAGGATAAAATTTTAACTATTATCTTATAACAATAGTTTTCTTAAGAGAACTCACTTTTCTATTTATAAATCATCAATCAAATGATCCCTCCTTACTATAGATTAACTAGACGACCCGACAGACGTTGTCCTGTTTTAAAGCTTTACATCCAAAAATTGTAAAATGTTTTTAAACAAATTATAAATTGGACGTTTTAATGGAAAAGTAAGGAGAAAAAATTTAAAATACTTCACGCCACCATGCGTACAGTCATCACAAACGCAATTATATTAAATTTAAATTCTCACATAACCTGTACGAGTAATCTATCCTTGGACTTCTCGTATTGAAGCCCGTTGTGATGACTATGCCGCAAATATGTTTACAGTGAAGGGATTCAAGAGCTGTTATAATAATCTCAATAAGTTCGCAATTCTGAATTTATAATAAAAAATATTTTTTCGGATCAAATTCTGATTCTAAACCATTCTTGAATCAACTTAATTACATACACAAAATTTCATCAAAATCAGTCCAGCCGTTTAGGGGGAATTCTATTACAAACACACGGAAGAAGACTTTTATAGATAAAGATTATTTAATACCTAAGTAGATAATAAACTTTTGCTACGATAATACACAATTTTTCAAAAGAAATTTATTTAATTTTGAAATGCGTCTTATGGTCGGAAAGTAACAGTAATTCCGATAAAAGTTCACTGTGACGCTAATAGAATACGTGAAAGTACAGGCATATTATGAGCTTATAATTGCCAAGTAATGATATATATAATAACCAAGAAAAAGAATATTGAGTGTTACATATCAATTATTTCTTTTTAAGTTATTACGTCTCATAATAAATATTAAAAAATGATAATTAATTAAATGTATAATAACATATAAATTTTTAAAGGAAACATCGTATAAACTGCAAATAATTCAATGAAATATTAATTTTACAAATAATTATTTTTAAAACATGGTTGGAGGGGGGATTTTAAAGCAATTATCATATAATTTGAAAAAAATATTATTTTTATTTTTAACTTTTTTATCGACAAAATTAGTAAAATTGCTATTGAAAGAATAATAAAATTTTCCTGACTGCGAAAGTTTAATTTTTTTAATTAAGTAAAATTTTAAATATATTTATATACAATCCATTATCGTTAAAGCGAAAATACTTTACATTACATAAAATTTTGCTGAAGAAGAATCTAAACAGTTCAGGTTGTACTGTAATCAGATTGTATTTTAAATAATAATTGCATTGTTTAATAAGATCCTGAAGGCAAACTTCTCCCTTGTAAAGCGAAGTAAATATCACGCTAAATGACTAAAAGAGTACGTTATTACACTGTAAAAGAGTATACTATTCCTCAATCAACTGCTTCGATACAAGTTTAACACTAGAATTAAGGTGGTCTTTGTATACCTAGAATTACGGTGGGTGTCATTTTGACCCCTTGATAAGATATCCTCTTATTTCTCTATATGATATAATATATTTGTGAAAAATAAATTAATATAACACAAATTATGACAACTACAGTTTGTTTTTAAAAATATACAGTCTTTGCAGGTATGTAGAATCAGTTAAACGATTTATTACGTTCTCTCCTAAACTTTTATCACTTGGCCTCATTTCATCTTTTCCTAAATATGGAAATCTGTTTAATAAGTATTTTGTCCTAACATCTACTTCTAGCCAAAATTTTATTCCGAATTTATCGAGCTTGTTAGGCATATACTGCAAAAAACGGCATCTTGTTTTTGTAGGGAATAACTGTTCATCAGATGTAATATTTTCATTTGGTTTGTAGCAAAGCTTACAGTTTTCTATAAAAGTATTCCATACCTCGGATATTAGTGTAAATTTATCGAACTGCAAACCTGAAGACCTTGTTAGTTTATTTTCAAAACGAAGAAATTTCATAACTTCCGGAAACTATCTCTACTCATAATTTCATGAAAAAACTTTGGTCCCCAAGACTTGGACCACAAACTAAGAATTGGTAAGCCCTTGGCGGCTAATGCCCCTTTACGTGCAACAACGCTATGAATGCTTCCAGTTCTGCTAATAAAATAGTGAAAGAGTCATTATGAAGTTTACACTTGTTTTCAACATTAGTATATAGCCTGCTGTATTTCTAGGTATAATTATTTGTTAGGGCTAAAATAAAAATACGATTTTTTTGAAATCTTTACTATTTCGTAAATCACAATCATTTAGGAAAAGTCAAGAAATGATTAACATATTTGCAAAAACATAGAAGAGCTGTCAGAGATAAAAGTTTGCTAGCTGTCAAAATGACCCCTTCCGTAATTCTAGTGTTAACAATTTTCTTGAACTAGACAAATAAGAATAGCATATTTAGTCTTAGAAATGGCATGTGCCATCATGGTACATGCTATTATTGTTGTGTATGAATTGATATGAGTATGTGATTGTGCATAGTCTTGTTAAAAATGTGTTTTTCTCATAAAAATACTTAAAACTTTAAAAGACTATGAAATTTTATTCTAATTATGTTATGTAATTACTTTGCTTTGAAGTTTATTTTTTAAAGTCATCCTATACGCATTTTGCTTTTTTATTCATTAATACGAAAAGACATGTACGCCTCTTCGTCTTCATCTTAACGATGGTATATAATAAAAAATATAATAAAATATTGTTCTAAGAATCATCTGAATATTGCTCATCCATTCGCGGTAATGAAAAATGCAATTTTAATTACAATTCCTTAACGGGAGTGGTACTGCTTAAGTTTTGCTATTATAAATTTAAAATCCCGAAAATTTAAGTAGAAATGCATACATTATGTTATCAATAACAATGTCCTAATAATTGTAGAAATATTTAATGCATAAAGTATTTTAATGGCAGGATAATAGGTATAGTTGAAATAACAAATAATTACTTTAAAATGACAGTATATTATTATGCTTAAAATTTAACTTTTTAATGCATTAATTCTCAAGTCATTTCTGCTGAATATATAATACAAATTACCTTAAATTAATGTGAAACTGAAGAACAAATGAGAAAATTAAATAATCGCAGCTAGTTTTCATTACCTTTAATAGCTGTAATTTTAAACATCATAGCGTCCTATTTTTGAAAAATTGAAAACTACATTTGTGACACTACGTTTATTTAATATGACACTTAAGCACAGTAAAGCAAAACTTTATAATGCACAAAGTTATTTGTTGGAATTTCTATCGACTACCAGAAGAAAAATTAAATTATACTTAATCCCTTCCCGGTTTTTCCCAAGCTGAACTTGGGCAGGCGAAATGTACCATCTTGGATCATCCCGAGTGTAGCTCGGGCACTGTGAAATTTACACTGTGCAATCGGTCTTTCCCGAATTATTTCACATGTACTTTTTATGGTTTCGAATGTTTTTGTTTACTTTTCTGGCTACTAGATTATTTGCTGCTCAAAGAGAGACAGCAGAGGGAAGAAGGTAAGGAGAGAAACAAGGCTCTACAGTCCAGATTGCGATGTTGGACTCTGTGCAGTACCGTGTTTCCGATTGTATCACACAAGACCAAATTTTGATGAACAGTTTCATAATCATTTATGTAAATGCATAGGATATAAATAAAATTTAATTCAAGATAAAGGCTAGGTATTCTAAGCTTTATATTTATAGTTAGTGTGAATTGACTCCAAAGTCTAATGATTTCTGCCGAACAGAAAGCCAACTATACAAGTAAATTACTCATTAACTTAAATTGACTTTTCTACATTAATTTTTAGGAAATTTTGTATGCGAATGATGCTATTATGTTTAAAAAGCTATGTATGTATGAAAAAAGGCATAAAAATTGACATTTTTTGACCCATAATCGCGAAATAAAGTTAACCTGAAAGGGGTTAAAATATCATAAAATGTCTAGTCGAACAAGAAAATTACAAATAATAGAAGTTTCTTAAAAATTTATTAGATTATTTATAGGATTGCTTATTATTACCATTGCTGATAAAAAATATGTTTTTAGAAAATATAAAAATTCTACAAACTACAAGGATGGTTCAGAAAGTAACATGACATGAACTCTGATAGGTGTACATTTACCCCGAACGAATAAAATTCCATGCCTAGGTACAACAGACAAACATAGTATTTAAATTTTATCATACGTAGTGCAGTCAACGATCCAAAATTTGAAATAGAAGATGGAAGTGTTGAAGATCACTTATAGTGAGAAATATAATAGGGTTTTTGTGTTTAAGGACTCCACACTTGCAGAAATTCAGCGCCAACTAATTGAAGTTTACAGACAAAGTGTAATGAAAAGAGGAACCGTTTTGGTGGAAGGAATTCTAGAAAGGAAGAACAGATGTTCGAAACTTGCAAATGTCATGGCGGCTGACCACATTTACGATAGATTACAACGACTGCCGAGTTGAAGGATCTTGCACCAAGTGATTTTGACCTCTTCTGACTGTTGAAGATGCACTGGATTCCATAGCTGGAAGTAGTATTCAAACTGATATCGAAGTTCAAGACTCTATAATTAAGAAGTTAAGTGACCAGGGCCCTGATTTCTTTAACATGGATTCTGATAGATTGGTTTACTTATAAACAAATGTTTTAATACCTACAGAGGCTAAGTTGAAAAACAATCTGTATCAAATGACTTGCTATATCTGTTTCTATATAGAATACTGTGAAGGAAAATTTATGTAGGACTTATTATCTTATCTTTTTGAACCACCTACGGTTTTTTCTGTCCCTTTGAAGAAAGGAAAGCTAGAGAATATTGGTCCAAACTACACAAAACTCCGGGAACAAATTTTAATAAAATATCCAAATCTTTAAATATTAATACAATGAAATTTGTCTTAAGATTATGAAATCAATTTGTGAGGTTATATTTAACAATGTTATGATTAATTTTAAATTTATTCTTGACAGGCTATTCAAGAAATAGTAAGTAATATCTTGGAAGAAAAGTATTTTCCGGGTTGGGAAGATATGACCAACGTAAGTATATCTTTTCTCATTAGATAAGGTAATTAATCTAAAATAATAAAAAGTAAAGCTTATTTCATTTTAGCTGCAAGTGGGTCTAAATATAATTGCAATACTGAACAGAAATTCAACTTGTAAAATGGGACAGATCCTAGTTAGATGGAATTTTATAAAGACTACAGTTATTTTAAAATATATATTACATAGTGTAGACTTCACTATAAAGGAGCATAATACATTTTGAGCTGAAAAGTCTTCATCTAAACAGCCTATTTTTAATTTAACATAAAACAAAAAGTTCCGTGCTGTTAAAAAATACAATTTTTACCAGATCGTTAACAATGACCTAATTTTATTAAAATTGTTAAGTGCTATTAAATGAAGCAATACATGTTTATAAACAATAAAACATGTATACCAAGTTAAAAAATAGAAACCCTCTTACCCGAAAATAAACTTGTGAAATTTGTAAATTAGAAATTAATGTATTATATTAAATAAAAACTAATTAACTTTTAATTCTGTTAACCTCAGTAAATATAAATGAGGTTTACTTTTAAGACAGGCATTCTTTTCGAAAATGCTTCTATACCAATGGCTTCAGTTTGGTTACATCAACAGCTTACAAACTCATAAATCTCAGTTTGCTTCCAAGGCTTTTTGGTTAAAAACACTGTTTTCAGTTTTTTTTTTTTTTGTATGTGTTGCACAAGGGTTAATGTGACCGACTGCTTAAAAACAATTACGCCATAAACATCTATGCTAGAACCACTAGAATAAGCTCTAACAGCAGTATCCTTCAATTCGGTCATTGTCTGGCCAGTACGTTATTTAAAAACTTTTATTTCTTTTCCGATATACAATCGGAAAACAATAAGTTAGGAATCAATACCTGAACAAAGTTTTATACACAACATATTCATGGATTTTTCTTCTCTGGACTCATGGAAATAATTTTCTATTCAATATACTCTTACCAATAAGTGTTCTACATACCGTTTGAAGTGATACAGCAGTTTCAGTAGCGGCTGTAAGGTGTGATGCTCGTACTTAGCTCGTATGTAGTACATTTAGTGTTATGACGGGCAGTTATTTACAGTTATGAATCATCAACAGAGGTTATTTACCTCTTTCTCCAAGACTTCCTACAATTTCATCACTTTCAAATTATTTCTATGAAGGTCTGTATTGTATTATTCAGACATCTGCCTGCTTCCTGCCCAGGTTCTAGAAGGATTATGGATCTCTACTTTACAGATTCTTCCAATGAAAAATGCAAAACCGTGGAAACCGATTTGAGTTCTTGCACACTAAAATCAAATACTGAATGGCAGAAATTTGTCCAGGTATTCACTTCCCACAAATCTTTTGAGGCGGCGTCGGATGACGTAAGTTTAGATTTGCGTATCAGAATCCATTTAATAGGTATATCAGTAACCGTTTAAAAGACTCGATAATTATAATTAGACTTGTTTTTTACACATTTACTGCAAACATGGATCACACTTATTAAATATTTAATTGAATTTTATTATTTTTGAATATTTAAAGATAATTTTGGACAGAGGCATATAGTATTTGTTCATTTTAAATTTTTCACTGATTAGTGGATTTAGAAAGGCAGTCTCAAAGTAGCAAGCGATTGGTGGCAACATTTAAATTAATATTCCCGTTTTCTAAATCAAATATATAATGCCTTTTTAATGGAGTGTCAGGTTTTGGTTATAGATCTCAATGGTTATATATCCTGATATATAACCATTCAATGGTTATATACCACTCAATGGTTATATATCCTGATATATATCACGATATATATCGAATATTTATTTTCAAAATATCACGATATACGATATTTTCACATTATCATCAATAATGTTTTGATGAGTATGGCTTCAAATAGAATAAACCAATATACAACTAACATGTTAAGAATCCATTTGTAGACATGAACTGCTGCTACCTCACTCCACAAAGAATGTTTCAAATTACAGATGATGCAGCTCCTATTAACAGACCTTCTACTTAGGAGAGTCATTACAAGAGAAAAATACTTTATTTAGCCAAGTATTTTTTTCTACTTCTGATTCTGCTTCAACAGCTGCTCTTGGAAGAATATTTTAGAGGAAAAATATTTTCTACTTTTGCATTCGTTCTGTAAAAACTGCGTAATCGATTAGGAAAAAAAATACAGATAAACGCCCATTTATACTAAAATATTTCCTAATTAGAAATAAAATATAAATTTTTAACATAAATGATTGATATTAAATTATTAATTGCTATGACACTTAAGATTTATTCATATATTTATTGTTTTCAATGAAAAATGCCAATTATTTACTTTTTCTTTTAGAAAATTATTTCAATTTTGTTGGTGTTAATCCTCATTATTTTTAAATTATGATTTTACTGTCAGATTAAAAATTTTAAAATATTATTTTACTAAAAGAAATATAAAATTTAGGTTTTATGTTAAACGAATTAATGTCATGCATAAAAGATAATCTTAAGAAATAATACGCTGACTGGTAGAAATATTAAAATATTGAGCCAATATCAAAATATCATATATATATATATATATATATATATATATATATATATATATATATATATATATATATATATATATATATATATATATATATATATATATCAAAGTATCGGATTTGTTTCAAAACGTCAGATTTATATGTATATATATCAAAATATCGGATATGTATCAAAATATCAGATATGTATCAAACATAGTATGATATTTTAGATATTCCTGAAATATTGTATTTAAGGTGGAAACAACAAAATATCGGTGAACCCAGTGTATTAGAAATATTAAAATATCGGGACTAAATCAAAATATCAGATATATATATATATATATATATATATATATATATATATATTATATATATATATATATATATATATATATATATATATATATATATATATATATATATATATATATATGCATATATATATATATATATATATATATATATATATATATATATATATATATATATATATATATATATATATATATATATATATATATATATATATATATATATATATATATATATATATATATAATATATATCTATATATATATATATCAAAACATCGGATATCCATTGAAATATCATATATACATTAAATATGGCATATTTAAAATATTTCTTAAAAATGTTGTATTGAAAAACCCTGTGGTGTATACTTTTAAGATATGGAATTTGATTTATCTCTTGGTTACGTTTTGAATATTCTTTAGACATTCCTCAAGAATATAGTCAAAATATGTCAGTTGTCTTATAAATCCTCTCATGTTTAAATGCCAGTATATCTAATAGTAATTTGAAAGAATATCTAAACGGAGTAATTGGTTGCATTCAAAGCTATTTTGCTGTAAAACCCATTAAACATTGTTTGTAGAAATTAATTTTCACGTCGCATGTCTTATATTTTATTATTTCAAACATTTTCTTAGGTTATAGAATATGTGCCAAATGATGCTCTTTTCAATAAATTTTATTTATCTTTCAGTTTAGAATGATATAAGAAGGGTATGAAAAAGTTGTATTGTATCCATAATGTCTGATATAATAAATATCGCCTATTACTTTTAAATCCTATTTTAAAAAATTACATAACGTATCATATGAGATTTCTGTAAGTTTTTGATGAGACCATTTAGTTGACGGGATACAAATTCAGAATTTCATTCTAATGAAACACTGTTATACATAAATTATTTGTTTTTTAATAATTTATTTTATATCAGTAAGTTCCTCACTTTATGTATTTGGAAAATTATACTAAACGTTTCACTGTTTTTTTAACTTCGCTAAATTTTTTTATAGGAAGGGAAATCTTCAATTACCTTTGTGAATAAAGTCACCTCCTACCAACTAAAGAAAACTACTCAAACGAACAGTGGAAAAGAACCAATAAAAGTAGGCGCCAACTCGTCTAATGTACGTAAGTATTACTTCAATTCACTGTCGCAGTCAAGCAACCTCTTTACAGCTATTCTTCATAGCTACCAGAAAGAACATAAAAGCGAATCCAACGTAATGTTTGGCATGTATTTAGTAAAAATTGCAGTTAATCATCCAATCCATTAACTCAGTCAAGCGAACTCTTTATATCTACTCTTCATGATGTCAGCTAATGTACATACTCGAAATGTAGTTACATTTTACAGACCAGAAAAACCACTGTCGGACGAAACTAATCAGTCTATTCATAGTCGCATTTAAGTGACCTCTTTATAGCTATTCTACAAAGTTACCATCAAAAACATAAAAGTAAATCCAGGGTAAAGAGGGAAATGAATTCAGTAAAAATTACAATTAATCAGCCTATTCATAACCGTAGTCAAACGAACTCTTTATATTCATTCTTCATGACGTCATTTCATACACTTACTGGAAATGTAGTTACATTTTACAAACTAGAAAAACCATTATCGAACGAAACTAATCAGTTCACTCAGTCGCCAACTCATTTTATCTCCTTCGGTAATCTAAAAATTCATGATGTAGTAGCTAAACTCTTTAATTGGTCCGGTTTCATTAGTAGCTGTCGGACGAAACAAACCATAGTCGCAGTTAAGTAACCTCTTTATAGCTATTCTAGAACGTTACCATCAAAAACATAACAGCAAATCCAGGGTAAAGAGGGACATGAATTCAGTAAAAATTACAATTAATCAGCCAATTTATAAATGCAATCAAACGAACACTTTATATTTATTCTTCGTGGAGTCAGTTAATGTACCTACTCGAAATGTAGTTACATTTTATAGACTAGAAAAACTATTGTCTGAAGAAACTAATTAGTCTCTCCATGGTCGCAGTCAAGTGACCGCTTTATACCTATTCTTTAAAGTTACCATCACAAACAAGCAAATACAGTGTAAAGAGGGGCATGAATTCAGTAAAAATTGCAAGTAATAAGCCGATTCGTAGACGCAGTCAAGTGAACTCTTTATATTTATTCTTCGTGGCGTCAGTTAAAGTACCTACTCGAAATATAGCTACATGTTACAGACTAGAAAAACCACTGTCGGACGAAACTAATCAGTCTATTCATAGTCGCAGTCAAATGACCTCTTTATACCTATTCTTTAATTAAAGTTACCATCACAAACAAGCAAATACAGTGTAAAGAGGGGCATGAATTCAGTAAAAATTGCAAGTAATAAGCCGATTAGTAGTCGCAGTCAAGCGAACTCTTTATATTTATTCTTTTGGCTTCAGTTAATGTACCTACTCGAAATATAACTAGAAAAACCACTGTCGGACGAAACTAATCAATCTATTCATAATCGCAGTCAAATGAACTCTTTAGACCTATTCTTCAAAGTTACCATCAAAAACATAAAGGAAATCCAGGATAAAGATGGATATGAATTCAGCAAAAATTGCAATTAGTAAGCCAATTTGTAGTCGCAGTCAAGTGACCTCTTTATATCTATTCTTCATGGTTTAAGTTAATGTATCTACTCGAAATGTAATTGCACTTTATAGACTAGAAAAATCACTATAAATCCAAACTAACCAGTCTATTTGTAGTCGTAGTCATGCGATCTCTTCATAGGTGTTCTTCGTGGTTTCAACTGATGTATCTGCTCGAAAAGTAATAACATATGATAGAGTAGAAAAATCACAAATACTCGATCCAAAACTAATCAGCCGATTCACAGTCGAAGTCAAATGACTTCTTTATAGATAATGTATATGGTTTCATATGATAAATATCCACAAAAAGTGAACAAATGTAGCAGACTAGAAAAATCATAAAATGCAAATACGAATTCCAAATTTGTAAATTATAGCAAGTGCTTAAGAGTTTAAAGGATTGCTCATGGCGTTCCCATTTACATTCACTAAAAGGAATAAAATAGTCCTAAGAAAGCAGAAAATCCTACAAAATCTTTAGATTCCCTATTTTAAATGTCTTCAGAAAATGAAGCTAAGCATTAATGTGTTAGTTTTTATGCCTGTTTTTGTTTTGTAGTGACTGCAATCCGACGTTCGCAGCTCTATGGTGTTCTCTCTCCTGACAAACCAATATCGTTTCCTCCTGAAGAGGACAGTGATGAAGATTACTCCGATGACGAAGAAGAATCCAGAAGGAAGAAGAGAGAAGCGGGAGATGAAAACGAGGAAACCCAGGAAGAAGAGAAAAAAGAAGAAGAAACAGATACAGAAGGTGAAGAGGAAGAAGAGCCTCCGGAGGAAAATGTCAAGCTCATCATTACAAAGGAGCTATTTGGTGAACTGGACAGAAGTAAGATTCATTTACCGCTCTTTAGTCATGTAAGTTGCATTAGAGGAAAGCTTTATGATGGAAGTTTTTTGTAGAATCCCAGTTCCGGAGGCCGGCCGCCATGTTTTTGGTTCTATTTTTGTACAAGTGATAGCCTAATTGTCACCAAGTGATGTTTACAATTTGTGATTCGTTTTGTATTAATTGTTTATACCCAATTTCAAAGCATATTTTGAACAAAAAAAGGTTTGAAATTTTGTTAAGATGAATACAAATTTAAATTTGAGTTTTTAATGTATTTAAAGGCGCTTTTGTACTGTTTATTGAATTAAACCATGAGGAAATTTTGCAACAGGTGCAAATTAAACAAAATAGTAGCATTAGTTAGTTATATTTAGGCAATTATGCTTATAAAATATTTAGTTATATTTATAAAATACGGTTGCTATTTAATGAAATTATTTTAAAACTATCAAAAGATTAAAAGGTAATTGTTGTAATGTACTTACAAACTATACACCAGTGTTCGGTTACAAGGGGAAACACAGAAAGAATATAATACTTTATATTGAGATTCAGACATTTATTCTGTACATTCATTTACAAATAGATCCTTGGTTATCATATATCATAATCATCAATTATTTATGTCTTCTATTTACACTATAATTATTACAATTCATTTTTTAAGGCGTTATTACTTAGTAACAAAATTACTTTATTAACAGAGGCCTAAGTTAAGTGACTGTAAATATTATTTTATAAATTACCTCCATTAAAGGCACAGGGGAGCAGGCAGGGGCTTTTCTCATGCGATGCGTCGGTTTTCAGTTGGTGCAGAGGGTCAGGTAGAGGCTTTCCTCATGCGGTGAGTCGTTTCGGGTGTTCGGGCCCACGGCACGAGTCGGTGATGGTGGATTCTTGTCAGACTGCTCTCGTATCCCGATTTCCACTCCTCTCCTTAACTTCATTTGCAAACTCCTCACCTCGGTTTTAACGCCCCTTTTTCTTCCTTTCCAATCGCTTGTTTTCTTGAAATTTTCCCACATCTGCATCCCCTTCGGGAGTGCAGGTGGGCTGATTAAAGTAGTCCCTTTTTGTGCAAACTGACATTGCTTTTTAGCCCCTGCCCCCATAACTCATGGTTACATCTCTGTGAGAGCTTGGCCGTTATTCTGCCATTCCGTGATCTATACCTTCTCTGCAGAGGTCCCTAAACTTGACGTGAACAATTGGAGTCCTAAATTCCTGTAGGAAAATCCTCCCACAGCTGTTCATGCACATGCAGTTCACCGCGAGAGAGTACCTCGGTACAGTAATAAAGTACGGTACAAATTACTTCTAGAAATTATTAGCTTTCTCAAGAAGATCAAAATTTGCCAGAAAACTGGGGTCTAAAATTTGGCGACATCACCCAAGCTTGGTGACCACTGAACTGGGTTCGGTGGGCCCCCCGAACTGGGATATGGCCCAGACTTCTTCTAACTCCTTTCCAAACGTATTTTTGATCCCATTTTAACTTCTTTCTCCTGTGTAAAAGATTGCAATCTCGAAAATTTCAGTGTCCAGATTTCAACGGAAATACTCATTTTATTTAACAAGTTTCAGTTTACGGGACGCACGTGGGAGGAAACCTTAATTTTTAAACTTTGAATATCCAGTTTGATCATACCTAAAAGCATTTTAATTTGTTTCTGCTGAACTTCTGTGCGTACATATGTACTACAGAGCAAGGCTGTAGGCAGAGGGAGGGATTTGGGGGACTGGTTCCCCCCCGAAATTTTGAAAGATCATTTTGTAGATAGATAACGACCCACGTTTGTATGTGTTCTATCTGCATAGCTATTCAATAACATGGACAGTTATTCTCTTAGAGGGAAAAAACGCTCAGACCATAAAAGTCTTGCTGGGCTCCTGGCAGGAAATACAATGCTTTCCCTTTCATCGATTGAAGTATCATTCACAAATAAAGATGTCTTTCTCCCTTGGTACCCCTTCGAAAAACATTCTGGCTACGGCCCTGCTACAGAGGTCAGACATACAGCATACTATATACTCAAGAACGATTATCCATTAAAATTTGAGGCTTTGTATTTAAGAGTTATAACATGTAGTTATTAACCATCCTTTTAAATTGCAATTTGCTCTATATACAGAGAAAAAAAATCGAAATATGACATACATTAGAATGACCGTAAAATTACAACAGTATAATTCAAAGATTTTGATGCATTCAGATACAGATGTAACGATACATTTTAAAAGTTTAAACAATACGTTTAAACTCTATTCTTTAAAACACGAAAATTTAAAAAAATCTGTTATCTGCAGATACAAATTGTAAATTTTTCCTGTTAATTATTTCATGGTAAGTAATAAAGGAAGTATTGTAATCGCAAAAAAAATACAGTTTATAAATAAATATTTATATAACAAAAAAATTTCAATTTAAAGAACATCACAGCTGTTGACTTCTGCCAGATAGCAGTATTTAGCACTACGGAGACAGCCCAGTTACTTGGAGAAACAGAACTAACTTTAAACCTTGAAAAGAATGGGCAAATAATAATTCTAACGACACATTATATAAAATAATAACATTGCATAATTTAATAGGCTTACAAGGAAATCTTGTAGTGTTTACATCAGATTTCGTCAAATCCTCTAACGTTACAGTCTTATTAAATCAAATATATAGAATTCAACCAAATATTATATTGCTATATTACTTAAAGCCCCAGAAGTAAATTTCTTTCGTTCGAATTTACCCATGGTGTCAGTCAAATATTTATTCAAAATTTATGTTTATAATCCATTGCAATTCGATTTTTTTTTTATCTAAACCCATCTTCTATGTTATTTATATAATTAAAATATTTTCCTATAATCTTCAGTATCTTATGTAGAAGACTTTCTTTATTTTATTAACACAGCTATCGCATCTATCATTGTTTAGCCTAAAACATCTTTTCGTATGACGTTGTAAATATTATACTACTTATAAATATAAACACAAAAAATGAGAATCTTGGAGTGTTTTTGCAGATATAAGAATCATGAAGTCAAACTCCTCAACTTTCGTAGAGGCCCCATTCTGTTAATATAAAAAGTGTGGGTTGTTTTAAAATATTTTCAAAGGGCTTATTACCGTACTTCTTAAACCACCTGATGTTTTAAAACACATAATCTGTCAATATTTAAGCTTTGAAACGTAATATCGTTCCGGTTCAACTAAAAAAAATATACTTGTTCAGCTTCGGTTTTCTTTCCGTCAAAAATAACGTATATATGGGTTTCCGTTCAATCTCAATTTTCTTCATTTATAACCTTATTTGCACTAAACAAGTCTACAAATTTTTAGAAAGTTTTATTTATTAATTTTTTTTATTTATAGACTTGGCGATTAACGATTTTATTTAGGGGAACGCCTTTATTAGGTGTGTACGGGTTGCACGCGATTAAGGTATTTCAGTCCTCTTCTTTTAGTCTCTGTTTTTTCCTAGGAGTCTAGAGCTTAACTCTATAATATTTGCTCCTTATCAGAATGGACTAAATTAACTGGGATCATGGCGGGTCTTTCGTTGGTCAGCGGCTTCGGTGACTTTCGTGTCATTCGGGTGTTTTAGTTGGAACTGTATGGCTAAACGCCGAGTCAGATCAAAATTAATTACCGTCTAAGTTTTTTCGACAAATAAGCAATGAAAAATCAATGAAAAGACAGTGAAAAAGTATATGTAAATTTGAAAACATTTTAAACTATTTTAATTCAAAATAGTCTTAAAAAAACTTTGAATAATGGTTTTAAAGTACTTTATTATTATATTTAAGTAATACGGTAAAAAACAAGAGCATAAAATAAATATTGAGAAAATGTGATATGAGTATTCAGAACGAGTCTATTTTAAAATTAACATATAGGTACTTATGTTACTAATAATACAATATCAGAAGGTTATCATGTAAGGTTAAGTATGAGAAAGACGAATGAAAAAGTTAGTTACATCTATGAAGTGGTACAGGACGTTGAACCGAAGATGTGAATTAGATCATATCCAAGAAATAAAGTTGATAATTACAAAACACTAACTAAGCTCACGTGATGACCCCTACTGTGTAACCTATTGAATGAAACAAACATATATATATATAACGGAAAGACTGCACCAACACATTTAAGAATACACAGTTCTAAATATACAAACACCTTATCTAAGAATTTAACAGGAAAGCATATACTTCTCAAACGAAAGCTCTCGTTACCGAATTACAACGCTTGTTTCGTTTGTTTCAACGTTTGTTCCAAATTCTTATTTTCTCGAAGTGAATGTTTAAAGGTTACAACATCATGGAAAAATAAATAAGTAAATAAATAAAAAATATTCATCTGGCCGTTGCAATTGTTACAACTCGGAGTACATAAATATCGTGGATTTTCTTACCACAAACTTACTTGTTTTTTATTTGAGATTTTTATGTTTATGCTGATGATAGTATATAAATTGTTAGGATTACTTGGACTTAACCAGCGGTTAAGTATTGGACTATTAATTATATCCAATTTTTGACGCTTTAGGATTGTAAACGGTCTTTAACTGTACTAGTCATCATTTGTAATGATCTTTTTTTATTTAGTCACTGTGTGTGTATTTTAAGTCTTTTGTATGTATTTTAGTTTCAACTTTATGCAAATTTACACGTGTATCTGGCCAGCCCAGTGGTATATAAACACGATAGTCTTTATATTTTATTACTCGTGGAACAATTTATAATGTTTCTATTTTTTATGCATATTAAATAAACGGCATGTTTTTTTTAATGGTTTCATTTTTCCCTAACCATACTTGCCACTCTGCATGAAATGTCGTATGAGACTGACATAAATATTTAAGTTAATAGATAATAGAAATTCAATTAGTTTGGAAAGTTCTCTGTCAACTTAATATTACATTTTTCGTTGAAGTTTTTGTAGAATGAGATTAATTGTCATCAGCTGATACCTTCAGCATACTGTTTTATCTAAACATGAGAAAATGTACTTTCTCCAAAGCTGTCATTTTTATCTTCCAGCCTCTATTTCTGTTTTTCAATAATCAGTTCTCTTCATGTCGAATGAAAAACAGAAAAAGACAACTTGGAAATATCTTTAGAAACTTACCCTCTTTCCAATTTCTTCCAGGATTCCCATTTCTTTTTCAGTGGATTATTTTTTTTACTAAAGCTTACCATTATGGGTTTTTAAGAAAGTTTTAAAGATTACATAGATTTAACAAGGATTTAGTTGAGATTTTGTTTTACTAGAAAAGGATGCCGTATATTTCCAAAGAATAAACACCGGGTCTTGACATTAATCTCTTCAAGATGATTGTCTAGCAAAAAATGCTTAAAAACACATTAATTGTAAATCCTTTTATTTAAAAAAAGAGGCTTGAACATGCTGTTTTATAAGAATAAATCAATATTTTGGTTAGAAAATAACATTTGGCATCTGCACAATATTTTATCGCAACCTCAATTTAAATTTATGATATTTCGAGTTCTTTAATTTTCAAGGAAATATATGCAAACCTATAAATGAAGGCTTGTAACCTTTTCTTTTATTTATTCCTTAATTTAATTAAGTAGTTATCATAATTTTCTTACTTTTATAATCTATGATAACGACTAAAGTGCAATTTCTTTATTGATGCACTTTACTCTGATTATGTAATTTGTAATTAATGCAACCACTGACTTGGACAACTGCCGAGACGTGACTTTGCTGGGAGATTTAATTTGCTTCCAGAGTGACATCATAGTGAAATATGATCATTCAGTCAGAATGATCATATTTAATTATGATTCAGATGACTTGTTTCCATTTAGAACCGATAGAAAGTGAGGAAAATTTCTTTAAAAGTAATGCTTCCTGAATTAAATAAAAATGTTCTATAACAAATATGAAACCATAATATGCACTATTTGGGATAAATTTTGTAATATTAGCATATGGCCCGTCATATGACGGGATCAGTAAAATTTTTAATTTTCCAGAATTATAAAGTACTCTATGAGGCAGAAAAAAATGATTTGCTCTTTGGAGGAGAATTATCAGATGCAAGCTCAATAATTTGTTTATCTTCATACCCCTCTAAAGTCTCCCGATACTATGAATGCAGTTTAGATTCACGTAGACTTCCTTTAGAAAGATAATTCAAAGTTTTCTTGCCAAACGATGGCCGAATGGTTAGGGTGCTGACCTTCGGAACCGAAGTTCGTGGGTTCAAATCCCACAGTGGCATGGATGTTCGTAGCCGTTCGGAATCGGCTTTAAGCAGTAGGTCCCGGTCTCATTAGCCCTCGTGTTGCAAAAAGAAGACCGTAGTGCTCGAAACCAAACCAAACCAAAGTTTTCTTAGCTACGTCGAAATTATCGTTAAGTTCTTCCCAATTTTTTTCACAGTAATTAAGGGAAGTAAAGGAATGAAAATATCATTTCTACTACACCCCGGAGGTAGACATAATTTATTGTTAATAGCGGAGATAAAATTTTCATTCAACAGAAAATAATCGATGATTAAATTTAAAATTATCACATATGTACCTAATCTATTATTTAAGCCAAATATAAAAGAAAATTATTTACGTAATATCTAAATTCAGTGATAAAACCTATGAAAATAATCTAGGCGATATTTAAATGATTTAAAATAAGAAAAGATTAAATGAGATGGTTAAAGGAATGACGTCATAATGGTAGAAAAATATGTTACTTTTACCTATTTATTATGTGAGAAATTAAAAATTTAATCACCTGCTCTTAACCAGGGAAAATAGGGCTTAAAATAATGGTATTAAATGCTAGAAAAGGGCAAAAAAATTATCCTTACTCAGTATACGCAAATATTTTTGCACATCTGAAGTTATATTTTCTTCAAACTTTTTAAATGTTTTAATTATTTGCTAAATAAATAATAATTCTCACTTTTTTATATGAATCTCTTCTGTTTTCAGAACAAAAGGTTGCATATGTAGCTTCAGGATACAAGAAATTAAACAAAATTTCTCCACTGTGGAATAAAAGAACGTAAGTGTTTTATTATTTAACAATTACTGCCTTTTAAATGCTAATTATATTTTTGCTGTTGTTTTTAAGTTAAAATAGCAACTCACACAAACAAAATGTAAATCCTAAAATTTACTTGAAATGATCAGAGATACAGATAACACCATTTTAAAATGTTATAAAAATTAAGTGTACATAAATAACCCTCTTCAGTACAAAATTTTTGTTACTTATTTATATCATAACAAAATTGTAATATTTATTAGCAGCTTTTGACATCTTATTTAATCTTTTAAATAATCGCTTTTTATTATAGCACTAGCATATAGCCCGTCATGTGACGGGATCAGTAAAATTTTTAATTTTACAGAATTGTAAAGTACCCTATGAGGTAGGTAAAAAAATGGTTTGTTTTTTGGCTGAGAATTATCTGGTACACGTTCAATAATTTGTTTATCTTCATACTCCTCTAAAGTCTCCCGATACTGAGAATGCAATTTAAAATCACTCTGAATTCGTTTAGAAAGATAATTCAGAGTTTTCTTAGCTACGTCGAAATTACCGTTAAGTTCTTCTCAATTTCTTTGCCACAGTAATTAATGGAAGTAAAGGAATGAAACTATCGTTCCCACTACACCCTGGAGGTAGATAGAATTTGTTGTTAATACCAGAGATAAAATTTTCATTGCAACAAAGAATAATCATTGATTAAATTTAAGCCAAATATAGAAGAAAATTATTTACATAATACCTAAGTTCAGTGATAAAATGTATGAAAATAATGCAGACGATATTTAAATAATTTAAAATTAGAAATGATTAAATGAGATGGTTAAAGGAATAACTTCATAATGCTAGAAAAAAATGTTATTTTTACCTATTTATTATGTAGTAAACTGAAAAATTTAATCACATGCTCTTAACCGGAAAAAATTAGGGCTTTAAATATTGACATTAAATGCTAGAAAAGGGAGAAGGGGTGGATTTCGAACGTTGCTAACCCTAACTCATAAAAAATCCAATATGGATGTCTCTATCCATTCCAGGTACAACCGCATCATAAATTGGTGGAAAGACGGACAGATAACTTAGGCTATTATTATATAGGGGATTCATATTTAAAATTGTACATTAATGGTTTTCTTTTATACACATATTCACACATTTCTATAGTGAAATATATGCGTTATAGTATTTATTTTATGTTTATTAAACTAATTACAGTAAAACATCATTTATCAGTTTAGGAAAATGGGAAATTCTCATATTAGTAAGAAAATTTAACTTATTTTAGACAATACTAATGCGATATTTTGCATAAAATATTAAACTATGATAAATAAAAATAATTAGCTTATTCATTAAGATTTACTTAGAAAAACAGTACCTAATGTTATCGATTATTGTAACAATGAAAGTACATTTTGTATTAAAACTGATTTTAAACGTACGTCCAGTTATAGCATATTTGGGACATTTTACTTCTTTATAAATAACACAACATACATATCAAAAAGTGTTTTAAAAATTTGTGCTTCAAAATAGTGTTTTCAATACGAATTAAATAAAAGATGAAATAAAAATTAAGTTCATTAATGTAATATAAGTGGAATTCATTCTAATTAATAAGTTTTAAATTTAATGCTGATACATTGCCCTGTTCTCATCTCATATTTTCTTCTTCAAAGTTCATTATTTTATCAATAAATAGCTATTATAGCATGAATTATGAATTAGGATTATTTTCTAATCCTTTTGACTGACTGGTGTAAGCCATATTTTCTACCACTTAAATTAATTCAGTTATTCATCATAATAATTAGAGATTGCTTAGGGAGTACACTATAATTATCAAGTTTCTAAAATTTTATTAGTTTAGTGGTATGTAATTTTCTTCAAAGTTATATGATGAATAATTTATTTCCTTGGGGAAGAATATTTTCGTAAATTATATGCAAAAGTATTGTATAATGCAGTCATAATGCCATAAATAATATAAAACAATAGATAGTCATTAGTTTATCGCATGATGATTTTATATGAATTGCTTATACTATACAGTCTGTTTATTTTATAAGTTTTATAGAATAAAATATAGGCTTCTGTCTCTATTTGAAACACAAAATTAACATATTAGAAAAGTTTGCCATTTTTGCTATAAATTACAACTGATATCCTCCAAGCTTTTATAAATAGTAAGTTTTGAGTGTTAGCATATTATATTAATTACATTTGGCCATGGTTAATAAAGCTATTCTATTTTAGACACCACTGTGGTATTTTTGGCAAGGAAATTGCTGCCAATCTCACAAAACGTGGTTCTGATTTTCACTTTATTGGGCCAGAACAAGCACTTGGTCATCCTCCCAATGTAGTTAGAAATACAGTTAGAGACCTCTTTACATATTGCATGCTGGACACGTTCTAGTACGCTTTCTGACGATTGATATTTGAGCACTGGTTACGTACTAGTACAAGTTAGGGCAACAACATGGTTTGTTTGTGGGTACAAAAATAATGGTATATACAGGAAAACAAATCTGGGTGATCTTGCCTAGTACATAGAGTCTGGATAAATTTAGACAAATAAAATCTAGTTTTTACATCAGTCGATGCGGAACCACAGAACGGGAAAAAATAACTATATACTACTATTTCTATTTGATTTTTCTTATTTACGATACTATTATAAATTTATCCACTAAAAAATATATATTTTTGTTTACAAAAATCTTATGGTTGTTCTTTATATATTTATTTATATATTTCAATATACAATACGAAAAGTTGGTTAAAAAATTAAATAATTTACGATCTATTGAGATTTAACTGAATAACTAAATTTACTCACAAAACGGCGGCTAACGGTACAATTCCGCTGCGAAATGTACCCGCACACAATGTGTTAATGGTACAGAAGACCTACAGGTCTTGGCTTAATTCTAATAATCAGAGGCAAGCCAAAGAGCTTAACCGGAAGTTTTCATGGCTGAGAACTGAGTAGCTACTTCAGTTTAGTAGGAATGAGTTGAGGGTGGCCATTAGTCTATTGACTAGTCACCGCTGTCTCAAAAGGTATCTGGACATTATTGGCATCACTGATAGCCCAACATGTAGGGGATGTCAAACGGCAAAGGACAGTTCATTACGTATCTCATGAGACTGGGAATATTACTCTCATAAACGATTTGAATATCTTGTATATCGTACTATTGAACCGTGGGAGTTAATTAACTTCTCGGTTAAACTGCAGCTTAAATTTATTTCAGTTATAGGTCTCTCTGACTTATATCGGACTCAAAGAACTCGTTGACTTAAGTGTTAATTCATCCACTCTCTGCTGGGATTCTTTTATTCCGGAGAAACTGGGGGGGAGTACAATAGACAATGGGTCGCAGTGCTGATGCTCTTATGAGCCTTCCCTACCTCTTAATGGTAGAGACCTATAGGGTTTGGCTTAATTCTAATAATCAGAGGCAAGCCAAAGAGCCTAACAGGAAGTTTTCATGGCTGAGAACTGAGCAGCTACTTCAGTTTAGTAGGAATGAGTTGAGGGTGGCCATTGGTCTATTTACTGTTCACCGTAGTCTCAAAAGGCATCTGAACATTTTTGGCATCACTGATAGTCCAACATGTAAGGGATGCCAAGCGACAGAGGATAGTTCATTACATATCTTATGCTACTGGGAATATTATTCTGCTACACGATTTGAATATCTTGGATATCGTACTATTTAACCGTGGGAGTTAATTAAATTCTCGGTTAAACTGCTGCTTAAATTTATTTCAGTTATAGATCTCTCTGACTTACATCGGACTCAACGAACTCTTTCACTTAAATATTAATTCATCCACTTTCTGTTGGGATTCTTTTATTCCGGAGAAACTGGGGGAGGGGGTCAGTACAATAGACAATGGGTCGCAGTGTTGGTGCTCTTATAAGCCGTCCCTACCTCTTAATGGTAGAGACCTATAAGTCTTGACTTAATTCTAATAATCAGAGGCAAGCCAAAGAGCTTAACCGGAAGTTACCATAGTTGAGAACAAAGAAGCTACTTCAGTTTAGTAAGAATGAGTGGAGGGTGCTCTTATGAGCCGTCCCTACCTAAATCTAAATCTGAATCTAATTATATCAAGTATCTAAAACTCAAAGACTAATATTGTCCAAATAAAGTCTAAATTTTACAGAGGCCACAAAAAAATAAAAGCTTCAGATTCTATAGGAGCGTAGGATTTATTTGAGTAGCATAGGACATAAAAGTAAAAAAA
The DNA here is from genome assembly GCA_032207245.1 of Pardosa pseudoannulata. Lineage (NCBI taxonomy): Eukaryota > Metazoa > Arthropoda > Arachnida > Araneae > Lycosidae > Pardosa > Pardosa pseudoannulata. The sequence goes on from CM063508.1 coordinate 59,667,257, forward strand.
TAAATAAAATAATGTAAGCAATATAAAAACAAAACAACATAATAAAATGTCTTTCCTTCCTGATTCATAGTATCTCTTCCCTGCAATCACCCTTTCTGCTTAAATACAGTAAAATAATGTTTCCTTCCTGAAGCATGGTGTATCTTCTCTGTAACCACCCTTTCTACTTAGGAGAATAGAAGAGTGTTTTTTTCCTGAAACATGACATCTATTATATTTACAATTATATGGCAATATTATATTTGCAATCATCCTTCCACGCACAATAAAATAGAGTTTTCTTCCAAAAACATGGCATCTCTTTTCTGAAACCATCCTTCCTACTTAGAAAAATAAAAGTTTTTTTTTCCTGAAACACAACATTTCTTCCTCGAAATCATCCTTGCTACTTAGATTAATAAAACAGTTTTTCTAACTGAAACATGACATTTCTTCCCTGCAACCATCCGTACTACTTAGTTTGCATTTTGTAAGTAATTATTATTTTGAAAATTATCAGTAGTTCTGGAAGTCACCAGAAACGCGGGTACACGGGTAGCGAACTACAAAATGTTTATTACTTTGTTGGAAAATTTCTCAACAAGATAGATTTATACAGAAGCTAATTCACTAAACATCATTTATATACATTAGAAATTTTGAAAAAAAATGTTCTGATATAATTCCCTCTGATATAATGGAAAGAATCTAGTACTCGTTTTTTATAAATTACCAACTTTTTGTTACATTTTATACTATTTTAAGCTCTAATGGAGATTAATTTAACAATTGTAAAGTGACTGTAAAATTAATCAACAAAACATATTCACTTTTAATAATATCGCTGCTTAGAAAGCGGAATAATTTATATATAAAAACATTTTTCAAAGGCGTTTGACCTTTGAAGAGACAGCGATGTAACCTTACATTATTAAACAAAAATAAAGTATTTATTGTAAAAGTAATATACATAAAGTGATTATGATAAAAGCGAATTGTTTGTTTCATTTTATATATAAGAGTGTTTAGTATTTTTTAATTGAAATATATTATATTTGTTTTTTACATGAATGTATTCCAGACCTTTTCCAGAAAACTGAATAATCTACAAAACTGTAGGTAATCTGTAACTATTTCCTCATCTCGATGAGATTTTCACCAGCAATTTTTCACCAGCGTTTTTCTACATTAGTACTTTATTTTCATTGAATTTATTTTCACCGAATTTTTTTAATAATTAAATAATTTTTTACATAATATTTTAACATACTTTATACTGTTTTATGAATAAAATTTCTGGAAAATTATAGATCACAAACCGGTGGTAAGCTTTAGACTTTATATAGAAACACTGTTTGCATGAGTTAATAAAACTATTTTTCATTAAAACTTAACCCTCCGAGTGGTACACACCGAGGAAAAAGTCTCCAAAAATACGCTAAAGTTTCATTGTGTCAGTGACCAAAGTGTTCTATAATTTTTTACTTCACCCTTTTTCAACTAGATTGGCATAAGGGAAACCCCACCCTCGTTACTGTCCCTTTACTTCCGGTTATAAATAGATATATAAATAGACATTATATATTGTTAATTTTGAATACACATAAAGCTCGTCAAGTCTCGAAGATCATCCCATAAGAAATAATGGGTTCTAAAAGTACAAATAAAAATATAACATTTCGTATCAAACTATTAAATTCATCACTTTTTATTTGTATGCATGAAATCATCTTTATCACAGATTCCCTTGTTAGAATTTATTTTACAAACAGTTAATCTACACTAAGTCTATGCGGCGTAGTACGTTGTAATAGGAGAATGATTCATAAGTAGACAACTCACGTTCAAAACAGCAGAATTCGATTCAAAATACAAAATCCTTCTTTCTCTAGAAAAAGTTAATCTACGTGTAGATTTTTATAATCGAGCAAAATTTTGATATTCGATGTCAGTTGCACAGCAGTTAGGAATGAGCAGCATTAACAATGCAACCAATCTTAGTAGCAGACAGAGAGAGGAAATAGAAAATCAACGGCTTATATAGACCTCGTATTCCTCTTAATTCACAGAAGGTAGAACATATATTAGATCCATACAATTGGAAGGCTCTAACAACGCCTCCCCATCTCACAATAACCCAAAATTCAATATATTTAGGATAGGCGGATAATTTGAATCTTATAAGGTGTCAGCTAAAAATAAACCGGATTAATACTATTAGAACCTTTATTTTTTCACAGTTCTATGCGTATTTTGCATTTATAAAACAATGTTCAAAGTGATATTTAGAAAATATGTCTATGGTCTGTATCGCTTTCTCTTTGCAGCTTGTACTGCTTTAGATATATTTCCTTTTAGTACTAATGATATCATTTGAAATAGAACAAAGTCACAGGAAGCAAGGTTGTATATTAATAGAGGAAGTGTTCCAACACAAGTATTCCATTCTTGACTAAGAACAAATCTATAGAAATGTTCATTCGAAATTTCTTTTGGTTTAATTCCTTTTGTTGAAAAGACAGTTTCAACATCTACATGGACGGTCTTTTCGGATAAAATTACCCAATATTTTAAATGTTTTTTTTTCCTTTGGTTGTAATGGACATATGACATTTTCAATTTCCTCTCGTTTACCTTTAAACCGCTTAAACCACTGAAAAAGTTAGGAGCGTCATAAACATCAGTAACCGTACAACGTTTTGACAAAGTTTGAGTTTATGTGACGGATTTCTGTTATTCGCAAGATATTTTGCGTAGCTCTTTCAAAATATTTAA
>CM063508.1:59675010-59690010 GCA_032207245.1 Pardosa pseudoannulata
TAGAAAAGCATTCAGCACTCCGGTAATAATTTTCGTCGACATTCGAACTTTTGAGTGCTTTGAACGAAGGGACTTTTTGGGAGAAGCATGATTATGAACTGTCTGAAAAATCAAATAAGGAGATTGTTTTCAACTCGCCGAGGTTTAGACTATTGAATAATCTCAACGAAGATCAAATAAAGGGAGAAAGATGCAAACTCTCGAACCGAGTTTTCCTGGGGAAAGAAGTAAATGTGAAAAGGAGACTGAATTCGGTACTGCAGCTACGAAGACTTTGTTCTTTTTGGAGATTGCATAACGAAAGAACTATCACCTGTTCGTGGTATGGAATGTAGGAAGTATCGTAATCAGGAAACATTTCGGTTTAGAAAGAAAAAGCTATGTTACAAAAAGTCTCAATGTAACGAATATTTAAGCTGAGAGTTTCACTCTTAGTCTCCAGAATTTAAACTCAGACAACATGGATATTTAAAGCCGATTTTGAATCTTCAATAGAATGTGTAAACGATATTTCTAATGAAAAACTAAAATTAAGAAAAATGATATGACATAATAAATGTAGAAGGAAATCTTGTGGTTTCCACATCAGGTTTATATTAAATTTGTGAAAACTTCAAATCACGTTTTCACCATTTTTTTTCCTACCATACCATACATAAAAAAGTACCACACATAAAAATATAAGATTATTGTTATTGTTGTTTTTTCTCATGCCATTTGAACAAATCAAGCAAGATTGAGCCTGCAGGCTCTCGTATTAAGTCCAAGGGGTGCATCTTTCGTTTTAATAAGCACCATTAAGGTGAAAAAACGACTTCGCTTAAATAGGTCCTCGTAAATTTGAAGCAGAAGACTTACAGACTTGGCCTGCCGCTCCCAGAGGTATTGATTGAGAACTTGGAGGACATTGTGACTACCAACATATTTTATGTGCCCCAGTCACCTTTAGCAAACACGACATAAGATTATATAAAATATCAATGCAAAATTTTTATACAGGTTTTTTTAATGTATAAGATGAAAACTGTACATTGAATTAGAAATCTGTCACTATCTACAAATATATAGAAAGAATTTTGAAACTACATAGTATTTCCTTATAAATGTGAGTAAAACATTTTTCATAAAGTAGAATTCTAGAGACGTTTAAAACCCCATACAAGTCTTGGGAAGAAGGTTTTAAAAAATCTTAGAAGTGAATCAGACATAACACATTAGAAAGTTGAAGATTTTCTGATTTTTGAATTAACGCGTGACTGTTTAAAAGTAAAGTAGCTGTTTGAAAGCGAATCCGCAAATGGCTGACAAATCTCATGTGATTATATGCGAGCAATTACTTCATTAATCATTTATATATAAATAAAGCCCACAGTTTTAATTAGTTTATATAAATATTTAAGTAAATTTCCTAACTAAACATACATTAGTATACACCTGAATTAAAATTGAGGGAACGTTTTTTATCAATATATATTTACGGTAGGATGAAGCAACTGCGCATGTCTAATAAATGAATGCGAGTATTGCTTGCTGATTCGGTGGATCAACTTCATCAGGTAAGAAGGGATATAATTTTCTGATTAGAACGTGGGGAATACCACTTTTGCATCTGTCATTACAGTAACACTTAACCTGGTTTAATTCATGCAGGTAAAGAATATTGTAAAAGTTTCATATGTGTCATAATCTGATGCGTATATGGTACGAAATAATGTCAAAAGCGATGACTTCTTCATGTTCGATGGGTTTCGACTTAACATGTTAATATCTTTCAGAATCGGATGTGACCATGTATTCCATGGTAATCATTGCTCTTGTAGTAGCTATACGAAATACAGGTACTCCTCACTTCACCACCAGTCTGCATAACGATCACTCGGTCTTACGACCAATGAAGTTTTGACCTGCAAGTCAAAGAATCCTCGAAGATCGGGTCAAAACTGGATTGGACAGAATCGAATGGTGACATGTACACTGAGTATCCTGTAGACTTGCTATGCACTTTTTTTGTCAGTTTCATTCCGACAAGCAGTCACTGTGTAACCTCGATATTTTTACATATTTGTAACTTCAAAATAACATAGATGCCGAAGAAAGGAAAGCGTGAGGCATCATCGAAACAACGAAGCTGGTAAAAAGGTGAACTAGCCAGTGAAGTAAAGTTGGACCATTCGACAATTTCAAAGAATTTAAAGGAATCCTGTAATCGTCTGTACTAATCTATATTATTTATAATTCTCAGTAGTGGGTAGAAAAAAACTAGGTCGTAAAGTTTGAAATAACTGTATTTTGTTTCTATGCACTTTAGAAGCAATGGTCAAGGGGCTTGGACTCCGGATGCATGCAGTATGGCTAATTCCACCGCAGAGGAGTCCACTTGCCAATGCACGCTGCTCGGAACGTATGCTGTAATAGCGAAAATAAGGAAACCTTTCGTAAGTGCTTCTATCAAATATACAGTTTCTTAACACTAGATTGCCCAAGGCAGTCATTTTGACTGTTTTTTAATTTCAATTCGAAAAACAATTATGAAATATAATGACACAATTTCTTAGAATTTGGTGACTATTTCTATAAAATATAAATGGGTTTATGAATAATTGTAGTTACTTCCGCCCTCCTTTATTTCCGTATATATATATATATATATATATATATATATATATATATATATATATATATATATATATGTGTGTGTGTGTGTGTGTGTGTGTGTGTTATACCTATATTGCGCAGAAGCAGTCATTTTGACTACTTGGGTTGGTTGGTTGGTTGGGAGCACTACGGTCTCCAATTTTGCAACACGACGGCTAATGAGGCCGGGAACTAGCGCTTAAAGCCTTTTCCGAACGGTTAACAACGTCCATGCCACAGTGGGACTCGAACTCACGAATTCCAGATTCAAAGGTCAGTGCCCTAATCATTCTGCCATCGTTCGGCTTGACTGCTTGGGAAATTTTAAATAATCAAAAGATTTTTATTTATTGAATTGAGTAAATTTCTTATATGACCTGTTCGGCTTTGTATTGAAATAACATTTTTTTTTCGATTACGATAACATACCGATGCATGATAAATTGTCGACTTGGGCGTATACTTGATAAATGTCAGTTGCTCAATAAGTTAAAGTAGTACTATTTATTCGAATCTTTATAAAGTGTTGTTCTAACAAGTTGTTTATTTTATTTCTTTTGCTAAATTTATTAAAATTGATAAAAATAATTTTAAAAAAAATGTTACCAGAATCAATTCAATTTTATAACAGTACAAAATTTCGAGTTGATATGGCGGATCAAATGGCCAGAAAATATACAGCAAAAGCTAGTTCTCGTAGATGGCCCCTCCAAATATTTTTCAATATTTTAGATTTGGCTGCCATAAATGCTTGGATCATTTACAAAGAAACGACAGGAATACAAATAGAACGAAAAGAGTTCAATTAGCAGAACATCTTTCCAACGAATATAGAGTTGCAAGACAGAAAAATTTATGAGAACATGAAGACCCACAAAGATCAACTGCAACATCATCAAATGCAACCCATTCTCACAAACGCAAATTTTGTCAAGTACGACTTTGCCACAACAACAAAACAAATAATATATGTGAAAAATGTCAAAACTATGTTTGCGGAAGATGTACACATAAAAAGATTTCCACTTTCATTTGCATAAAATGTACAAATAATAATGCATAAATTATTTTTTTTAATTTAAAGTAATTTTTTTATTGTTAATATTTACTAATAACTTGTTGTTTAATTGTAAATAATATAAGAAATATTAAAAATTAATTTTAAACAAATTTCTTTACATATTTGTTATTTTTTCACAATGCAGTCATTTTGATTGTTTTGGGGCAATATGGGTATACAAGAAATCTCGGGCAATCTAGTGTTAATTGTAAAAAACTTATGTATTATGAGATATTTACCCTGTTAAGAGACGTCGGTACTGTAATAGCGACGGCTTGAGTTTCTATCTCTAGGACTGCTCGCCTACTTTTACAGGAGCAGATACGTGGGTTCGATAAATAAACCATCTTCTGACAATTAAGTAACTGTAGCGATAAACACTAAACAACCCGTTAGTTATTTACAAATTACAAACACGCGAAAATTGAACATTACTAATTATAGATCACAGGGTGAACCATCAGGAGAAAAATAGTGCCGATCGGTCCGCACACGTCTCTCTCGGTTACCCAATTCTACAAAAAGCGTCTTCAATCCTCCGTTGTCGGAAGGGAATCATCCTCCCCTCTACAGCTGGAGAGGGCAGGGTTGCATCCTTCTCCCTCCTGGTTACACTTTCGCCTCTGTGGGGTAGGGCTTTCTACCATCTCTTGGTAACTTCATTTTCGGTTGTACCTTAATGCCCTAACAAAATACTTCAGAATGGTTAGTGAACTGTTCTAAAAATTGGCATCACTCAGTTGTCCATCTCGCGATGATACACATCTTGAGTCTAGTTTAACAGGTACATTTTCCACATTTCTTTCACTTTAAGGTTCTTGTATTAAATGCTTACATTATTACTAATACAGTTATTTCATTTTTATTATTAATAAAATTTTTACATTATTATTAATGAAATTATCACATACATGGATTTTCAAAAAAATATTTCTGGGTAGATTATTAAAAAACTTATTTTTTTTAACTAGAAATTTCACAAACCTTGCTTCTTATTCATTTTTTAATATCTTATCACCATTTTTTTTTCTTATATTTACAGCACTATTCTAAAACACTTTATGGATTAAATTTTGAATTGTACCATTCTTTATCGTCCTTTAAATAGTAAAACACTGATTTATTTGTAAAAATAGACCAAACAACATAAATTTCTTTATAATTGAAATTTTAAAAAAATATCTCTAGTTTATTGTAAAATCCATCAGTAATTCTCTTAGACACATATTTTTAAATATGTATTAAAAAATCAAGTTGTTTTCTTTATATTTGTTTGAGTTTTTACAATTTGAATGCAGCTATGCATACAAAAAACACTAACTGAAATAAATCAATTGAAAGTTTTCAAACTGAAATAAATATTTAAAAAACAATCCAGAATGTTAAAAGTTATCTGCAACAATATCTTTCTATTTATTTCCAATAATAGCAGCTGTTTGTTTTAGAAATTTGTTACTCATTTCCGTAGCATACCTTAAGCTACTTGTGCTTCCCAGGTTGTGCTAAATGAGTAACAAATTCTCAGCCTTATTAAGGAGTTAGGATAATGCCTGTATCGCCTGCTGCATTAGGAAAAATTTTTTGACATTTAACCTTATTTTAAAACTATTACTTATTTTAAAATTATAGATATTTTCTATAAACTTAGGCAGAATTCTACGGAAAAATTAGCAAATCGTATTATACAATTTCTATTTACATCATTGTCATACTTAAATTATAATTAAAGCACTTTTAGTGTATTATAAGTACGTAAAAATGAAATTAAATAGTATTAGTTGAAATTTCTAGAGCATTAATATCATTAAAAAATTGTATTATCCACAGCGACTTACGTTTATTTTAACAGTATCCAGTTGTATGAGCAGGGCTTCGAACCGAAACTAAGTCGAAAACCGAAAACCGGAAAAAACTGTTATTTTGGTCGAATTGAAAACGGAACTGAACTAAAAGAAATATCAATTTAGTTTGGCTCGATATAATTTTCAGTCATTTTGTTACTTATCAATATTTTGTAATTTAACGTCAACCATATAATTATCGTCATTACATGTCCATGTTTCCCAATTTTCTGTTTTGATGTTCACTAGTATTTTTCTGCTTCAGTTTCATATGAAACTACTTGAAGAAGGCAGATTTAATTCAGTAGTCAAATGCGATTTTGATAATAGGTAACGATGCCTATGCTAACCACTAGTATCGTACATGCTGGTTAATTGTACCAATGCACGTAGTGTACCAATTAAAAAACGAATAAAATCCTCTAAATTTTGATACAATTACATTTTTGGTTTAGAATAAAATTATATTTTTAGTTCAAATAAGAATATAGATAAAATAAAATTATTCATTCGGGACTGAACCAAAAACGTTGTTTTTGGCTGAACGGAAATAAAATTGAACCGATATATCTATATATTTTTTTAGTTAAACTGGAACAAAACAAGACGAAAAGAATTACCGTACGAAGCCATGAGTATAAATAATTCGATCGTGGAACTTTGGGTTTTCCATATTAGTAATCTCCTGATTACTGATGTGGAATTATCGTTACAAATGTAATTAAGACTATGAATACAACATGTATATAAAAATACGTAACTATAGTAATTCAACCCTTCTTAGTTTTCACGTTTAAAGAAAGTAGATTTATCTGCATAAAGCTAGAAAATCACTTAATTATGGAGTTAATGCAAATTCATTTAGATTATGAATGTAGCACACACACACACACACAATGTGACAGAACTAAACTGGGATAGAACTCTATGGAAGCATTATTCGAAAACCCCTTCTAAAGCTCACAGAAGCTCACAGAAAGAGTTGGCTACAGCACTTCCTGGGCCAAGCCCTCTAGTGCTGGAATACTATTTAAATTGATGTTGGAAACTATGAAATTGAGTTGGCATAACATAAAATTAAAGGTTAATAAGGGATGGGACAGAGATACATGAGTTTCGACAGGAAAAAAAGGTACACATGAAAAATAATCACTAAGGAGGTACTTGCAAGTACACTAAGAGAGTTAATTCCAAGCATCTGCTTAAATACTCATGTGCCGACCAATCAACTATTACTTGAAGTCACGTGGGTGATGTAACCCACGTGACTTCACGTTAAAACTCTATTTTTAGATACTGAACAGGAAGGATTTCTACTAGCGAACATTCGAGAATATTTGCTAGGGTTCCTTGAGGAGAATTCCCGGGAAAATGTAATCTTAAACCGAAAGTGATTAAAATATACCTACATTTGTGTGTGTGTGTGTGTGCATGTGTGTCTGTGTGTGCGTGTGCGTGTGCGCGTGCGCGTGTGTGTGTGAGATGGAGATAGAGAGAAAGAGAGAGAGAGAGAGAAAGCGTAAGTCCAGTAATTCTGTCCCTCTTCATTTTCATGTTAAAGAAAGGCAGATCTATTTGAATATAGGAAGTAATTTCATTAAATTCTTTTAGATTTTTCAAGAACTTTATTCTTTTTGTCAGAATTGTACAAAGTAAATTTTCAATAAACATTGGCATAAATCTGTAAACTTAACAACATAATTCTTAGAAAAATGAGCTTTTAATAAGACTGTCAATTATTTATGCAAATGGCATTTCTTCGAATTCGAATTCAGCAATGAATTAAGAGAAACATTGGGGAAATTGGATACAGGTTTTGGTAAATATAGTGACTACTACACTGATAACTATAAAAAATTTTAATTAAAAGTTTTCTAAATTCCATTTACTTACGTTATTTCTTTCTTAAATATTGCTGGACTATCTAGGATTACCTTGCATTACATTGTGTTTTTTTATACAGTATTAATAATCAAAGCTTTGTCTTTTATTTTCTTATCGCGTGTAACATTGTAAATGCTTAATAACGCAGGCCGTGTAAATTATAGCATACGTGTATCCTAATCACATTCAATAATAATGAAGCAATCATAATGATGAATTGGGCATGCCAGCTGATAATTCGTCTAAGTTAATTTGGTCCATTTTTTATTGCATCTGCTATATTTTTTATTGTATTACTATGATTTTAAGCAGTATTTTTCTTTAATTAATATATATCTTATTAAAAACATTTAAAACACATTGTGAGAAATTTTATTTTCAGTATTCATGATTGCAAAATCATGATTTAGCAAAGAAACTTTTCGCACACTATAAACTATAAAAATGATACTCATGTACTGTCATTTGAAGCTAAACTGGCAATTTCTTATCCATTATATTGTGGCATAATTTTATAGAATGGTCCAAAGAGATTTTAATATGGATTGTGTTCTTTTGGCAGTATCTAAGCAATGTCTGTCTAAAGTTTGTCAACTGTTAAACAAACCATATGAAGTACAAATCATACATACAAACGGACACTATTCTTCTCATACGATACTCGTTTTTTAAGTAAGTATTGTTTTCAAATTAAAAACACATAAGTTTGAATTTTATCTATTTTATTCTTAAGGGAAAGATTGTACTTAATTACTTTTTTAACATAATTTTAAACAATATCAAATAACTTGTTATATCGTAAAACCAGCTTTTATATTCCATCCTTATTGAAATCTGCTGCCTGACCACATACTAGTTACATGTTTAGTTTTGTGCCTCTCAATCAACATTTTCGGTTCCCAGCTTGAGAGAAGTGTCTTGAGCCAAGAACACATCATGAAATTTTATAAAATTCATATAATAGAGATAAAATCGTAAAGCATTATCTCAAATGTTTTATCACTCTTTTACAGTAAGGCTTCAGTAATGACAGAAAATAGCTCTTTTCATATCTCTCGTCATGCATATTCGTAAGGTCAACACTCTTTTTTAGCATCTTCTCCAAATGTTTTCTCCATAAATTTCACTGATCAGCCAAGGAATTTTCTCTTCCTTTACATGTTTTGCGGAAGCAAATAGCAGAACTCATCTCAGAGTCAACGGGATTATCAATTGACGGAGACATTTTAAAAATTCTCAAACATGCTCAAATACTGTCGGATTCTTCCAAAATGGTGTCTGTTACTTATCCAGCATGAGAGAAGTGTTGTGCTAAGGACACACCATGAAATGTTATAAAATTCATATAATACAGATAAAATCGTTAATCATTACCTCAGATGTTTTATCACTTTTTTACAGTAAATCTCCAGCAATGACAGACAATAGCTCTTTTCGTATCTCTCGTCATGCATATTCGTATTGTCAACACTTTAGCATCTTCTCCCGATGTTTTTTTCCATAAATTTCACTACTCAGACAAGGAATTTCCTCCTCCTTTATATGTTTTGCAGAAGCAAATAGCAGAGCTCATCGCACAATCAACGGGATTGTAAATTGAAGGAGACATTTTAAATATTCTCAAATCTGCTAAAATACTATCCGATTCTTTCAAACCGATGTCTGTTACTATCCAAAAGATACAAGTACCCAATGCGCATTCATAGAAGGCCATCTACATCTCTAGAACTACAAAATTTGTAAACGATATTTGCTTAAAAATGAGCCTTGTATATAGATTTCTCGTATAAAGCCTAGGTTCGCGATATTTTCTTTTATTATTTAATAAATATAAAAGAGCGTAATAGAAAAATTTGCTTTTTCTATATCCTTCGATAAATAGTAAATAAAACGAAATTTGAATTATTATTCTTACTTTACAATTTATTCTTACATTTCAGCATATTCCAGAAGAAGATGAATGGGTTAAAATTACCAAGTGGATTGGTTACGGATTATCAATAATCCTTTTGATTTTCTACATAATTGTTATTATAATTAAAAAGTGAGTATTGCATTTCAATTCTTTTATAAATAATTAAAAGTACGAGTTCTTTTTTTAATTTGGATACCAAATCTTATTTTATTTCTAATGAAAGTTATTTAGTTATTTTTTATCCAAACAGCTGTCCTTTAATTTAAATATTCCATTAATGTTATTTACAATTTAATTGCCTAAAATGAATAAAGTTTCTTATCGACTGAACGCACTTTGTACAGTTACTGTGTAAAATGTGACAGGTATGTACACTGGTGTTTAAAAGTCAAACATAAAAATTCAAAAGTAATACAAAATTTGAGATTTGATTGCCTAAAATGAATAAAGTTTCTTATCGACTGAACGCCCTTTGTACAGTTACTGTGTAAAATGGAACAGGTATGTACACTGGAATTTAAAGATTAAAAATAAAAATGGAAAATTAATACAAAATTTCAGAATATTTAAGAAAAAGAAAAAAATTATTAAATCGTCAGTCACGCGTTACGGATTATTGATAATGCTTTTAACCAATACGTAGAAAATCAAAAATTTAATTTTAATTGTTGATTTTCTTCGTATTGGTTATTATTATTGGAAAGTGAGTACATTTCAATCCTTTTAAAATAACTAAATCTATCAGTTCTTTGTTTTAATTTGGAAACAAAATCTGATTTTAGTACTAATGAGCATTGCTTAGTTATTGTTTATTTAGACAGTTGTTCTTTAATTCAAGTACTCCATTATTATTGTTAACTTAACCACTTAAATTGAAACCATTACTGAAATCATTTTAACACTCATTTTCTAATCCCCTTAGACATCTACACGAACAGTTCCACATTATTCGGTTAAATTTAGCCATTGCTGCTCTGGGAGCTTTAATCTCGTTTCTACTGTCTGGTTTTCTATATGACGACGAGGTGAGTTGATGCTTTGGTTTGTATGAGAGATTTTGTATTTTTTTTCAGGCTATAAAAAATTTAGAGTCTATTCCTAATGTTGTATTTCCAATGAAGTAACTCTTCCAAAAGGTGGTCTCCTACAAAGAGGCCGAACGATGGCCGATTGGTTAGGGTCCTAAACTTCGGTACCGTAGTTTTTGGGTTCGAATCCCACAGTGGCATGGGTGTTCGTAGCCGTTCGGAATCGGCTTTAAGCTGTAGGTCCCGGTCTCATTAGCCTCGTGTTGCAAAAGGTAGACCGTAGCACTCCAAAACCAAACCCTACAAGGAGAAAACTTTAATGACATTATTACTACCTCCTCATTAAATAAGGCATGGTTACTTATACATTTCAATTGCCAAAATATGTATGAAAATTATTATCGTTGAGATTTATAAAACTTCATGACGTACATAATTATTCCAACTTTTTTAGGATTCACATGGATATATTTGTCCCAAATCCTGCACAGTTAAGGCAATATTAACCAATATAAAATGAGCAGTGAGAGTAAAAGATAGATAGGAGAAAGTGGAGGAGAGTATTATTATTTATGTATTTTCGTCTTGTGGCGTAATATAATTGGAGACATTCACTTAAATGTTAAGTCATTCATCTGTCAGTTTCATACATCTGGTAAAATATTTAAGGGCTCGAATCAAATCAAACGCTTATCTCTTGTATCTCACCCTCAATCCGCAAACTTGGGGAGATAAGCAAGTTTGGAGTTTGATTTGGTTAGGTTTGGAGCTTTACGTTCTACTTTTGCAACACGAGGGCTAGTGAGGCCTGGACCTACTGCTTAAAGCCGATTCCAAATGGTTACGATCATCCATGCATCGGTGGGATTCGAATCCACAAACGGCGGTAAGTTCTAATCTCACTGCGGCATGTATGTTCGTATCCTTTCGAAATCGACTTTAAACAGTAGGGTCCCGGCCTCATTAGCTTTCGTGTTGCAGAAGTAAACCGCAGTCCTCCAAACCAAAACCGAAACTTACTTATCTCTACAAGTTTGCAGACGAAAGGTGAGATACGAGAGATGCGCGTTTGACTTGAATCCGACCCTAAATTTGCTGGTATGTAATGTTTTGCTTTACCTCCAGATATTCAGAAATTGAACCTGCTTAAATTCATATAATATCTCATGAAAAAATTATTATATTATTCATATAATATTTCATAAGAGGTTGAAAAAACACACAAACACTTATCTTTATTAATATACATTAACAGTACGATATCCAATAATAATTTTAAGTGTAGAGTTGTACCTGAATTACATTATAGTCAGTATACTTTAGGTCGAGGGTATTCAAACTTGTACACTTTGGGAACCCTTTAAGATTTTCATTTTCTTGGAGAAACCTTTTTATCAAAAAGAAGAAAAAATAGGATACCTAAGCTTCATCTTATTCAAATTTACAAAATTATTATTGAATATTTTTATCACAATATAAATACTTTAATAAGATAATTAAATAGTTAAATATTAATAAAAGAAAAAGTATTTTAATGACTTGAATGTTAGTGTTTTATACATCTGGAATAAAGTAAAAAACGGAAATCAATATGTCACGTAATGTGTCGCGATTAATGTATTTGAAGCACTTGCCTTTTACAAAAATTATATTATTTTATCCACAAAATATTATTTGTATATAATTTTACAAGCAAACTACCTGTAAATATTCGGTGTTTTATAAAAATTAGAATTTTACTAAAAATTTGTCTCTGTAACTAAGAGAACAGTATTCACTTTCGAAACCCTTGTAAAAGTTCCAGGGAACCCTACAATTCCGTGGAAAACCAGGTTGAAGACCTCTGTTCTAGGTGAAGTATTTCCTTACATCTTAAATTCAAATTTACGAAAAGCAAACTTTGTACGATATATTAAATCTGATTATATTAAATTTTGTACTCTTTAAAACCAAATAAAATACTTCTAAATTTATACACATATTGTCACGAAGATTCGAATGAACACACCGTTTAACCTAACAGACGAATTTATTGAAGCTAAGTAGCAACTCGCAACCTTGCAAGATCGAGAAGTTGCTTACAACTAGTGGGTATCAGCTTTTATACCCGAACAGAATATTCGATAAATAACTAATTTACATAATAAAGAAAGATCTAGAATGTTTGAGAACATAAGGCAAGAATAAATAACATTTTTAAATTAAAAATCCATACTTTGGATAAACCGCTACGGCGAGCATCAACCCCACAAACTCTGAGTTTGTATCTCGTGCTTTGACCATTCGTCCACTGTGGTCGTTGACAAAGTTTCTTTATGCGGCAATATGCTTATATCACCTTTCAGAATATGTATGTATGTATATATGTATATATATATATATATATATATATATATATATATATATATATATATATATATATATATATATATATATATATATATATATATATACGTTTATTTAAATATATATATGTAATATATCAGAATTATTTAACATTAATATTTCCTTAAAAACATCCTCTCTCCCATTCTAATCCCTTATAATCTTTGTCCCAGCCTCTAAATATCTTAATTAAATGAGTGTCCTCGACTTAAAATTCAATATATTTCCTAAAGCTTTCTGTCCTATAGACATAAATAATCCATACTTTGGATAAACCGCTACGGCGAGCATCAACCCCACAAACTCTGAGTTTACACCTCGTGCTTTGACAATTCGTCCACTGAGATCGTTGACAAAGTTTCTTTATGCGGCAATATACTTAAGTCTTTTATGAACATCCTTGTGATTACATAAATAAAAAATAAGCTAACCTTAGCATAAAATGTTTATTTTTTCCATTTGCTCACCTTTCAGAATATCTGCCGTATTTTGTCCATTTTAATTCACCTGTTCTACACGGCAGTAGGAATGTGGCTGGCATCTGAAGCGTTCGCTCTCTTTTCAGCCCTAGTGACGGGAAACTTTTCACCAAAATACACTCTTTACGTTATGATAGGATGGGGTAAGTATGAAAATTATTACTTTTTTACCTTTTTTTATGCTTAAAAAGTATTATAGAGTTTATAGGTTAGCTCCTGGTCATATGTTTAAATAATCTAAATCTGTTCGCATAAATATAATTATATTTATATGGGATTTATGTGTATACTAAACGACCCATCAGACTGTATCCTGTTTTAAAGCTGTATATCCAAAAATTGTAATATGTTTTTTAAAACATTATAAATTGGAACGTCTTAATAGAAAAGTAAGGAAAAAAATATTTACAAATACTTAACGCCACCACGCGCATAGTCATCAAAACGTAATTAGATTTAACTAAGATTCCCACATCGCCTGTACAGGGATTTAATCCTGAGACTTCTCGTACTGAAGCCGGTTGCGCTGACTTCTGCAGAACGGGTATGTTGGCAGCGAAGGATTACAACACGCATTATAATAATCACAATGACAGCGCAATTGTGGATTTTTAATAAAAAAATATTTTCATTCAGATAAAATTGTGAATGTAAACCAGTCTCGAATATATATATATATATATATATATATATATATATATATATATATATATATATATATATATATATATATATATATATATATATATATATATATATATATATATATATATATATATATATATATATATATACATATATATATATATATATATATATATACATTTATAAATATATATATATATATATATATATATATATATATATATATATATATATATATATATTTATATATATATATATATATATATATATATATATATATATATATATATATATATATATATATATATATATATATATATATATATACATTAATTTATATATATACATTTATATATATGTATATATATATACACATTTATTTATATATATATATACATTTATATATATATATATATATATATATATATATATATATATATATATATATATATATATTTACATATTCTCGTATAGCATAGTACTCATAACTATGTGTAATTTCTCTATATACGTAATAACTGTGTAGCAAAATTTAATTATTCTGATATTTAATTTTTACTAAAGAATCATCAGTTAAATTTATGGTATATATTTCAATTTTCTAATACTTTAAGCACGAAAGTATATTTATATGTTTAGAGTAATTCGTACTTATAGTAGATATGCATCATGTATACCTATTATAGGTACGGTTACAGAAACATTCGATTATTCAAACTTTTAATTGTTGCTAAAGGATTACTATTTAGTTTAGAAGTGTATTTTTAAATTCCATAAGATTCTATCAATCTAAGAATAATTATGTGTTTAGCAGAATTACGTATACAAAATAGGCATAATTTTACATATATGATTCCTTTGTTCCGATAAATATATTTATGAAAGTAAACTCTATAATTAAAAATATTTAATTGATGTTGATGAATAATAATTTAAGTTGTATTGGTGTAATATGAAAATCTACTGTTTTTACTTGATTATTTCGTACATAGTGTCAACAAAATTTGGTGTTACTTTAATTAGGTATTTTAATTATTTGAACCACTTTTTTATCGTATGTAGTTAATTTCAATGACATTTTCAACACAGTAACTTTAGACACACAACACAAATATTTATAGCAACACAA
>CM063508.1:59695010-59705010 GCA_032207245.1 Pardosa pseudoannulata
CATCTTGTTGTGACAAGTGATGATACCGATAATTTTCTGTAATAAACTAATTCAGTAGATAATGTGATTATCTTTTTGTTTGTATGTTTTCTCTAAGGGAGAGGAAATTTTCATAAGAGACAAGGAGATTTCTGGTACTGTGAGATCCTTACTCACTAAAACTTCTAACTTCAGACTACAGCCCACCTAGGGCCAACGTAGCTCTTTGGCCTTTGTTCCGAAGGATGATCCTAGGAGCCTAAGATGGGCAGATTCATCGGAAATCTCATTTGTGGCAGCTAAAATGGGATTATCATTAGCATTACGGTATACAAACAACCCAAATTTCCTCATGACTTTTTTCTTCTGACTTTGACCGATCGCCCCATGACAGTTCCCGAATTGGCCGGCCAAACCCTGAAATCAAGAAAAGATCGGACATTGGCCGGTCATTGTGAACAGATATTGGCTATTTCACGATTTGGCCGGCCAATTCGGGAACTAGCCGAACTTCGGACTTTAGTCACAACATATATATATATATATATATATATATATATATATATATATATATATATATATATATATATATATATATATATATATATATTATATACATGTCAGAGACAGAGGTAATTGAAGAAAACGGAGAAAGAGATAATCACCACTTTCTTACTGAATACTACTTGGACTTCAGATATCTAAATTCTAAGTAATTTTGGGGGAAATTTCAAGTTTCTTTCTCTTTTTTTTTAAAGCAACAAACTGTCTTGTATTGTGGTCTGATTGCAATTTCCTGCTATTTATATCAAAGAAAATTTCTAGAAATCAAGTTTATTTAGTATCATATGCACGTATAATACTCTGATGGAAAGTTTTGTAATAAAGAAATTATTTGGCTTGATATTATTTCATGCATCTGCACTAAAAACAGATTTATGTACACAGCTTGAAAAATAAAAATATCGATAGAGATCTCAAAATTTTAAATAAAAACAGACGCTTTAAAACTTTTGGTATTGTCTAATAAGACTGTCATCACTCAAAACCTGCTCATCTAATTTATGGAGCCATACTTGCCAAAGGTTATATAGTGGTTTTAATTTTGTTAGTGTGAGGAATCAATTAACTACTGAACATTACCATTCAAGCAGAATTAGATTTAAAGTATATTCATTTAAGATTAATATTATTATTTTACCGTAGATACATTTTATTCGAATTATACACTCACAATCAATATCCATTCAAAATTGTACATAGTTCTGTGCAGAAACCGTACAAACAATATTGTAGAACTTAAAATAATTTGAGAAACAACTGTGAGAGTATTATAATTGTAAATAACATTAAAGCATTGCATATCAGAGAGTTTGACTTACCATTGTGGACTATAATGATCAAAAAAGAAATATATGTCATTAGAGACTATGTCAGCACGTAGCTGAAGAGATAATGTCTGCAAGTCTCTCTAGAACTCTGTTATACATCTCATCTTTCGAACCTAACTCTTCATTTGTTTAACTGAACGTTCTCTCCCCTCTCTCCTTTTCCATGATTATTATGGAGAGGTGTGTAATCGTTGATCTATTGGCATTATTTCTTTCTATTAACGTTGTATTCTTTATTCATCCAAATGCTTCTGGGATATTCCCACTATTAGAGTAATGCCCGGTCTCTTTCCTGTCTGACATGTCTCCGATGGTTATGATTTCGATATTAATTTTTTTTACTGTGTAACAGTTTGAAACTAATCTCAACTTATTACCTTTCAAGTGTGGAATTCAAGTGTTCTAATTGTTATTGATTTATTGCTGACACCATCTATATTATTTAAAAATATGAAATCCATTCCAAGAACGCATTAAATATTCAACACACCATTTTATTACCTGTCCTCCCATAATAACGCAGAGCGTTAATGAGCGAAAACAAAGCGTTTGGTTGGCTCATTAACGCTTCTATAAGAAGTTTTACTTTAATAATTGAAATCACATTTCCCGATAATCACTTTCCCAACAATACTTTAAATTATTTTCCTTTCCAGATTGCTCTCACTTTTTCTATTCTGACTTGTATCAACTACGGCACTCCTGCTGTGAAACGGACGGCAATTGTTAATGAACTCAGGTACGTAAAATAACCCACCATGAAGCAAACGGGTGTGAAGAACATATAATAAACTGAATATAAACTGAAAATTTGGAGATAATTAGTGCAATTGATAGGAGAAACATATACCGGATGACCATAATTAAACTGACAGTGCTCACAGTGTTCTGTAGTGTGATCTATTTGTGATAAAGACGCCACATTTTGTAGGAAGATTAAACAAGACGAGGGACAAAAGATTCTGCGAAAAAACAAATTAGTTCCAAAAGTCACCGCTAGGGGAATATTTGGCGCAGTGTTATAGAAAATAGAGTGTTAACAAATGCAAATAAATACGGAATAAAATTACCTTTTATTATGCACTTTTTCTGATTTAGTTCAAGTGCAATATGGCAACACTTTTAAAAAAGCGTAAAATCTACATAAACACCGATAAAGTCTCGTGATCTGCAATATCACGTACACTGAGCAGAAGAAGTTCTTTATTCAAATTTCACATTACATCCATTGGCACAGTTAAGAAATTAATTTCCGTATTGATTTGCATTTGTTAACACTCTATTTTCTATTACACAGCACCAAATATTTCCCTAGCGATGATTTTTGGAACTAATTTGTTTTTTCGCGGAATCCTTTGGCCCCCGTCTTGTTTAATCTTCCTACAAAATTTGGCGTCATTCTCGCAAATAGATCGCGCTACAGAACACTGTGAGCACTGTCAGTTTAATTATGGCCACCCGGTATTTCATATTTAAACTGACCAATACATATGGAACTCGATGGACTGAGGTATACATATAGTTTGGTTTTGGTTTGGAGCGCTACTTTCTACTGTTTTGCACACAAGGGCTAGTGAGACTGGGACCTACTGCTTAAAGCCGATTCCGAACGGCTACGAACATCCATGCCATAGTGGGATTCGAACCCACGAACTCCAGTGCCGACGATCAGCGCCCTAACCAATCGGCCAGCGTTCGGCGACGTATACATATAGAACTCAAACACACATTTCATTTTTAAACTGACATGTAATAAAGTCCGAGACTAGTTCTTACAAAAATATTTAGAAACTTTTTTAAGATACTGTTAAAAGATTTTTTGTGAACTTTAAGCTATGTTTTAGTTCTTGAGAATTCATAAAATATTTCTAAAAAATAGATTAACCCTCTGACTTCTCATCCCGCGATTTCCACGGGCATGTGTTTATCTTTTTTTATTATGGAGCGTATCCCGGTTTTCACTGTTTAACCAGTGAAATATATTTTATACAGTATTAGATGTTTAATTATGTAATAAATAGATTTATATGACTGGAACTATAGTTATATTAGATAATCGAATTATAGACATTATGTAATAAACAGAAATTAACTGTAATTTAATTGAAATTTATTAAAAAATTATTTTTTCATGTGACAACATCTGAAATTAGTTTTTCTCACAGCTTAGGTTCTCGTGATAAAAATAAATATAAAAATTCTTTTTTAGAAAGACAAAATGCGCATTTCAAGTCTCCAATATATATATATTAAAAATATGAAAAAAATACGCACTTTTCGAAGCCGTTTCGGTTAACAAATTGAACAATCAGAGGGTTAATGGTATTTCTAGTTAGTAATGGTATTTATATGACTGGAACTATAGTTATATTAGATAATCGAATTATAGACATTATGTAATAAATAGAAATTAACTCTAATTTAATTGAAATTTATTAAAAAATAATTTTTGTATGTGATAACATCTGAAATTAGTTTTTTTTCACATCTTAGGTTCTCGTGATAAAAATCAATATAAAAATTCTTTTTTAGAAAGACAAAATGCGCATTTCAAGTCTCCAATATATATATATTAAAAATATGAAAAAAATACGCACTTTTCGAAGCCGTTTCGGTTAACAAATTGAACAGTTAGAGGGTTAATGGTATTTCTAGTTAGTAGAAGTTGTGTAAATACATTTACACAGCAACAACTTGCTCCACTATAAAGCATGTTGTTACATAAAACGGAGCAATTTTTTTACATAAAATGTATAGATAGAAAAATACAAAAACATAACATTTTATGATTTTATTATATTATTATTTTAAAATTCCTATTAAATAAAGACCTATAATATTAAGCCTTTTTCTTTAAAATGAAACTCCTCGGCGAAACAGCCCTATGGGGCAGGGCCTACAGTGCCAATCTCCGTTTCCGAGACAAAGGGCCGTGGGGTGCGAAGCATATGTTCCGGTTAGGTGGTCAACTTTAAGCGGAACCCCCAGTGTTTAGTTCTCAAGCATGCTTGATGATCAGTTTCTCTACCAACTGAAGGGAAGAAAGGCTGAGTCAACCTTGCCCATTCCGGGGATCGAAACTCGGACCTGTGTCGTGAGAGTTTGAAGTGCTATTCCAACGCCACTGGGCTTCTGAAGTCTTTCTAGTTAAGTTAAAAATATTTTTTTGCAAATTGTAAATTTAAATATCTGAACCATATTTGGTCAAAGTGGAAATTCTTGTATTATGGTTTTGTGGTAAAGGCTCAACTTTCATTGCACCTTGGAAAGTGAACAGGAATTTGCATAATTTAAATTCTTTTTTCTAAATTCATAATTTCTCCTATCATTAATTCCATTAGTTAAACCATATTTAGTCAAAGTGGAAATTCTTGTTTTACGGTTTTGTGGTAAAGGCTCAACTTTGATTGCACCTTGTAACGTCAACAGGAATTTACATAATTTAAATTGTTTTTTCTAAATTCATAATTTCTCTCCTATCATTAATTCCATTAATTGAACCATATTTAGTCAAAGTGGAAATTCTTGTATTATGGTTTTGTGGTAAAGGCTCAACTTTCATTGCACCTTGGAAAGTCAACAGGAATTTGCATAATTTAAATTCTTTTTTCTAAATTCATAATTTCTCCTATCATTAATTCCATTAGTTTGTAAGAAAGATAAGTAGAATTACAAAACTTACAGAGAGAGAAAATATTTAGATCTGAAAATTAAAAATTACTTTTCAATGTTTCTAGAAGAATAAATGAATTAAAGATCAATCAATAGTAAATGTAAGACTTGTGGAACAGTAAATTCGGATAAAAGAAATGACTTCTTACTCCATAATTCATCAGGGTGTAATATTAAACTACAAAGAATGTTGATTCATTTTTGAAAGAGTGGAATATTAAAACATATTTTTTCTTTGTTCAATGAATTAAACATTGAATAGAGAAAATCGAGACCAAGTGATTTCGATAACAATAAGCGATTGATAACATTAACAGCGATCACATTAAGCGGAGACTGTACATCCATACTGGACTCTAGTTTTAAATTTTAAAAAAGTCCTAGTTGACTGAGGGTGTGAAAGAGAACGATACACTGGAACAGTTTTATTGCCTTCAAAGATATCGATGAAATTCAACCTAAAAAAATCTTGAAGTCTAAGTCTGTTAAGATATTTTTCATGAACTTTAAGCTATCTTTAATTATTGATAATTCATAATATATTTCTAAAAAATAGATTAATGGTATTTCTAGTTAGTAGAAGTTGTGTAAATAAATTTACACAGTAAGAACTTGCTCCACTATAGAGCATTTTGTTACACCAAACGGAGCAATTTTTTACATAAAATGTATAGAGGAAAAATACGAAAACATAACATTTTATGATTTTATTATATTATTATTTTAAAATTTCTATAAAATACCTATAATATTCAGTCTTTCTCTCTAAAAAAAAAAAAAACTCCTCGGCACAACAGCTCCTAGGGGGGGGCAGGGCCTACGGTGCCAATCTCCGTTTCCGAGACCAAGGGCCATGGGGTTATCCGGTTAGGTGGTCAACCTTGCGTGGAACCCCAGTGTTTAATTCTCAAGCATGCTTGATACTCAGATAGTCTACCCACTGAAGGGATGAAAGTCAACCTTACCCAGTCCGGAAATCGAACCTCGGACCTGTGTCGTGGGAGCTTGAAGCGCTACCCCAATGCCACTTGGCTTCTGAAGTCTTTCTAGTTAAGTTAAAAATCTTGAAGTCTAAGTCTGTTAAGATATTTTTCATGAACTTTAAGCTATCTTTAATTATTGATGATTCATAATATATTTCTAAAAAATAGATTAATGGTATTTCTAGTTAGTAGAAGTTGTGTAAATAAATTTACACAGTAAGAACTTGCTCCACTATAGAGCATTTTGTTACACCAAACGGAGCAATTTTTTACATAAAATGTATAGAGGAAAAATACAAAAACATAACATTTTATGATTTTATTATATTATTATTTTAAAATTTCTATAAAATACCTATAATATTCAGTCTTTCTCTCTAAAAAAAAAAAAAAAAAAAACTCCTCGGCGCAACAGCTCCTAGGGGGGGCAGGGCCTACGGTGTCAATCTCCGTTTCCGAGACCAAGGCCCTGGGGTGCGAAGCATATGTTCCCGTTAGGTGGTCAACCTTAAGCGGAATCCCCAGTGTTTAGTTCTGAAGCATGCTTGATCCTCAGTTTGTCTACACACTGAAGGTATGAAAGTCATCCTTGCCCAGTCCGGAGATCAAACCTCGGACCTGGGTCGTGGGAGCTTGAAGCGCTATTCAAACGCCACTGGGCTTCTGAAGTCTTTCTAGTTAAGTTAAAAATATTTTTTTGCAAATTGTAAATTTAAATATCTGAACCATATTTGGTCAAAGTGGAAATTCTTGTATTACGGTTTTGCGTTAAAGGCTCAACTTTCATTGCACCTTGGAAAGTCAACAGGAATTTGCATAATTTAAATTCTTTTTTCTAAATTCGTAATTTCTCCTATCATTAATTCCATTAGTTTGTAAGAAAGTTACGTAGAATTACAAAACTTACAGAAAGAAAGATTTTTTTTGATCTGTAAATTAAAAATTCCATTTCAATGTTTCTGGAAGGAAAAATTGAATTAAAGATCCATCAATAGCAAAGACTTGTGGAACAGTAAATTCGGATAAAAGGAATGAATTCTTACTCCATAATTCATCAGGGTGTAATATTAAACTACAAAGAATGTTGATTCATTTTTAAAAGAGTGGAATATTAAAACATATTTTTTCTTTGTTCAATGAATTAAACATTGCATTTCAATTTTTCTCCTGTATTTATTTACAGTTATATACTCAGCAAAATTTCATAAACCGGTAAATAAGATATATTGTTAAAAAGAGATCTGTATAAGTGAAAATCTCTCCAAGAAAGTATGTCTGTATACAGATGAATAAAAGATTATTACATTTTGAAATTCGATGAAATAAGATTAAATTTTACTTTTGGTCACTAAAAAGTTACCAGAATTATGTTTTTGTAATCTTTGATAGAATTATTGCATGCAACTCTCTATATAAAGAATATAAAGTTATTGTAGTCATAATCTTTGTCTACAATTAATTCAAAATATTTACATTGTGAATGCTATGGATATCATTGTTTGCACAACATTAATTAGACCAAGATCTTATATTTAATGTTGAAATCTAAATACAGTGGGCCGAGCGATGGCCGATCGGCTAGGGTGCTGGCCTTCGGTGCCAGAGTTCGTGGGTTCGAATCCCACAGTGGCATGGATGTTCGTAGCCGTTCGGAATCGGGTTTAAGCTGTAGGTCCCGGTCTCATTAGCCCTCGTGTTGCAAAAAAGTAGACCGTAGCACTCCAAACCAAACAAAACCTAAATACAGTGGACTCCGCTTAATGTTATCAGTATGGAACAGCATGATTTTGTTAACGATAACCAATTCATAACAATAAACGATATTCAAAATTAGATAAATTTACCACCCACTCACCCCTTTAATTAAAGCGTACTAAATTTCAAAACAAAATGAAAAAACACACTTTATATGTATGTACTGTATATTGTCCTTTGAAAAATAAGAATTGTATACATAATTAAAAAAATGATCGATTGTTAATTGTCTACTATATTTTATAAGAAGCTTAATGATAAATTTTTCGTAATCATAATCAACATGTCATAACGATTTAAAATTTCGATCTTTTGTTTTAATGTTAAATCATTTCGCTTTCTGGCTTCTATATCGACAAGCTGCATGTAAGCGAGCAAGGCATAAAATGTGAATATGCTCCTTCTCAGTTCCGATAATAGTGTGTTGCCTTCTGCTTATCTGACAACCATTGACTACCAGAAGGGTGTGCGTATTTCTGAAAAATTCCAGGAACCTGTAATTCACCACTCCTTTAATTATTCATCATTTCCCTAAGGGGAAGAGGGAGATTTCTCAGAAATTCAAAAAACAGCGATGGGAAAAAAGAATAGGTTCCTTCTGAATACATTGTGAATATTCCTTTGCCAGTTAAAATGAGGTTCGGAAACTGATAACATTAACCGATGTAACGATCCCATAAAGCGATTATTTTAACATGCAAATGAATAGAGAAAATCGGGACCAAGTGATTTCGATAACAATAAGCGATTGATAATATTAACCACTGTACATCCATACTGGACTAGTTTTAAATTAAAAAAAGTCCTAGATGACTGAGGGTTTGAAAGAGGACAGTTTTTGTTGCCTTCAAGGATATCGGTGAAATTCAACCTAATATGAATCTTGAGGTCTAAGTCATTTGCAAAATTTATTCTAATTACAACCGCTATTGTGTGTCATTGGAATAGCTTATTCTTGATTGAACGCGTTCCACTTAATTAGAATTTTTTGTACAATTGTAGTCTTATGCACAAAACACTTTTCGATGAGTAGATATGCAGCAGTATATGATTTTCTTTAGGGGGTGATAGCTCTTTCCTTAATGATAAGAAAAGAAAATTAAAGATGGTTCCTTTTAGTTCCTTAATGATAAGGAAATAAAATTAAGGTTATAAGATAAGAAAAGTATGGATGCACAAATGTGGTTAAATTTCATTAAAAAACTGCTTACAGTCTGTTTTATACCTGTTGCGTGAATTCTCTCGTTCTTCTTTGAGCAGTGGGTGACCGCTCAACTCGTAAAGATTTAAGTGACTCGTTCGAAGAAAAAAAGATTGAAATGTCGGAATTTTTAAGAGATGCAGTATTGTCTGTTTTAATATGCGTTGTAACTTGTCTTTGATGTTGAGAAAATAAATGTTATCGTTTTTTCAAGGCTAGTAGCATTCAATCCCAATAAAAGAATCTGAAATAACCAAACGATTTAAACAACAATGCCCTTTTACAACATTGAATATCACAGTGTTCAGAATTTAGTTTAAATCTTAAAAAGTATCCTCTAAAACACTCACGTTAACAGTATCATGGGTGTAGTTTCACCCCAGTAAAATAATTTTGTTTTATAAATATAATATAGATAAGTAAATATGATTAGATTATTATAACAATTAATATTTCATGAAAATCATAGAATTTTCTCTTTACAGTTATCGCAAATAACATGGGATGCCTTTTGCAAATGATGTTACATATTGTACTTATCACAGTAAATGTCACTAAAATGATTATTTTTTTACCCTTCTTCTTATAACTGTTTTAATATAATCAAAATTTACAACTACAGCAAATGACATATTCATGAAATAAAGTTAAAATACTTACACTTGCGATATCATTGATAAAATATCACTCCATATCAGTTCCCTGTGTTGTGAAGCCAACGAAGTACAAAATTGAAATTGAACTTTTTTTATAATAACGGTATCCCTACTGATGTCATAAATGATTATAGAAAATATCAGTGTGATCAGTAATCCTGTCTTTGAATAATGTTAGAAAAAAAGCTTAGTGGGGTGATTTTTCTTTCATGGTACCTTTTAGAGGTTAATGATACACTTTAAACCAATATAATTCCAATGAAAAACGTCCAGTTTCCCTTATCTTGATAGTATGATGAGTTGAAAGTAACTAGTTTTCCATAATATAATAGCATAAACTAATGGCTATTAATCATTTTATGT
>CM063508.1:59710010-59754400 GCA_032207245.1 Pardosa pseudoannulata
TGTCAGAAAATTCATGCAAAATATTTTTTACAAATAAAATCTGTTTTTGAAACCCATTTTCCGCAAACATTTCTATTACATTTAGCACAATGGTTTCTACATCTGTTTCTATTGCATGATTGTTGAACTTGACAATTCTTCCGTGCGTCAGTAGCAGGAATTTCTGTCATTGGAATGTTCTCGACTTTTTCTCTATATTTACTTTATACTATACTTTATATACGTTATACTTTATATTTACTTTATACTATACTTTATATACGTTATACTTTACATTTACTTTATACTATACTTTATATACGTTATACTTTATATTTACTTTATACTATACTTTATATACGTTATACTTTATATTTACTTTATACTATATTTATTACTATATTTATTTATTTTCATATACATTCTATCAGCCAAATTGGCTCACAACCGTGAAAATAGGTATACCACATGTGATAATGCGAAATGAAGGGGTCTGAGATGAAGAGGAATGAAAGTTTACATATATTTTATTACTTAACTAAAAACCAAAGTATGTTTTTGAAAAGTAATATTAAAGTTTTACATATATATATAGTGATCAAATTTTTAATGAGTCAGATTGGCTCGGTCCGTAAATCTAGTGTTAATAAAGAGGACGGTTACACATTGCTAAACTGGTAACTCTTAATAACGTTAAGTACTTATACAACATTGATTGATCAGTAAGCAAAATTCTATTTAGCAATCGGTAGAGTTCAAATACAGTTATATTCCCTAGTCAAAGCGACTATCTTCCTAACGTGGTGGAAGGGAAGGCCAGATAACAAAATATCCGGATGTGCTGGAGTTGTAAGAACTCATTTCTTCACTCATCAATACTGAAAGACAAAGTTTTATACCAAAATTCCCTATTGAAATACTTTTTTCTCACTTTTATTTATATATATACCACCTCCATTTGCTTTTGAAACACATCCCTTTTCAATTTCTCCTCGATTTTTTTCAATCTTCCCACGGTAATATTACCATTTTCTTACTCCGAAGCTTTATCTTTTACTGTTACAGCAGACTTTAGTCACATATAACGAGTAATTTCTCGTCCATAACACTATAACATTTTTTTCTTTTATCACCCATTATAAAATCTTCACTTCGGTACACTTAAAAAACATTAAGCATACCACAAGGACAATTTACGAAAACTGCACGTACTGAAGTCTTTTACACTCTGACAAAACAACAAATAACTAACAGTACACTACTGTTTTCTTGTCACAACTTGTATTATTCATATGACGTAGGAATATCATAAAATACGTCCGCTTCCAGTGCCTTGGAAATGTTGAAATGCAACGCCATACCTTCCTCATTTAATTACGATTTAAAAAAAAAAAAAAACTAGACCGGATTGTACGGAAACCGAATAATTGTGAACCAAATACTCGAGTGTACTGTATTGCCATTTAGTGGAGACCGGTAGCATTAAAATCCAATTCATTGTGATTTTTCGTTATATGAACTGTCTTAAATACAATATTTGAATACACTATTTTGTGACTAACTGTATTTGAATTATGCTCTATAGCATCAATATACGTTATACTGATTTTTTATTACATGGCACGTAGGAAGATCATAAAAGACGCCAGCTTCCAGTGCCTTGGAAATATTGCAGTGCAACGCCATACCTTCCTCATTTAATTAACGAAATACGATAAAAAAATTAAGCCAAATAGTACGGAAACCGGATATTTGCGAACCAAATACTCGAGTATACCGTATTGCCCTTTAGTGGAGACCGGTAGCTTTAGAATCCAATAAATTGAGATTTTTCATTATATAGAATGCCTTAAATACAAAATTTCAATACGCTATTTTGTGACTAGCTGTACTTGAGTTATGCTCTACAGCATGAATATACGTTATACTGTAAAATTGTAATAACAAATTTATGTGCCTTTTTTCAATTGGTTAAACGAAAATATAACACGTTTATCAAATAACGTGTAAACATAATAAATATTTCTTTGATTATTTTAATCTTTTTTTCATTAATTATTACTGTATCTAATACAAATTGCAAAATCCAGCAATATATCTCATACTCCATGCATCACGTCTAAGTGTTTTAAATATAATTAAAATTTTCTGAAATTCTGAATTTATCGAGTCAGTATAAACGTAGCTTAGTAAATAATTTTAAAAAACGATATTTCATATTTTTAATATGGATTATACAGAGAGATTTGTTACATTGGAGGAGTTAAATATAAGTGAAAATACATGTATTATGTTATAAAATTTATTTCAAGCTAATTAACGTTTTATAAAAGTTAATAAAATTTCTGATTCTTCCTATCACGTGAGTTTCAATGCACATTAATTAAATAATTCAACTTCTTCTTTTTGATATTTTTTATTACATGGCGTTCGGATTGCAATCGAAAGGGTGAGTACACAGTTAGATGTTAATATATAATAGTCCTCGTTACCATGTAATAGCATAATAAGTCTATTTTTGACTTATGTGAGATACTTAAATACACGTAAGTAAAAAACGGCAAGTCAACGTGAGTTAAAATTTATGCAAAATTTAAAAGTTAAACTGTTCATGCATGAACGTACAAATGTAACGCTTAAGCAAGAAAAAATGGTTACCTACTTTGAAATCTTAAAACTGACAATTTTCGTGATTGCAATACTTTTTGTACTTTGTATAAAGATAAAATTATTTCCTTGGATATAAGAACATAATTATTTCAATTATGAAAAAATAAGTATAAAAAATAAAATAAGAATAAACATTTATAACATAAGAATATAAGAATGAAATTTTATTGAAAAGTATTTTCTTCATACAAAAAAATACCTATTTCTTATAAATATTTAAATTATTTTATTTAAATAATTAGAAACTATAATTATGATATATCTACTCCTCGCATCTCCCCATATTTTTTAATTAAAAAATACAAAGTTATCTTCAGTAATAATTACGTTTCTCTATTATGGATGAAACTTTTCAATTAAAATTATACTTAGTACGACTAAAACAAAACCGATTTAGCAACACCTATTGAGTACAGATTCCGTAAGGAAAATGTGTGAATTGCAGTATTTTGAGATAACAACAATCGTCAAAACTGTATTTTAAAGCATCACCTTTTGATTAAGGTACATGTATGCAACTGGGATACAAAGAATATGTCACAAGTCTGGATTAGTTCTGAACATTCTGAACACGTCTGAAATATTCTTTCACTTATCTTCTTCGAATTATCCTCAGGGTATTTGATTATATAATAAAAGTCTTGAAAATATCTTCCTTCGGAAAAAGATAGCTCTCAATAAAACATGTATATTTGTTTCTTAAACTTTAACAACTATTAAAAATGCATAAACTAAATAACTTAAAAATAATTTTCCCTCAAAGGAAAAAAAATTGAAAATAAATATTAGCTTTAAAATTATATAAAGTTTTACATTTGCTCAAATCTAAATAATATATTTTTATAAATCTTATATATATGTAAGCTTATGTAAATCTTATACAAGTTATAATTTTCTGAGATCTAACATTAAAGGGTAGAAAAGGTTTTTAAAGGTTCTTTAAGAACCTTTCTTCCTAAAGGTTAAGTACAACAAACAATATGGTTCCTCAAAGTTTAATATAATAAAGTTCAACTGTATTGGTGAATTTATTTATTTTTTTAACTAGGCAAATTGAAGAAGCATCTGATTTGAATCTATTTTTAATATTTTTTTACTAGGAAACTTAAGTACTTGTTATATTGATAAAAAGTTATTTAGATACTTCCATATTTCATATTTAGGCACTTGTTTTTGCATTAAGTAAATCAGAACATTAATTTTTAATAGTTATTTAACTTTCTCTTTTTTCCATTTTTCTCCTTTTTTTCCTTCTTTTTTTTCCAAAATTTTGACTTCTGTGTCTATTTAATACCCTGTCCCCAAAAAATCCAAAATGTGGTTAACTAATACTTACTTTCACATCCCTCTTGGCATATAAATTTGTAAAATTTTCTGAGGATTTTTTGTGGCCCCACTAGCATTTCTGAAATGTGATCCTGACACAAGTATAAACTACGCAATTGCCTACCCCACATTTTGTTAATGTCATTCATGGTTCAATGTGTGATGAATAAGAGATGAAGAATTTTTAGGGAAGAGAGAGCTTTTCCTAGTTTTCTGAGAAAGACTGCAGTGGCTCTTTATAGAGGTCTAATTGAACATGACTGTTTACAAAACCATCTGTATAGAATTGAAGTGGTGGATTCACCGGACTGTGTTTTGTGTAACTCTAGTTTAAAATAAAATTTTAAAGATCCCATAGTAATCTCTAAATAAACATAACTTTGATGAAATATTTCCTAATAAACTTTGCATAAATGGAAAAAAAAATTCCAGAAAATTCCATAGACTTTTCAGAGTACTTTTCTTTAGCCGATAAAAAATTGAATGAAAAGTACGAACACTCGATTAAAATAAATCTCACATGATAACCACTTGGATATCTTTTACACCTATTACATTATATCAGTTTTTACTTCCTTTGTACCACACAGAAAGTGTTATAAACAAGATAAAATTTCGTACTCTGATTTCAACGAAAATACATATTTTGAACACATTCTGCAGAATTTTCTCCCGTTTCAGCATTAATCTGTATTTGCGCATTAAAAATGTTAAGTTTTGGAATGGTAATTATCCATTTACCGCTAAATAATGCAATTTTACTTTTGTTTTATAAAACTGGACTTAAAAGCAATTACTTCAACTGTATATGAAGACGTACATATCATTATTTTACATTGTTATTGACAACAAACGTTAATGTCAGTCATATTGAGGTTTTTTCCTATGTAGAGTGCAAATTACAATCAAAATTGGAGCTGCATAACAAGATATTACGACAGTTTTAAATATAAAATTTAAAAATTTTAATGATAATCGTTTTTGAATGATTCCAATGCATACGTTAGTCTGGGCGTCACAACATAACTAGTCAAAATGAAGTTCCAATATTAAAATTTCATAGTAGGTTCGTACAGATGTAACAGTAAAACT
This sequence comes from Pardosa pseudoannulata, assembly GCA_032207245.1. Lineage (NCBI taxonomy): Eukaryota > Metazoa > Arthropoda > Arachnida > Araneae > Lycosidae > Pardosa > Pardosa pseudoannulata. Next base: position 59,715,078 of record CM063508.1, read on the forward strand.
GAACAAAATAGATTCAGATATAACCTAAATGAGTATATCTGTTGAAAAGTGGGATAACAAAATTTATGTGCCTTTTTTCAAATGGTTAAACTAAATTATTCATTCATTAATTATAACTGTATCTAATACAAATTGAAAAATCCAGCAATATATCCCATCCTCCATGTATTAAGTCTAAATGTTTTAAATATAATTAAAATTTTCTGAAATTCTGAATTTATCAAGTCAGTATAAATGTAGCGTAGTAAATAATTAAAAAAAAAGATATTTCATATTTTTAATATGGATTATACAGAGGACTTGGTTACATTGGAGGAGTTAAATATAAGTGAAAATACATGTATTATGTTATAAAATATATTTCAAGTTACTTAACGTTTTATAAAAGTTAGTAAAATTTCTGATTCTTCCTATCACGTGAGTTTCAATGCAGGTTAATTAAATAATTCAACTTCTTTTTGTAAACAATACTTCATATTCTTAATATAGCTTAAATATCGGATTTTTAAATTAACATATTAAAAGTTATATTGAGAGACACATATATAAAATATAGATATGTAAAATTATTAATAGTTAACATAGAGAAACATCTAGTAAAATGCGGTATATTGTGCAAATTATGCAAAGGGTCTACAGGAGAAGTGTGCGTTAACTTTTATAGCGTTACACTTTGTTTAACACAACCTTTTCCTTCCTCTATAAAAATCTCTACAAAACCAATGCATTGAGCAATTCACCAAATCAAAGCATTGAGTTAAAGGAAGAAAGCGACTTCTTTGTGTAAACATGACAGAATGAAAAATAATTAACATACAGTAATCATTTAAAGTGTATATTTATCTTAATCTCATAACTTGAAAGTGTATTGTTAGAAAATTATTTTTCATTTTCAAGGTTTTAACTTCCGTAGATATACTTAGCAATTTCTCAAGAAATGAAGGTCTTTCTAGCATATACAGTGCCAGTGACTTTTTGTTTACAGGCATTAATCCCACTAACTAAATATAATCTTAAAATTTTCAATACTTAATTTAGTTAATAAAGTATGTGACTTGCAGCCCATATTTAAAGGCTTGGTTCGTAACAACATTTTAAAATTAAATTATCTCTTTTACAGAGCCTTAACCTGGATCCTTTCGACATTCACGACCTAGCTAACGTGACCAACAGGAAAAAAAATATGTAAGTGATTTCTAACTGTTATATCGATTTTTAAAGTAAACAGGACATATTCCAATGCATATAGTAATCAAACGAACTAGAAAATTCAAATGCATTTACAACTAAGCATTTGCTAGTGATCTTCTAAACCAGCAATCGCCAAGAAGTCTATCGTAACCTACCATTAGCTCATGGGAAAATTTTCAGTAGATTACAGCCTTACGTTTAAGTTAGCTATTTTTAAATACTGTTAATTATCTTAATTCATTGCACCATTAAAGAAGTGTAAAAGACTATAAAGTGGTAAAATCAACAATTAAGGAAGCATGTTCAATGATTTAACCTTAGCCGTTTGGTCGAAAAATAACGAGCAAATGTAAGCATTTGGTAACTCACAGTAAGATTGAAAAATGGTATGGTAGCTCAGAGCCTTCGTAAGTTTGGATATCGCTGATCTAAACCAGGAATTAACTCAGTGTGAGACTGTAGCCAAATGGTAGGACATTGCACTTCCGTACAGGAATTCATGGGTTCAAATCCCGCCGCAGACATAGATTTTCGGAATCTGCTTTAAGCAGTAGGACCCAGTTTCAACAGTGCGTGAGTTCAAAGACAGTAGACCACAGTGTTCCAAATCAAAATAAACTAATCTATACTGTGTTAGTGGCAATCCTGGAATTCGCTCGCAGCACCTAAGAATGGTGCCCAGTTTCGGAACTACGGAGGTAGTGGTTTGCTCATAGTTTTGATATGAAAACGATTCCAAAACCTTGCAGAATTTCCAATATTTTGATTTGAAAGTTGTTGTGAGCGTTCCAAATTCACGCTTAATTCTTTCATTGATGATATGCGATTTAACTGTACCAGAATATACAATATATATATATATATATATATATATATATATATATATATATATATATATATATATATATATATATATATATATATATATATACTGTATCATTGAATAAAATAAATTAAAATCAAATTAACACAAAAAAATCATAAAATTTTAAGAAATGGATAGCTTGCATCCGCAAAATTGTTTTTATTTTATTTTCCCTTATTGAGTAAATTTATTTCTTATTTTAATTTTTTAATTTCAATTCTTAATTTTCTGTAATTTGTTTTTTAAAGCTATTTAGAGCCATAAGATTTTCTTTTACTTTTATGACCTTATTCCCTTATTACTGCTTGCGCTTTAATTATCCGAAGTAATTGAGACAGAACATACTTCGGATAATCGAAATTACCGGATAATGAAGAATTCATCCATAATCATCTATTTTAATATGTAGTATCGTCATTGGTGCAACAACATTCGATTGTTCTGAGACTCGGCAGTATGACCTTCCAAATTTCGAAATTAAGTGTGCTTTCGTTAAGAAAAGAGATTTTTGAAAGTGGGGAAGAGTACACTCATACCGAGAATTGTGCTTGCAAGAAAAAATTCTAAAAAAGGGAATTCCAAAATATTTATCTGCATTCGTAGTTTGGAAAGGACTGCGAGCAAACAAGAGGAATGTGGGAAGAAAAGAAAACTTTAAAAATGCACGTTTGGAAAGAGAAAATTTGGGATGATAGTAGAAAGTGAAAAAAAAAAGTGAAGAAGAAACCGACTTCGGTTAACAGAGAGTTTCAGTTAATCGAGGTTCGGATAATCGAGATTCTAATGTATTAATCTTAATTTATAATGATGTTCACAATGCGGAGTATTCTTACCTTTACGAATGGTGATTCTGCTTTTAGCTCATGTCCACCAATCAAACTTCAAGTACCTATTCAAATATGTCTAGACATTTTTTTTACTGCTGTTTTCTGTTGCCTTTAAAGAAATAAGGGATGATTTTAATGACTTGCTTTTGTTAAACTCCATTGCCCATTAATCTCCAAAACATTGGATCATCTGGCGTCCTCAGTCAACCCCACATACCACCTTCATATTCTGAGAATAGACTTGGCGCCTTTAGTGGCCTAAAAATGGTAGTAGACAAATCTCAAATTGAAACGTAGTTTTGTGCTCTTTGCTTCTCTGAGCAAGGTTCTTTGATTTGTAACATAGCAGTCAAGAATAGCAAAGATAGAACTCTCGAAGAGAACTTCTGAGAGGAACTTGAAAACGGACTATAAGTATTTGATTTTTATTTCTAGATTTGAGTGCAAAAGCCTATAAATCACATGACTGCGTGATTTTAAAACCAGCCCTTCCCACTCCAGGCAAAAATTCGATTCGCAGCATTGCAATGTGTGGGGAATAGGAAATGCATAAAAGAAATCACATATAAGCCTTTCTTATATTTATATTTTGTTTATCTTGTTTCAAATACCAATTTCTAGTTACATCTTGAGGTTTTGAGTTACATATTTTCTATGTGGGACTTTCTTTAATGCCGTCCCTATTTACAGCATAATTTTTTATATCTTTTACAAAATAATGTATTTTATAGCTATATTTATAAAACTTTAGGATTTTTTATGTGGTCCTTATTTCCCGTACAAAAACTGTTTGAGTGTATACATCGTGAGGTTTTGAGTTACATATTATCTATGTGGGACTTTCTTTAATGCCATCCCTATTTACAGCATAATTTTTTTATATGTTTTACAAAATAATGTATTTTATAGCTATATTTATAAAACTTTAGGATTTTTTTATGTGGTTCTTATTTCCCGTACAAAAACAGTTTGAGTGTATACATCGTTAGGTTTTGAGTTACATATTTTCTGTGTGGGACTTTCTTTAATGCTGTCCCTATTTACAGCATAATTGTTTTATATCTCTTACAAGATAATGTATTTTATAGCTATATTTATAAAACTTTATTATTTTTTATGTGGTTCTTATTTTCCGTACAAAAACAGTTTGAGTATATACATCGTGATGTTTTGAGTTACATATTTTCTATGTGAGACTTTCTTTAATGCCATCTCTATTTGCAGCATAATTTTTTATATGCTTTACAAAATAATGTATTTTATAGCTATATTTATAAAACTTTAGGATTTTTTATGTGGTCCTTATTTCCCGTACAAAAACAGTTTGAGTGTATACATCGTGAGGTTTTGAGTTACATATTTTTTATGTGGGACTTTCTTTAATGCTATCCCTATTTACAGCATAATTTTTTTATATGTTTTACAAAATAATGTATTTTATAGCTATATTTATAAAACTTTAGGTTTTTTTATGTGGTCCTTATTTCTCGTACAAAAGCAGTTTGAGTGTATACATTGTGAGGTTTTGAGTTACATATTTTCTATGTGGGACTTTCTTTAATGCCATCCCTATTTACAGCATAATTTTTTTATATCTCTTACAAGATAATGTATTTTATAGCTATATTTATAAAATTTTGGATTTTTATATGGTCCTTATTTCCCGTACAAAAACAGTTTGAGTGTATACATCGTGAGTTTTGAGTTACATATTTTCTATGTGGGACTTTCTTTAATGCCGTCCCTATTTAGCAATTTTTTTATATGTTTTACAAAATAATGTATTTTATAGCTGTATTTATAATTTTTTTTTTTATGTGGTCTTTATTTCCGTACAAAAACAGTTTGAGTGTATAAACTTTTAACCTAAAAATTGAATTACATTTAAAAAATTAATGTACTTAACTTTTATATTACTGAGTTAAAAGACAGTATTAATCGATAAGTGCTATAAATGATATCAACTAGAAAAAAAAGGAGAAATTCCTATGTCTAAAAAAACAAGTGATGAAACTTGAGATTTTAAAACTTTTTCTCTTTTTCTCTTTTCTGTTGATGATTTTATTTTCAAAATACATCAGTAAATCTTAATGTTAAATAAGTATATTATCAGCACCCACTAAATCGACTTTTAACCAAACTATTAATACACGTGTGTGTGTGTTGTTCAAATAAAATTGTATTTTAGACTGATTCGTAATCAGTTATGAGTACTTGTGCTAAGTATGTATCTTAGCACAATTCTACAAAACTGTGTTTTTTAAAATACTATATGTATATACTTAAAATGTCACATTTCCTGAATAACAATATATTTTTAAACAAATAATTTAACAACCCATCCAGTCGTCATATAATGCTGGTTTATCAATTATACTGAAGTTATGGCAGATCGGATACAAGAAATAGTACAATTCAATATGAACTAACAATATTTTATTAAAAATCCCCTATATAATAATAGCCTAAGTTAACTGTCAAACTGTCTTTGAATTTTGGAATTGGTTGGACATGGAATGGATAGAGGCATCCATATTGGATTCTTGATGAGTTAGGGTTAGCAAAATTTAAACCAAGTAAAGTTTAAAACGAATGATTTTTACTCAGCATAGATGTAAAATGGAACAATATTTATAAAATATAAAAGGGGAAATGGTTCCCCATACGGTCCTTCTAATAGTTGGGGAAGAAACATGTTTATGTCGATCGCTTTCGTATCTTACGTTTGAAACGCAGTCTTTTAGCAGTGAACAGGAATGACTTGGATCTTCAATCTCGAAAATTTCATTGATTCAATCAATGCACATTGAACTATAGGGGGTGTGAAGACTCCCCTTTGTCCGAGCACGCGCCAAAACAGCTGATCGTAGTACACCTGTACCTGGACAATAGCGTGGCGTCGCAGAGTCGGGGATCTTGACAATCGGACTGAATAGACGAATACGCCCCTGATGGATCTCGTTAATGAATGCTCGGGAATTCCGTGAAGAGAGAGCCAGCGAATGAGAATTCAGCTCAAAAAAATATAACTGTAACTTTAGCTGGAGTTCTCATGTAACTGGGACCTTAACTGAGAAAAAAACAGTGACGGGACCGTAACTGACCCCCCAGGTATAAAAAGCCTACAATTTTGCGACTCAGGGCTTTTCGTCATTTTTTTTTCGGAGGTGTGTTGACCTCGTGGAGGCTTTCGCCTTTTTACAAGAGAGCTTGCTAGTTCGGGAGATACGTAAAGTCCGCTCATATAGGGAGCGGCAGAATATCGATTCCGAACGGGGGATAAATTGGGTTTGATTGCACCCTGAAAAGCCTCCCCACTTGTAAGAGATTATTAATTCTCTTGTTTTTCTTTCGACTGTGATTGTCGTGAGGGAGTTTTATCAGCAACCATCCTTTGCAGTTCTAGATGATTTAGAATCAACGTTCCTTTGTAAATAGCCTTATTTAATCCAGAATTAAAGTGAATTTCCAATGTTATTCTTTGATTGTGATCCATTATTTACGTTATCTCTCATTTGAGAATATTGAAGGCGTCACAGGGGCATTCAAACAGCCAAATAGCTGATCGCTGTATCACTCAACTACCTAGCTCGCTGTTTGGGATTTGACTGTACCCCTCGCTCTTTGACATAGCTTTCCGAGTATCGCTGTTGAACTTCGGCAAACTTCGGAAGATTTTTCCCGAACCCACATCTTTGAACCAATTGCATTCCGCGGTGGTCAACTATCTTTTCTAAATGAATTCAACGTGATTCTAAACTGTATTCACAGTATCGGGAGACTTAAGAGGAGTATGAAGATAAAACAAATTATTCAGGATATACCAGATAATTCTCAGCCAAAAAACAAACCATTTTTTTACTTGCCTCATAGGGTTCTTTACAATTCTGGAAAATTATAAATTTTACTGATCCCGTCATATGACAGGACTATATGCTAGTATTGCAATAAGTAGTACAGAACTAGCATATTTAGAAGATTCAAGAAAATTCCACTTAATTTGAATATATATTTATAATAATTTAAAGTGTTACCAAAGTCTATAATACCCCCCCCCCCACCCCACCCCCCCCCCCCACCCCCCCCCCCCCCCCACCACACACCCACAACCCCCTCCCCCACCCCTATTGATTTGATTTTGATTACAAAATAATAATTGCAATAATATGTGTGTATTAACGTATATTTATGTACATATGGAGTTAGATACATCAAGCAGTTTGAAAAATAGATGATTTCCTGTAAGAAAAGAATAGCAGAAAAGTCACTATTGAAAGTACAAGTTAAAATTCATCACATTAATAACATACCATTTTAAATTTTTTTATTTAAAATATGATTATTATTTTAAATGAAAGGGGTTCAATTTTTTAAAAAGAACAGATATGTTACTGACAAACAGAGTTCATCACATCAGGCTATTCAGTCCAATTTTTAATACATAGATAGGCTTCTATTGCAAATATTTACTGAATTTCTTTCTCTCCCATACACTTGAAAATATTTCCATCAACGCAATTTCTTGTAACTACCTAATATACCGTTAAAGTATTCCTTCCTTTATTGTAGTGGATAAGAATAGCCAATAAGCATTGAAATATCGCGATAAAATGCTACTAAATGCTGGGAACAGTGTGGTGACTCGTCTCACAGCTGTACTACTGAATGATGGATAGCACATTAAACATTTACTGTAGTACTAATTAACTGTAATTAAGTTGACTTGTAAGTTGTCAAAATTTTTGTATTTGTAAATCATCTCTTTTGGGGGCATTAAAACACTATAGCGCCATCTGTTGGTAGCCAACAGAACTATTTTTTGTTGACAAACGAAATCCGATTTCTTTTCCATCCATATGGTGCAAACCGTATTTTTGTGTCTTCATTCGTTTTCGAATTATTCATTTTTAAAGTTCGTCCTGACTTTTGGATCACCTGTTATATTCTGTGACTAATTAAAGATGATTGTAAATGAAAAGGTATATGGTACTTAATCGTCTATTTGCTCTAACTATAGTGAGAACGAACACTACTTGTAAAGTTAATATTAGCAATTGTTTATGACATCAATCTGTTTTTGACGTTTTTTATTATTACATAACAGATATTTTTTATATTGGTGCATTCAAATATATGTAGATTCTTCCACATTTTCCATCTAGAACAATGCGAAAGGCCGCTTAGGTCCGCCGACAAAGGCGTCGAGCACATAATCTGAGGGTTGTGGATTCGAGACTAACACGTGTTCAATAATTGGAGCTGGAGGATATAAAATAGGTTCCTAGTCACGATATATCTAATTCCAGATATATCTGGAGACGGCAAAGTGGAGACTTGTGCTTAGTCCCTGTAACCAAATTACGAGATCCTACTTACGGCGAGTACATTGAAAGGTCTCTCATCATTAAGGAGGCTGAGCTGAGCCATTGTGATTAAGACTATCTTTGTGATTAAAAGTTATCTAGGATTATCAAGGATGAGACAAACCACTATGATAGCAACAAATATCTCGAACAACCAAAAACCGTATAAAAAACTAATAAGAATTACAAAATAGTTAATGGAAAAATTTTGTAAAAATGAATGTATATGCATCAGTTACTTCTACACAAAATACTCAAATTCACTGAATAATAACCTGAGATTCGTTATAGATTAAAGAAAACAAATAACAGCATTAAACGAATACTTGTTTATTTAGCTCATTAAGGCACTTTTTTCGTAGCAATCTGATAAACATGAATCAATAGTTGCGTCTTAGACAATAACACATTTAAAGAAAATAAATCATCCATATATTACAACAATGAAAAATATATAAAAAAAAGTCATAAAAAAACAATTTTTAAACATTTCAAACAGGGTCAACATACATTTAAACAGGACACTGTAAACAACACATTCATAGCTTCCATAGCGTCAAATATATGAAAATATTATAGGAAATATTTTTTTTTATAAGAAGTCTTTGCGGAAAATGAAACCCACATATTTAGGTGAGTATATATATACATGCAGTTTTTATAAATGGCAATTATTCTCTTTTTCGCCATCAGCCGCAGGTTTCACGGTTATTGTGTGGTAGCCGTCGACATCTTCAAGTTCCTTAGATTTGAATTTGGCTATAACTGTTTTAGATCCACCACAAGTTGGTGTCATCTGGCACTTCACTCTCACCTCAGCTTTGGCTTCGATCACCCTGAAACAATTCGAGAATTTAAAATGGATATTCATTGGCATAGAATATCTATAGACGTAAAGGGAAAGCAACGACCATAGTTATTTTTTAAATTGAATAGTAACAGCTCAAATTTTCCTTAACTTTCTGAGTCCGTAAGGTAAGAAATATGTTTATACATTGCTGTATTTGTGTCTATATATGGTTGACTACAATATTGTTGCTGTTTTACAATTCAAAATAATATGGTAATGATTGCATGGAACTATAACGTTAGCTTCGGTACGCCTGGAAGAAATTCTAAAATCCTTTTTAACTATCAAACTTAACTATACAAACTTAACTATACAAAATCAAACAATTTAAAATTTTACAAACTTACCTAATGAATCTTTGACAATTTTAAGGCTCGAACTAGTTTTATTTATCAGACAAGACTTACACACTATAAGATAGTTTTGATTTGATATAGAGATTTTAGTGTGAGTACAACTCCAAAATTAAATATTCATGAGAAAAGAAGGAAATATAAGTAGTTTACATGAAACTAAAGCTATCTTCTCCCAAATATCATCATTTCATTCCATGCCTAGAAGTATAGAAGGCCTTCAATTTAGCTCTCCATCCCCGTCTCCTGCAGAACTTTTTGTTTCAGGCTCGACCATCCCTCCACTTCTCTCTTTTTTTATATCATTCTAACCATGTGAGTTTTCCAATCTGAAACATTGTTCTTGAATTCCACGATCCAATTTTTAGTGCCTGTTTTGGATCTGCGAACTACTTCATCCACTGCAAGGCTCCCTTGCCGCGTCATAAATGTGCTTTCATACCAGGCCAGACAGCCATCGTTGGAGTTTCACAAGTCATCGCATTTACTAAATGTCTGATTTTCACAATCAAAATTTTTCTACGTGGAAGGTCTAATAGAAGGCTATTTTCTACATGGAAGGTCTAATTCTCTACATGGAAGTCGAAGGGCTAATCAACCATTAGCCCTTCGCCAAACCTCTCAAAGACGGAACCCAGTTATACGCCGTGCACTGGGTACCCATTTTAGCTGCCTTTCACGAAATGCATGGGCTATGGTGGCACTATTCTTTCCCACTCCCCTAACGGAGAATCTTCAAAATGTACTGGTTAAATATTTTTATAACTTAGGGCCAGTCTCACTAAAGTTGTTTAACGGCTAATCGCAATTAATCTATGCTTAAACGGAGAATTGCGTCCCATCATTGTTTGGCTTCAATTGTTTGGCGGTTAGCCGTTAAACGACTTTGGTGAGACCGGTCCTTAATTTTATTCATAACTTTTCTTCAGGTATATATAAACGAAACCATTCATATACCTGAAGGAGAACTTCAAGATTCTCAATAAAAGTATTTAGATATAGTCCAGGTACACACTGATGTGTATTATTTGAAAGTAATACTTTCGTAAATACTAATTTTATTCGTCATAAAAGAAAGGGAGCTGCGTCATAATTAAACTTATGCACAGATACAGATACTTACCCTTTTATTTTCAATTTCTGTGGTTTTCCAAGTCCTGGGCCTTCGATGATAAATTCTCCTCCTTTCAGAGGTTTGGGTAAAGGATTTGTGAGTGATGCTGTTATAGTTATCGGCTGATTTTGAATAATTTCACCATCCACCTACATATAAAAAAAGTAAGGAAACACTTCATTACTTTTTTCAATATTGACACTTCTGAACATAGCAAAATGATAGCGGCAATTACTAGTTTTTATAGGTTGCTTTTTGCCTGAAGCAAAATTATCCAGTGTACGTTATTCATGGCTGTTGGATTAAACGAAACTTACCAAACCGTATCCATAGAGAATGCTGTATGAGTTCACATACCATCAGAAATTATGTTGTTTAAAAAACAATTTTCATCTATTATCTGCATAAATTATCGTGCATTATAACAATTATTATAAATAACTAGCATATAGCCCGTCATGTGACGGGATCAGTAAAATTTTTAATTTTCCAGAATTGTAAAGTACCCTGTGAGGCAGGTAATAAAATGGTTTGATTTTGGCTGAGAACTATTTGGTACACGCTCAATAATTTGATTATCTTTACTGACCGCATGTTAGTTGTCAACTGTAATTTATCTTGTCATATTAGGGATTGCAGAGGTTTTAATATTGACAGTGATTATTTCGCGGTATATATGAAGGATATTCAAAATTTAGAGAATCGATTGCAAACTGTGTGGTTATGTATAAAAAAACAAACACACAAACGAACAAGCTTCTTTATTTTTAAAGATATATAACTTAAAAGCTAGATATTTATGAGTCCGTGAAATAGACTCCTAGATTTTTACGAAAAGAATTTGTTAATACAGGCGATAAAATTTTCATTGCAACAAAAAATAATCGCTAATCAAATTTAACTATCACATATGTACCTTATCTATTATTTAATCCAAATATAAAGAAAATTTACGTAATATCTAAGTTCAGTGAAAAAACTTAGGAAAATAATGCAGACATATTTAAATAATTTAAAATAAGAAATGATTCAATGAGATGGTTAAAGGAATGACGTCATAATGCTAGAAAAAAAAGTTCTTTTCATCTACTTATGTGATAAATTTAATCGCCTGCTCTTAACCGGAAAATACTTGAAATAATGATATTAACGCTTGAAAACAATTTAATTCGAACGTTTTGAAGACGACAGTATTGTTCGCTGATATGAAGCCTATTTATTACCAATTTTGTTTTAGAATGGATCGATAGTTTAGGAGAAGATAAACTTTACTCGCTTTGAATTTCTAACCCTCACTCATCAAGAATCCAATGGATGCCTGTATCCATTAGGAACCGCTTCATAAAATCACGGACAGATAATTAGGATTATTAAAGGGATTATTATTTTTGAACATGAAAATATTTAAGTTTGTACATTTTAACAAAATTTTAAATTTTCAGCTTGAATAAGACAGAAAAACAAATTATTTTCTGGGTACGGTGTTGTTTTGCTAATTAATCACTTCCGAACGCATTTATACTCTAATTTCTACTTACAGTCAAGAACGCGGGAAACTCAATTGAATATTGAAAAAAAATATATACAAATGTGTATTTATTCTTTGTTCAATTCGTATTTCATAGAGTTAACACGAGTTTAAGACTTTTCGATTAAAAATTAGACCCGTTCATACCTTCCTAGATCTAGCTAAAAAAGCACATCATTTAATACTTCTATTGTAATTGTAAGAATACTACGCCATATATTGGTATGCAGTAGATGTGAAGTTCTCTCGAAGAAACACTCGAAAAGAGGTGACTCGTTTATTAAAATTAATATTACTATAAAAGAAACATTAAGAACTGTACACTACTTGGTAGTAACTTGCTACCTACAAATAAAAATTTACAGAATTTACAGTTCACGAAAAGCATATTTGCATTGCCGGCGGCTTAAATTCAGTCTTCATTGTAATCTACATAACAATGTGCTATCCAGTTTAACTTTGCCTTAAGTGGGTTAGAAGAATTATCTCAACTGGTGTGGAGGTTTGACGTCACTAATTAATCTTTACCGGGAGTGATTTCTTAACCGGAGGGAAAACACTTTCCAGGTATGCAGTATGACATCAGTAATACAGAAATGTATGATAAAAATGTGTAACATGCTTAAGGTTTCTTAATATTTTGTATTTCTCAGAAATGAAACGATTACGAATGTAAGACATAAAATCTAGAATATTCTCATACTATATATAAAAAGCATTATCTATCTTCACTGCACTTTAAGAGACAAAATATATCAGCTTCTAACAAAGAATTCAAACTTCATTTGCCCTTATGCACATAAAATAAACTGTTGTTCAAATAGCATGCAACATACAAACTACAGAATTATTGAGTGAATGAACGAAATCACATATACACAAGCACACACACACGTTATATATATATATATATATATATATATATATATATATATATATATATATACAATACGTATATATATATATTTATTTATTTATTTATTTAGACTATATGGCTAATTTATTTAGTGAAGACCGGTCACTTTATTTCTGACATTTTATTGAATATCTAGAAAAATGCATGAGGAAATATTCTTAAACCTTTGGCATGTAAAGAGAGGCCATATATTTCTTCGAAGGTGTGTTCTCGAATTCCAAAGAGGATCGTCAACAAATTGAAAAAAAAACGCATGTGTTTTGGATAACCTGTAAAAACGAGCCTATGAAAAAACATTAAAAATTGAGCACATGATTTTAAGAAGCTTCTTCCAAATAACCTGAGTTTATTTTTAAATAGATAGCACTTATACTCATGGTATACAAAAAATCCCAAGTCTTACTTTTTTTACTTATAATCTAGAAAGTTCTCAATATAAAAAAAAATTTTTTTTGAAGAACCCAACAAGATTGTACACAGTATCTTGCAATCAGAATTAAAAAATAAATATTTTATAAAAGATAAACAGGTTTACTAAATGGATGTTCAATACGCATGCATGAATTCAATAGAAATATAAATTACACAGACTTTTTGTGCTAACTGTCTATAGCAACTGTTGTGAAAGCCATAGCTTGAAAATTGAGGAAGTAATTGCTTATAAAATAATCTCGCTTAAAGCTTACAGATAGTTCGTGTATTTATCTAGATATACGAACAATTAAAAATGAAAGTGAGCTGTAATGTAGCATATATATGAGTAGATAATAACAGTAAAATTTTTCAAAAATCGTTAAAACGTAAAAAACCGCCCCTTACCTGTATTCCTATATCTGGCATCCTGACTCTGAAGTCGTCCTGGGCGCAATAATCGAAACCGGTTTCGTTGACATGCGCAGTGGCCGAGATGATGAATGCGCACTGGTCGACTAGGGAACGCTCGTATTCCTCATACTTCAGATTCATAGTCATAACTTTCTCTAAAAAACCAAAGGGACACTTTTGAAAAAAGTGAAACAGTGAAGTTCTACAACGTTGCACTTCTCTTCCTTTAATGGAGCAATGACCGATGGATTGATTCTGTGTGTGTGTGAATTTTTGGTGACACCGTACAAGTAAAATGAAGAGCTTTATTAACACAGCAAAATATTATAAAAGCATTTAAATTCCAAGTAATTCAATATGTAATGAAAACCTGAGAAAATAAATGAGAACTTTGCTTCAAGTAGAAAATTCCACGTTCAAAGTTAATAATTAGTCTTGCTAGTAATATTGTATAACAGAAGCGCACTAGTAATGAAATATAGATGCATCAATACTCATATTGGATTAAAATCCAAAGCCAGCGGTTCGAATGAAATAGCACAGTAAAGTTTGTAGACAGCTGTTTCGACGTTTCAAACTAACAACATTCTCAAAGCTAGAGCACTCGGCTTCTAAAGGCAGACTAAACAATATTCATATTCAGTATGTTTTGTCTTTTTGTGTTGTCAAATGAAACACCTTAGTTTGTTCACTCACACACAAAATACTTGTCAAAAGTACGTGTCTTAATCTAACCTTTGGCCAGGCCGACTTCTCAACTCCATAAAATAGTCAGCTTCTAATTGGATAAGGGAAATTTATCCCAACGAATTTAATAATACAAGTTTCTTACTTAAGCGGTTCATTTTAACTTGGTGGTGGCTTGAGAAGTCGATCTGCGTAATGAGGAGGGCAAAACAACTTCGCTTTATGAGGTTCTGCTCGTGCCTGGTTCTGGTTAGCCTAAGTTTTTAGTAAGGTCAAATGTATTCATTTTTGTAATCGTTTTCAATGTTTTTCTTTTACTAGTAGTAATATTGTTTAACAGTTTAAGTTACCAGTTTAAAGGATTCTATACTATGTTTATTTGCCTTAAACCTTTTTCTTTGTATGTTTTAAGTAAATTAAACGTTAGTTTTATTTTTAAGTTTATGTTCATTTATATATAAAACACATTGCTGATACTCTGCAACGATAACTTTTCCCAATTCCATTTTTTTACAATTTAAGACTGTTTAAGATGTCTCTTTAATTTTAATTTGAATAAATTAGATTGGTTTGGTTTGGTTTGGTTTGGAGCGCTAAGGTCTACTGTTTTGCACACGAGGGCTAATGAGACCGGGACTTACTGCTTAAAGCCGATTCCGAACGGCTACGAACACCCATGCCAAAGTGGGATTCGAACCCACGAACTCTGGTATAGACGATCAGCGCCCTAACCAATCGGCCAGCGTTCGGCCTAAATTAGATTGACTATCATTTTTGTGTTCTTTTTTGAATACCTGTCTTTAATTATACGTATAACGGGCGATTATAGGATATAGTAAAAATTATTACATGTATAACGCCCATCTTGAGCTTTTACCATAAATTATTTTTTTAAAAAGTAGGCATTATATATGAATAAGTATGATATTGTCATATGTCTGTGTGTGCAGGGATTTTTTGTCACAAAAACGCAAAAAAAAATGGTATTATGGTAACCTATTTCAATGACTTTTCTGCATTCCAAAACTCACTTTTAAAAATGTAATTGTACCCAAATCTTCAAAACTACATATTTATAAGCTTGAATATAATTATCGAAGAGACATTAAGAAAATTGTTTTCTTTCATGTGGACTCCAAACAGTATTCTTATTTGCAAAGGAATTAGAACACTGATTTCTGCAAATGAATCGAATTTAACTGAAGACTCAGAAGCAGTTTCGATAAAAAACTAAAGCAACTTTGACTACTTCGTTCGTCAAACTTGTCGAATCGTCTTTAAGAATTATCGATCTTTCAATGTACGTTGATCTTCGGTTACCCAAAAAACGAAGCATGTTGAAATAGATACTATCACCAAGAAAACGAGAGTCTAGGGAATTCTGCGTGGAAGTACTGATCAAAGCTTTGATTAAATTTCTCTCATGTTGAGACTTTAATATATACATATATATTACATTCATTTTTAGGCTTCCCTGAATAAAGATATCTGTATAACGAAAATAAAAAATATGTAACTCAAATAAGTGACACGTAACCTGAAATAGGTGTCAATAATGTCACCAAGTCACTAAATTTGGGGATATAGTTGCTTCCTATGGAAAAAAATACATGTAATGTAAAGAAAAAGGAATTGTAAAAATTACATATTTGTAATCATCTTTCAGTTCGTTTTGTTTATAATAGTCATAGTTGATTAAAATCACCTCCTCTATACAAAGTATAGAAAAAAAATCTTAGGGTGCATTAGAAGCTTGGCCCCCGTCGAGGCACCCACAACATACATACATTATATATATATATATATATATATATATATATATATATATATATATATATATATATATATATATATATATATATATATATATATATATATATATATATATATGACATTTTTATCACTTTCAGTTCTCATTCTGATTTTCCTGTAATTCTTTTCTTGCAAACCTAGCCAATGTTCTCTGGTAAAATCCTTCTGGTTTCATATCTAAAAATAGAGTTCTGATGCTTAAGTTACGTCATCCACGTGACTTGTAGTGATCGCTAACTTGTTGGCACAAATAACTATAACAGCATATATATGGTATTTGTAAACAGTTTCGGCAGAGTTTTATCGAGGAGTTTTTCGAGTGTTCCGGCAATTTCAACATGAATAAACTATGATAGTTTTGAGATTCCATTGTCTTCATTTCGTTGTGCTTCTATTTTATACCACTCAGCAAGACTGAAGGGTGGAAATAACCGCCCGGAAATCTACTTCGAGATGAGGCAAAAGCCTCATTTCATATATATATATATATATATATATATATATATATATATATATATATATATATATATATATATATATATGAAGATTTTGTCTCCATCTTGTACCTGTAGATGCCTTACACGGGTTTGGAAAAGAATTTAAACTTTAATTTACATTTAATTAGTTGGCACTTAAACCTCTTGATATAAATACACACATTTCACTTGTCTTTCTACTCAAGTCTATATTTTTCTTCCTTGTCAGCCTTATCTACAACCAAAGAAGAAAATCTTTGAAACTGTGAAATAAAATGTGTATGTTTATTGATTAAACTCTAATTTTCTTCCTTCATTTTATTTGCTGAATTATTTTTTTATTTAAAAAAATCTTAAAATAACCCTAGGTGTCGTATAACCCACCCAGATGATTAATGATCATTTTGCGATATTTCCAAACAAATATTAGTATAAAATAATGATTCAGTATTAAAAAGCAATATGACGAAAGCTACTTACCAACCGAAGGACCTAGTTGAATTTCAAACACATCTCTCTTTATTAACTTTTTGGGCTGGCCTGTGTATAGCGCTGAATGAACGTGGAGAGCTATGCTGACCGTATATTCTTCCCCAGCTTCTCGTTTGTTTATGGCTTTCAATGTTACCTGGGCAAAAGTACAAATAAGAGTCATTTTATGAATGTTCCACAAAAGTTCCAACCAAAGTATCATAGTGCTCATCACATAAATATATTAACGACTATCATCTTTGTTTGAAGATTGTTGATTTGTAGTATATTTAGACAGTCAATTTGTACAATATTTATACGGATTTTCTTCTTTAGGATGTTAACAGTATCAAAGGTATCAAAGGTATCAAAGGTGGTGATGCAACTGGACCATATGGGCAGAGCCAGTCAATCCAGAGGTTTCTGTCAGTAAGCACAAAAATGACAACGAGCGAAAAATAAACACATAAAAGAGCAAAGAGATAGAAGGGTGGATTTGTGAGTTCATAACGCAAAACTAGAGAGTAGAGAATTTAGGGATAGAAAAACATAAAATATTTTTGTGGCCAGTGACATCCGTGCGAAACAAAAGCCGAAAAAGTAGAATAATATTGAACAAGATCGAGAAAATTAAAAATTATTGGAAAAATTAAAAATATATGTTTTAAAAATAAATAAGTTGTACTAAAAATCCAAAAAGGGCCTAAATAATAATTTTTAAACATAAAAATAATTTTTATTAACTTAGATTAGGTTTTATAAATTTTTGTTTATTGAAAAATAATAATCAAAAACGATAAAGTTAAAAATTTTGAAAAAATAAAAATAAATGTTTAAAAAATAAATGAATTGCATTAAAAATCCGAAAAGGGCCTAAATAATGAAAAATAAACGTAAAAAACAATTTTTATTAATTTTGATGTTAACACTAATATAATGAGAACATTAATATTACAATCTATGCTCAAACTTTTCTGGTACCCACGTGCCTGCTGCTATTTTATCGGAATTTAGGTTTAATTTAGAGCACTACGGTCTACCTTTTTGCAACACGAGAGTTAATGAGACAGGGACATACTGCTTAAAGCCGATTTCGGACGGCTACGAACATCTATGCTACAGAGGGATCCGAAGCCATAAAATCCGATACCGATTATTACCTCTGAAAACATTCGGCCAACGGCATGATATGACTGCTAATGACTCACATTTGTGAATTTCTTTTTAAACAGGTACATCGACTGAAATCAGGAATGACTATATCTGTTACTAAACTTGGCATTAGGGTATAGTGTTTGCATGAGATAGCAAAATAAATCTATTATCACGGAAGTTTTCTTTTCATGATTGCATCTTATTACGATGTTTAAGATTACAGCCCACACACTAATGAGGATGGTCTGAAAGTTTCGAAATTGTTTGCAATTCCAATTAGTTTGCATATTTATAATAATTTAGATTTCATAGATTCAGCAATATACGCATATATTCAATACCAATGATATAGTGGTAATCATTAAAAGTATTTTGAAAGGCACTTACTGTGAAAGGCTCTCCAATCACGATGTCATCCAAAAGTGTGAACTCGAATTTCACATCTTCTAAATCATCATTTAAGTAATACCTTGAAAATACATCTTTGCACTGTCTAAGTGCCCTTAACATAACCTCTCGCTCTTCTTTAGATCCTAAGAAATTGTTTAAAAGTTAATATAACGTGGTAAATAGTAAACTGAAGCAAAAAAACATAAAGTTAAGTATTCAAATTAGTAATTTATAAGTACTTATGACAAGAAACCACAAAGAACAGGGCAAGTCGAGGAATAAACCGTAAAGATACAATCCTCATCCTCACTGTCCAATTGAACACAGCAATTTTTTTTAACGTTTCTAATATTGATTATAATAAATGCTTATTTCTACTTAATGTACTGTTCAAATAATTTACAAGACTGTAATTTTACAGAACCATGGAGAACTTAAAAGGTAATAGCCCCACCTATACCCCTGGGCAAGAATACACGTTTAGAGAGAGGACTGTCAGGTTTTTCTGTCTTATATTGTCTTATTTAGCCTTACAGTCTTAGCTTTATTATATTGTCTTATTTTTGCCTTATATTATCTTATATAGTTCTTGTTTTAACAATCTATCTACAAACCTGAAAACCTATTTGTACATATATATACATATATATGTATATATACACATTTATACATATACACATACATATACACATATACACATACATATACACTGTCTACCAATAAGTATTTGGACACTTGTGATAGAAAAGAAAAACTAAATTTATTCAAAATCAATAATTGATAGAGCATCCACGAGAGGCAATTACAGCGTGAACCCTCTGGGCCATACTTTCCACAAGTCTTTGTACTACAAATAGTGGAATTGTCTTCCATTCGGCTGGGAGTAGACATACAAGTTTCTTCACCGATTTTGGACGGATAATGCACCTCTTAATTCGGCGATCCAACGAGTCCCAGAGATTCTCGATAGGGTTCACGTATGGGCTCTGGGTAGACCAGTCCATTCAATGAACTCCATTGACACCATAATAAGCCTTGGTTAACCTCGAAATATGACAACTGGCATTATCATACTGAAAGTAACAGGGTCCAACCAGTAAAACTGCCACATTGTCATCCAAAATAGTACAGTAGGCATCGGCGATGAGCTTACCATGAATGGGGACCCAAGGTCCCAGTCCATACCAGGAGAAACACCCCCAGACCATAATTCCCCCTCCACCGAACTTGACTCTTGGCTCACTGCATTGTGGCAGGAGACGTTCTCCAGGCAGACGCCAGACCCAGACCCTGCCATCCGAACGATAAAGGGTGAACCTTGATTCGTCACTCCAAAGAACCCGTTTTCACTGATCTAGCGTCCAATTTCGATGTGCTTTGCAAAACATTAACCGAGCAGCGGGATAGGACTTTGTGATCAAAGGCTTATAGGCAGCAGCATGACCCTGAAAACCAAGCTGTTGTGCTTTCTTACGGATGGTATTCATTGAAACAATACTCCCGGATGCTTGTTGAAACTCCTCGCGAACGAGAGCCATCAGTTGGGTGCAGTTCTTCCGAATTTCTCTGGACAGTACTCGTATGTCTATCTCCCAGTTTCGTTGGTCTGCCGACTCGGGGCACATTCCGACAATCACCGCTCACCTTTCACTCCTTAATCACATAGGCTACTGTCAATTTTGGGTACTTCAGATAGCTATATATGTCCCTTAAGGATCTGCCAAATTTGTGATATCCGATAATTATACCTTTCTCGAAATCAGAGAGCTCCGAACTGCGCGGCATCTTGCATGCGACTAATGCCGATGCTATCTCCTACACGATGTATACCAGCGGAGGCTGTGACGTACCTCAGGACCACAGATATCATCATTTGCATAGGTGTCCAAATACTTATTGGTAGACAGTGTATATGTATATGTAAATACAAATTAAAATTTCTGATACATGTATACATATGTAACATTTATTTACATATTTTCACAAATAGCCTAAATTTATTCGTAAGTATAACTACTAAAATTGTGATACGTTATATATCTTAAATATTATTAAATAACTAGCTTTGTGTCATGATTTAACAATATAGATAATTTTTAAAGCTTTGTTTGAAGATTTTTTATTTTGTTAAAACATGTGCTTAAAGCAAAAGCATTTTAGAAAGATGATTTTTAGAACTTCTTACGAAGATAGAAATTAATATTCTGTTAAATAATTTTAAATTATTCACCCTGGAGTGTTATAAAGGAGTGTTAAACATAAATAAGTCAAACATTTAAATTCTGTGCACTCAATATGGAAAAAAAAATTCTTCAATATAATTTTAATTTTGCGATTTAAAAATGTTCAACATTAAATGTTATGATGAAGCAAGAAATATAGAGAATTAAAATATTTAAACTTTTTGCATTTAAATAATAACTGACTTTTAAGAATTTTTATTTTCCGATAAAAATAAAAGCAACTCTGCATTTTTCAGCAATAATTAAGCTTTATGTTTGGTGATTAGGTCCAATTAAAGTTTTTCTAGCTCTACATTTTAATGCAATAATTAAGCTCCATGTTTAGTAATTAGGGCCAATTAAAAAAAATTGCCTTACTGGTCAAATTTAAATATAGCATCTGAACTTTTCCACAGATGTAAAAACCATTTCACGATGTAGATGAATAAATAGACAATCACTTATATCGTGTTATTCCGTCTCTCACAATATCGGGAAGCACTATATCGTCAATGATTTTTTACACAAACGCACAAATTATAAAACCGGTTTCATGATGTAGGTAACTGTCGATTAAGTTATATCGTACATGCGATGTTACTCGAATTATGCAAATTAGAAAGACAATGTATGTATAGGGGAGAGTGGGGCACCTTGGGACATAGCCCACCTTGGGACACCTTTATTTTCAGGCTTTAATTTGCAGCAAGGAATTAGTTCTCATGTGTATACATAGATGGCCTTCTTCACTTCTCAAAGAATTTTGATAAAGATAGTGCTTATAGGTAAGGAACAATTTCATTTTCTTTGTTTTTAATAACTCAAAATTGCATCAATGTGCATTTTAAAAAGTGATATTTTTTTTAAAAAATTAAAATATTTTTTAAAAAAAAGTGTATTGTTATGAAAGTATATTCATTTATTATTATTTCTATGCTAATAAATAAACTGTATTGTTAAGCCTAACTGTATAGTAGTTACCAAAATATACTATGTTAAATGGGGCAGGTTGGGACACACAGAGATGGGACACCTTGAGACATTTTAAAAAGTGTAAACAAGTAACAATTCAAGCAAAATAATTAATATTTTTTTGCCTAATTTTTAATTCATGATTTAACATGTTAAAATATTGTTTTTATTAATTTTTTTCAGAAAAAATGGTGAGAACAAGAAAAACAAACAGAAAGTATTCTGCTATAAATGCTAATATGCTTGAATCAGCAACAGAAAAAGTTTTGGCTGGTGTGTTGTCTTTAAGAGAAGCAGTAAGAACCTTTTGTGTAAGCAAAAGTACCCTTAGCCGCCATTTACTTAAATTCAAAATCAAATCTGAATCCACAACAGGCTTTAAATACCAGTCAAATATAAAATGTTGCCACATTTTTAGTGAGGAAGAAGAGATAATGTTAGTCAATTATTTATTACAGGCTTCAAAACTTCACTATGGGTTAACAATAAGTGAAGTTAGAACTCTTGCATTTCAGAATATGAAATGTCTTTTTTGAGAAGAGACCAAGATGGATGGTCAATTTTTTTTCCTAACAAAGAAGACAAATCCTTTTTTAGAAAAAAAACTGATATTCTTAGGAAGTTGAACACTCCTAAAGAAACAATAGGCCAAAGGTGCAGTTTGTTAGAATTTAAAGAAGAATTTTTCTGGCATCAAATAGAAGATTTGTTAAAAAATGTATTAACTTGAACAATTTTCAGCCATTTCTCTTTTATAACAGTTAATAAAAATAATTTGAACAGTATTTTGTATTTGTTATTTAGTGTCCCAAATTACCCCATACAGAGGCGCAGGTTGGGACATTGGAAAAGTATTTTATTTCTTTTATCACTCTTTAACTAAATGAGATATTAAGTTGGTTTAATGTTTATAAGAAGCAGATATGAACAATATATGCATACATACTTTTTTTTTTTAATTAGCTTTAAAAAAATTATAAAAATGTTTAACTGAAAAATGTACCAAGGTGCCCCAGTCTCCCCTACTAAAGACGATATACCACACTTGCGCAGTTTGTCTCTCCCGTTAAAACAAAATATTGAAAAAACGATTAAACATCAGAGATCGCCAGATAAACCTAAACCGATTCAGCTATATTAGCATTCAGTTCAAATTGTGATACATCACTGAAATAAAAATTTGGAAATCGGTTTCACAACGCAGCGCGTTATATCGAAATCTACGGAATATCGATACATTGACGAGTCTTAATACGAAAATTTGTATTCATATACTAATGTGTCCACACATACGTCTATGGTTATAACTATATTTAAATGCTGAACATACTTATGTACATAAATATGCAGAGAATTCAATTTTTTATCCTAATTCGCGTATAATAAAAACAATTTTATAGAGTTTTGTGTATATATGCACTGTGAGAGTATATATTGTGTTCTAACTTTCAAAAGCTTTAAAAATGAAATTTTTCGAATGCAATACATAAAAGAATAGTTTTACAAAAACATAAGTAGTACTTACTTTCAACATGCTTGTATTCACAAGTGATATCCTCTCGTTCGAATTTTCCTACTGCTTTTGTGCTGATGCATTGCCCAATTCTAAAATATAAAAAGTGAATAAACAAAACTCTTTGTAAATGTTGGAGTTATCGTAGTATTTCAAAATTTATGCTATAGATATATAGAAATCCATCTTATAGGCTTTTAAAATGCGTAATATTAATAGCGTTAATTACACTGTTTAATCCTAAAACAAAGGAAAACAATACAAAATAAACACCATTTACAAATATTGGAGTCTTCAATAGAATTTGAAAATTTTGGTTATGAATACATTTAAATACCTCTCTCACACTTTTAAATTGACATAATGTAAGACACGTAAATTGCAGGAAAGCGTAAATAGTTGAAAATTGTTTAAACATACGCTGCCGGTCAACGATATTATAGGCACTTATTAATTAAAACATTACTACATTTAAACTTAACTAAAAAAGGAAAAAGAGTGTGGAGTATTGTTATAAACTTTATAACAATACTCAACACTCTTTTTCCTTTTTTAGTTAAGTTTATATTTAATTTTGTAGTTATATATTTAAGTTATGCTTTATAATATAAAGCATTTCAATAGGGGCATATTCCAGTACACTGTTAAAAAAATTAGGAGAGCAAACAAAGAAGTTAAGAAAACCGTGCGAGACAGCCACGTATTGGCATAAAATTGATAATACAAGCGTATCAATGCGTAATACAAAAAAGATGATGTAAAAAATATGTAATTAAGTTTTAATTCTTCTAAAATATGGAAAAAATATGAAAATATGATTTAGGCAACAGTTTGGTTACATGTAAACGATAAAAAAAAGTATCGTTCAGAAATTATGCAAGATTTTTAATATAACGTGTGGTCTCCTGGAACAGCTAAGACTGCTGCACACCTTTTTTCCATGTATGTGATGATGTTATCGATAAGACATTGGGGAATACTGTTCCACTCCTCAAGAAGTGCAATCTCCAAGTCTCGGAGATTAAACGGAGGTCTTCGTCTCACAGCAATGCGTCGTCTGAGTATACGCCAATATGCTCGATTGGATTGAGGTCAAGAGAGCACGCTGGCCATTCCATACGCTGTATTGTTTCAGCTTTATGTCCTCCACAAGACTAGATGCATGTGGTCTGGCACTATCTTGATAGAAATCAAAGAAATTTCCAATGTCTGCAGTGTAAGGTATGGCATGAGGTCTCAGTATCTCGTCTGATACCTTCGGGCTGTCAAAATACCATTCCAAATGATATGCAGGTCCGTACGTCCTCCTATGATGATTTCAACCCATACCATCCAACCAGCTCGTCTGTATTGTTATCTTTCACGAATGAATGTGGGATTATTTTGAGTGACCTTTCCCTCCGCACTAAAACACATCGGCTGTAACACTCCAGACTGAATCGGGACTAGTCTGTAAACAGCACTTGGCTCTAATCATGTTGCCCCCAATCTCGATGTTCAGCAGCTCATCTTCTTCGGACCGCACGGTGGCATTAGGTCAATGGAATGCTGATCATTGGCCTTTGTGCATAGAAACCGACCTACTGGATGAAGCCTATTAAGTACTGTTTGGCTGGACACCCTTCGTCCTGTTGTCCAGACTAACTGTCATTGCAGCTGAGTAGCATTGTCTTTTCTGTTTAGACGAGCTGTTAACAGTATAACAATTAAGGCAGTAAAAAAGACGTTTCTGCAGCATCCCGATTTCTAACCTTATATTCTATTTCTGGTTTTTGATTTCATGAACTTTGATTTGCATATGAAGTTTTCTTCTCCTGTTTTTTGCTCTGCTTTAAATTATGGATGATTAATTTTATATTATTTATCGTTGTAATCAGAACCTATTACTATCATGAATGGTCTAAGACAAGGGGATGCCCTGGCCTGTCTTCTCTTTAACCTTGCACTGGAGAAAATAGTTAGAGATGCAAATTTAAATTCTAGAGGAACCATTTTCAACAAATCTGTACAATTGCTTGCATATGCAGATGATATTGATGTTATAGCCCGGACATTAGATGCACTAAAACAAGCATTTATTTCTCTGGAAACTGAGGCCAAAAAGATGAATTTGAGCATTAATGAAACTAAAACCAAATATATGCCTTTATTTAAAATCAGAATATAATCACTCCTTCTTAGAAATAGGCAGTTATAAATTTGAGACTGTAAAGCAGTTTATATACTTAGGTTCGAAAATTAATACACAAAATAATATATCTGTTGAAATTCATAGCAGAATTACGGCTGCTAATCGATGTTTTTTTTTTTTTGGATTAAAGAAATATTTAAAGTCTAAGTACATTAAAAGATTGACTAAAATAATATTGTATAAATGCCTAATAAGACCTGTTTTGACTTACTCAGCTGAAACCTGGGCATTGACAGAAAGAGACAAGGAAACCTAGCAGTTTTTGAGAGAAAAATATTGAGAAGTATTTTTGGGGGAAT
Source organism: Pardosa pseudoannulata (assembly GCA_032207245.1). Lineage (NCBI taxonomy): Eukaryota > Metazoa > Arthropoda > Arachnida > Araneae > Lycosidae > Pardosa > Pardosa pseudoannulata. The sequence goes on from CM063508.1 coordinate 59,741,098, forward strand.
TAATGTAAATGGTATATGGAGAAGAAGAACAAATATTGAATTATACAGAACATATAAAAACCCAGATATAATTAATTTTATTAGCTTACAAAGATTAAAATGGGCCGGACACCTAGTTCGACTTAATGACAATAGATCCACAAAAAAGTTTTTACGGCCAAACCAATAGGAACCCGAATGAGAGGACGACCAAAACTTAGATGGTTAGACTGCATTGAGAAAGACATAAGATCCTTGAAAATTTCAAATTGGAAATCCAGAGCCAAAGATAGGACTGCCTGGTATGGAATTCTAGAGAAGGCTAAGGCCCATCATGGGCTGTCATACCACTGAGGAAGGAAGGAACTTATCGGTGTATTTTTTCTTAATTTCGTTAAAACCATGTATTCCCTTAATTGTTTTGAGCAGTGTATTTTGAACATAGTAAAAAAATATGTGACCAAGAAAAAAATTGCATTTTAAGGATACTCTGGGTTTTTTCTTTATTGAAAATATGGCATATAATCTGAAAAATAGTTAAGATCTTACATGTGTTTATGATTTCTTTAAAAATTTACAACTTATAGAAAATTGAGATATATGATTTTTTGATATTTTCTTTCTAGTTCATTGAAAAAGAATACTAAATTTCAGAATTATTTAAATGAAATTTCTTACTCTTCGGTTGACTTTTTAATAAGCTTCAAAGGTTGGTTGGGACCTTGGTATCGCCAATAAACTTTATCGGCATTCACTTCGGCAAACAGGAAAGTTGTGTCAAAAGCCCTTTGCACTTCACCTCGTTTAATAGCTACAACACTGGATGGACCACAACGGTACAGACCTGCAATACCAAAAATATAAAAATTCAGTGACGATATGCCTATGTCTACTTTCATTTTGTCTAATTTTTCATCATTAATAACTTTTTTGCATTATTATAAAACAAAAAAATTAAATAAGAGCGTTAAATATAATTGTTATATTTTACTGCACTTCACTACTAAGCAACATAGAGTAAAAATAAAATAATAGATATATAATGAGGAAGCGACGCGAAAACAAATACACAAATTAACGACTATGGCATTGTGTCATTTTAAACTCACCTACATTAAGAAAATTGTGTAATGAAGTAGTATTATAAAATTTTTACCATTTATACGATTAGGTTTGTTTAAAATAACACAGTCAATTAAAAACCTCTTCTTTACAAAGCATATGAAAAAAAGATATGTAATGTGCAGGGGTTCATACCCTCCCCTGCCCATGAAGAAGAGATTAATACCAAGTTATAATATATGCATGCATAGATAAAAGAAGGCTTTAGAATTTAAAAACTATTTTTTGTCTAGTGAAAACACCTAAGAACGTCTTAGTAAGAAAACGGATAATGAAACTGAATTTAGAGGAAATTTGATGAGACATACATGAAATGATTATCCTTTTCCGTGTACAGGATTTTTTATTGATTGTATGTTATAGTTGTAGTTCTGTTCCTTTCTTTGAATTGAGATTTACAGTCAAAAGTTATTGTAAGAAATAAGCTCAATTATACATTTCCCAAGATAGGGATAAGAGCATGGGATTTATGGTTCAGTATTTAAAAAATTTCCTGAACACTTTATAGCTAAAATGAAATGGTTCCTCTTCATAAATACATGGTAAAATAAATATAAGATTGTAAAAGACATAGTTTACAGAAATTAAAAAGCAGAATAGAAGAATATAGATTTTCTACCATCTGATTCTTCTTGTGGTGTGGAATCTACTGCCTGCCAGCCTCCATAGTCTCCTGGTTCCAAATCAGGTCGCTGCATCCATACTTCGTTCCAAACATGGAAGTTCCTACGAAAATACCACAGATACCTTTTAGATATAAATTCTCTTAAGGTCTCTATTCCTTTAGTTCAGGGATAACAAATGCAACCCGCAAAACTTGGTCAAAATAAATATTGATATCTTTCAATTTTTAATTGGTTGAATAAATGCATAAAAAAGACATTTTCAATTTTGCACTTAAATTAGCAAAAGTTAAGATCGAAAATAATTGTTAGTGTTAGTCCTTTTTTGTCGGTGCTATGATTACAAATAACTATTAGTTGTTTTGAGCCCAATTTGAAGGATATTATCAGTATTTATTATGTCAGTATTATTTGAAGGATATATAGTAGTTTCTCACTTCAGTACGTCATAATTTGCAAGGATTTTTTACTTAAAATGCTTATAAAACAAAAAGAAATATTTTTACTGTATTAAATATTAATACGTCTGTTTTGGATTAAACAGTTTGCATCTGAAAAATTCGATTGTTAAAACTATTGGCAATTACAGTATTATCTAAATTACTCAAAAAATAAAAGTTTTTCAAATTGTAGTGATTGTTATTAGTCTTACTCATTTTGTTACGCAATGCAGAAAAACTAAATAGCATAAAATATACATATTAGATTTTATATTTCGTATAAATAAATATAATTATCAATATATTCTTGGGATCTTACAATGTGCAAAGGATTTTTTTTTTTAATAACTGGAAAATTTGCCCGATTTAAGGAAAAGTTTGTAACTTCTTCTTCATATTAATTTGTGGGGGAAATTATCTACTTCTCACTGTTTGCATTGATAGATTCCTTTAAACAAATTCTATCACGCGATAGACTAAAATATATTATATATTGCAAATTATTTCTGGTATTGTTGTTGTATTAAACAAACCCCTCTTTTATTTTAATAACAAAAGTATTTATTTCAGGAAAATATTCCCATTGTGAAATGAAAATTCTGGGGTTTTTTTTCTTTAAATCTCAACATTAACGTCGGTAAGCGAGAATTTTCGATTTAGTACACCCATTATTGCAGTGTAATATATTGCATTATTATTGCATATTAGTGCAGTTTATAATTATTGCAGTAAAATTTATTTTGTTAACAATCTGCAAACTAACTCATTTAAAAAAAAATATTTACCAAGTTTGGCCCATTTACGAAAAGGTTTGTAACTCCATCTCTGCCTCATGTTAATTTATAAAAAAAACGTTTTCTGTTTCTCGGCGGTTTGCCTTAAAATGATTCCTATAAACAAATTATATCGCGTGATAGAGAAAAATATATTGATACTGCAAAATCATTTCTGATTTTATTGTATTAAATAGATTCCATATATTTTCTCTTTAATAACACATTTACTTCACGAAAATATTTACATTGTAAAATTTTCGTCTTTCGAAAGTAAACGTTGTTTCGTGAATCGAAAATTTTTATTTTAGTACAAAAATTAATGTATTAAGATTTTTATATTACATATTACTACAGTTCGTAATTATTGCAATTTAAATTTTCTTTTCTATAATGTGTCAACCTACTCTTTTTTTAAAATAATTCAGAAATTTCACCTTTTTATGAATAATTTGGTAGAAAGTGCTCTACCTCTTATTAACTTAAGGGGAAACGTATTCTACTTTTAGGTGGTTTGCATTGAATGATTCATTTAAACACATATTATCATTTGATACAGAGAAAAATATATTCATATTACAAAAGGCATTTCAGATATTGTTATTGCATTAAACGTACTCCATATTTATTTTTTTTAACACTAATAATCTTAAAAAAATTCTCATTATGAAGTAAGAACTCTCGTTTACTAAATATAAACGTCGTCGGGGATCGAGAATTCTTGTTTTAGTATACACATCATTGTAATTTAATTTATTGCATTATTATTGCAGTTTTTTTAATGTTTGCAGTTTTAATACACATACATTGAAATATCTTTAAATTACTAAACTTACTCCGTTTTGTACGAGACGTTTGTGAATTTCTACGAATGTGTTAATTTAAAATATGTTCTGTTTACTGTAGTAGTGTTTGACACAATTGGAAGTCGGAATTCCAACATTTTTATAGAATGTAATCTGGAGTTTAAAACTAAGACCCTCAATAAAACAACAGAAAAAAAACCTAAAACACCTAAAATTGACCCACTTTGTAGTTCATACATTCATTCATATCATTAATATTTTTTTTCTTTCTATGAGTTCTTTCTGAATCTATTAAATCATGATTTGCATGTGTTCAGTTTCCTTAAGATTTTATTCGTATAGTTTTCATAATTCAGTATTTTTATCAAATAAATAACATACCTCTTATACTACATTTCAGATATCCCTTTTTTCTTTCTTTAAGCTGGACCAGTTACCAGAAAGTGTATTTTAGTTTCCTTTTATTAAAAAATCTTTATTTTTTTATTTAAATATGTTAGGAGAAATTACGACCCGTCGTGTCCAATTCATCGCTGCTTATTAGAGCCCATACTGATTTATAACCATCATATTAGATACGTTAATACTACTTTAATTTGAATAGATTATAGTAGTGTTACGCACATTTCCTGGCACAAGATTTCAAGTGACTTTCAAACTGTTTTAAAATGGAATTGGTATACCTATAAAATATTTCTAACTAAACTGTATTTTAATTTATAAATCATCTCTTGTTCTGATTTACCCATAATCCTTACAAGCACTGAGAACTGAAAAACTTTCGGTAGTGCTGCCATCTATTGTCGTTTTATGATAGTTATTTGAATTATTCTTTTAAAAAGTAAATTTTTTTTAATAACATCTTTAAGAATAATAGAATAAGTGTGTTTTTCTTCTCATAGCATAAACCTATAGCCTTTGGTTTATTGTTTCTTTTTCCAGCACAGAAGTGCTTATGTGTCTTCGCACCTCACAAGGGCACGCCACTGACAACTAGTAATATTAATTTTGCCTCACTTTAAAAGACCATTTACTTAAAAGTTTGAAAGGATAAAGAAACTTACTTCCCACAGAAATTAAAGAAAACTTCAGACACTTGTAAATGGATTTAATTTATCTAAAGGATGGAACAAAACAGCTGACGCTTAAGTTCGGATATAATATACAATATTACGTAAAAGTATTGCAGAGGAGAAAAAGTTTTAAACCTGCACAAAATAGAATTACTGCTTGTTCAATGAAGTCATACGTGCAGATCACTTCTTAATTATTCATCATCAGGAATTCAATTTTTAAAAATTAGCCTTTATCATGATATAAAATACAATAATCGCTCGTATTAATATAATGGAAGTTCATAAAAAATATACTTAATTTATATTTAATAGGAAAAAAATGGTTCCTAATCTGCATATTTCAAAAGTTATTTGATTTCTATTTCTTTCTCCTTGAGTGTAGGTTTTATGGTAATTTGATTTCTATTTCTTTCTCCTTGAGAGTAGTTTTATGAAGTTGAAAAATTTATTTCTGATAACAAAATTAGTCTCTATATAATAACGTTAAATAGAAAGGTACTATGTCGCTTAATAATGGAATCTAAGAATCAAAATTAGTCTGCTAATCATAACGTCTAGAAAGGTACTATGTCGCTTTAATGGAATCTTATTTTGAATTGAATCAAAATTAGTCTGCCTTTATAATAATAACGTTTGAACTAGAAAGGTACTATGTCGCTTTAATGGAATCTTATTTTGAATTGAATCAAAATTAGTCTGCTATAATAATAACGTTTGAACTAGAAAGGTACTATGTCGCTTTAATGGAATCTTATTTTGAATTGAATCAAAATTAGTCTGCTATAATAATAACGTTTTGAACTAGAAAGGTACTATGTCGCTTTAATGGAATCTTATTTTGAATTGAATCAAAATTAGTCTGCTATAATAATAACGTTTGAACTAGAAAGGTACTATGTCGCTTTAATGGAATCTTATTTTGAATTGAATCAAAATTAGTCTGCTATAATAATAACGTTTGAACTAGAAAGGTGCTATGTCGCTTTAATGGAATCTTATTTTGAATTGAATCAAAATTAGTCTGCTATAATAATAACGTTTGAACTAGAAAGGTACTATGTCGCTTTAATGGAATCTTATTTAGAATTGAATCAAAATTAGTCTGCTATAATAATAACGTTTGAACTAGAAAGGTACTATGTCGCTTTAATGGAATCTTATTTAGAATTGAATCAAAATTAGTCTGCTATAATAATAACGTTTGAACTAGAAAGGTACTATGTCGCTTTAATGGAATCTTATTTTGAATTGAATCAAAATTAGTCTGCTATAATAATAACGTTTGAACTAGAAAGGTACTATGTCGCTTTAATGGAATCTTATTTTGAATTGAATCAAAATTAGTCTGCTATAATAATAACGTTTGAACTAGAAAGGTACTATGTCGCTTTAATGAAATCTTTTAATGCAAACAGCTAATCGGTAAACATATTTTACTAATGGTTGATACTGAGCTAAGGGAACTCCAAATGACCGATGCCTAGCAATCTGAAACAAAAGAGATTTTTCCCAATTTCTTTTAGTTCTAAAAAGACGGTATTCCATACTCACCAGATTGAGTCAATGTTCATCTTCTCCAGTGGTTGGCCGTGGCAGTCAAAGAAACGGTCGATTGTCAAACTGTTATGTGTGTCATGCGCCGATGAAAAGTTGGTCACGGGACGACATGGGATCCCCAGGGCTCTGCACACTAGGAATGGAAGGGAATAAATATATATTTATTAAATACTGAAAAAGAATCACCAAATTAAGCATAAATTGTCGAGGCAGCCAATCAGTCAATTTAACACTCATTTATAACTACATTTAACCGTGAATAATGGAATACATGGGTTCATATTTGAGAGGGAGAGATATACAAAAATAATCATGCGCCAATGATACACACTAAATCATAGGACAAAAGTACCTCCTGTAACTATTTGCCAGTAAACTGTTGGAAGGAGGTGGGGGAAACATGCTACAGGAATGCACCTCCTATCTCTCGGCAAACACTTACTCAGAGACACTTTTGCAAACACAGGAACATTTTTCTATTTATCCACGTTAACTATTTAAAACAGAATTTTTTTCTGCTCAAAATTTTAAGTTTTACTAGAAAAAACACTAATTTTTTTTAGAATGTGATTAAACAATCGACCCTTGACATTTTGCACTTCGACCTTCGACACATAACTCTATCGCAGTTTTCCATTTCGAGCCTAATGTGTTGGGTTTAGAGCACTACCTTTTGCTGTTTTAATACATGAGAGCTAATGTGACCGGGACCTACTGATCAAAATCAGTTTCTAACGACTACGAACATCTATACCAGCAGTGAGATTTGCACTCAAGAACTCTGGTACCACCGAGTAGAGCTCTACCCATTCAACCATTGTTCACCCATATGTATTGGAGCAGCCCCGCTAATCCTCCAACGCAAAATGTTGCTTGATGGAGAACATTTTTTCTTCTACATCGTTCATCATCGAACAAATTGCATTTCAATTGCACTGCAGTTATACTTCATATATTAGGAGTTCTGTGTAAAATGTATTTGAATGAGTAATTAAATTTTAAATAATAATTAATATAATAATTGTAAAAGATTAATATACCTTATTTTGCTCGTATATGTCGCGTAATATGAGTGTAATGCTGATTAACCCTTTAAAGGTCACTAATAATAATTCTTTGGGATTCAAGGAAATTAGTTCAGAAATTGTATCTATGAACTTTATATATGTAAAATTCATAATTTTTATTTACATTCCTTGAGGTAATTTGAAGGGTAGTTAAAGTGTAAAGTCCAACCCCTCGTAGAGTGAAAATACTTTTTTAAATGTTTAATTATACTGGAAGAACAATGATTATTATCATAAAAATGTCATAATAAAAAAATAAACAATTTACAGATGGCCGCATATAGGGAGCTGCTTTTCATTACAGGAATTTGTGGGTTGAAATCCCACATAGGAATGAATGTTTGTACCATTTGTAAGTCTTTAAGCTGTAGATCCCGCTCTCATTAGCCCTTTTGGAAAACAATAGACGGTAGCGCTTCAAACCAAACAACTAAACCCAACATAAACAATTTATAAGTGTTGTTTATAGATACTTTTTATTTTGGGTCATAAGTGAAAAATATCTTACTGTTCTTTCGAGGTAAAATATGTTTAACCACATATATTTCAAATGAAAAAAATAAATTAAGTATAGAACTATTATATGTTGTGAGTATGGAATATCATAAGCATAGAATATAAAAACATCCTTCATATGTTTTTGAAAAGGGGAGGAAAAATTTAACAGGTGGTTTCGCTTCGAAACCACTGCCCGTTAAAGGGTTAACGGGTATTATCTCGTGTCTAGAGAACTCTAAAAAGTTTTAAAATATGTACTTTGGAGCTCGTAAATATATTTTCTCTAATATAACTACAAAAATATTCAATTTATATATAAAGAATCTTAGTTTTCAAAAATTCCTCTATCGGGGTATAGTCTGGAATTTATTAACAACAATAAACGAGGGACGACTAATATAAGCAATAGTGTAATAAAAAATACTCTAAAATATTTTAATTTTGGAAAAAAAAATCTTAAGGGGGGGCAGATGTCAATTTGGGTAAGCCACTGCCAACCAGTAATATTAACTTTGAATTATCTTTAAAAGACCACTTAAGTAATACTTAAAGGGATAAAGAAACTAACTTCTGACATTTACCTTGGAAGACTTAAGTTATATATGGAATTTATTTAGCGAAACGGAGGAACAAAACAGCTGATGCATAAGTTTGAAAATAACGCACTAAGCTCACGTAAAAATATAGATGGGAAGAAAAAGGTAGAATTACTGCCTAATCTAGGAAGGTAAACACGTTTATGATATGCAAGTTGCCTTGTAATCATATGCTAAGTAAAACACGCGTCTTTCAATAAAAAGTAGGCTTTTCAGGCATTAAATATTAAAATCACCTCTTTGGAGTTTGTGAGTAGATAAATTTTTATTTTTTATATAACAATGTTTTTAAACTGTAAAAGAGAATGCTAAAAGTAAACCGTCTGTTTCACATATTAATAGTGTGTAAACAAATTGTAACTTAACACGGTCTAGTTAATTAAGGTTCCCTAACAAAAGTTTTTATTTATTTCAAAATTCAAATTAGTTTTTAGATTATGTAATGCTAACAATATAATCCGTTTCCAAAATAAATAAACTCATTATTATAAAACAAATTATACATTCTTTCAGGTTTAAATTTCCTCATAAACTTAAATATAATTTTAAATAAAAAAAAGATTATATTTGGCGATATTTGGTGATTTAGTAACGAAAATGCCACTAAGGTGGTTTCTACATCAGTTGAGGAGAACAAATGTATCGATAAAGAAATATATTACTCGCGTGACATAAATATATAATAATTTTCAAACCATAACGCTGTTAATAATGGAAAACACTAATGTCTAAAATTTGGATGAAATAAATGGTGTAACTGAATTTCAAATTAAAATTGATAAAATTAAATAAGTCCAATAAATACAGCCAAAAAGCAAGAATAAAAATTCACTTACCCTAAAAACACATTCTTTAAATTCCTATGAGGTATATAAAGCTACTTAAAATATTTTTAATAAGGCGATTTCACGCAGTAGAGCAAATTCTCAAATTATGACAATTCTGGCTTTAGTTTCAAATTACTATGAGTGAAGGGCAGTTTATCGTTTGTCTATTGGTTGTTGTAAACATGAAAATGAATGGGAAGGGCATTATAGTAGTTCGTGACGTTGCGACAAATTGCCTTATTATTCCAGCACTAGTTAAAAGAAAATATATAATAAGTGGTGCCAAAACAAACGCAATTTAACATTTAAAAAAGTGTTGTATCTCAGCACATCCTTGACCTCCGAGTAATTTGACCTGTCTAAAAACCTTCCCAAGGATTGATCTCCGTGACATATTCCGTTGAAATTAGTATAGTTATTCTAGAATTCATAGCGAAAACACACACACGTAAAAACCAAATAATTTTATATACAAATAACTTTACAGTTACATAAATAAAACGCATCTCAACTCGCTACAATGACTATTAACCGTAAATCGTTATTCTCGTCTTGTTAAATGTTTTCACTATTGTTACGAACACAAGCCAACTTTTTAAAAATGTAATCTAAGGAAAGACAATTTTTACATAAGCTTTCATTACGAAAATATGTATAAACATATTAAAGTTATTTTCAATTTTCAAAAATTTATTGCTTTAATAACAAAACGTCTTCAAACATAAGGATAGTTTTTTAAGGTTAACATTTAACTACTGTGGACAGACTTTTCGAAATAAAACTATCGTCGGTTATTCCTTTCAATTATTTTACAAATTGGTGAGTGAGACTAACAACACGCTGCAGGAAGGCATCGACAAAGGTCATGAATCAATTATGATTTATAAAGGGTGAAAATCCCTTTAATAAAATCTGTGACACTGCGCAGGGTGAGATCAACACATTACATTAGGTCAAAGCAGTCTCATAATAATCCATAATTAAAAAAAAATAAATATTAACCTGTGGTGAAAACTCCAGAAAACACCCAACACTGTCCATATTTGACGGGCTTTTTGTTTTTAAAGTACTTCTGCAGAATCATTTGGCTGCCTCCCCAGCATGTTGGCGACTTTCCTCCTTTATACTTGCCAGACCAGTTGCCAACAAGAACCCCGTTGTCGTCACGACAATTCAACTGCAATGAGAAACACATCGATACAACAGAATCATCATAAACATTAAATAATAAAAAGTAGTCGAGTAATCTTAACTTTTCTCATCACATTTCGTTAAAATTAAATATTTTCTACGAGAGCAATTTTATACCATTCAGTAATAAAATGATGTAACCATGAAGACTAAATGACTAAATTCCGATTTCCTCAAACGATCGTATATCAATATTTTAATTTAGAAAGAGTAGAAATTATTCTTTCTACTTCACTGATATAAAATAAGAAAAATACAGAATAGGCTCCAAAATAAGTACAAAAATTTACCTTATATTAGTTTTTAGGCATTTTCAAAAACTTAATTCTGAAATATTGTAGGGCATTTAGTGAACATGCCTTGTCTGGTTTATAATCATTAAAATATGTTCCTCGGGAAATAGGGTTTATGACGTTATGCCGCGTAGTTCAAGTAGGTCCTTATAAAAAGTTACTTTGGTCCTTAGAAAGTCTTTAAAATGTCCTTAATTTTTGTTCTAGAAAAAGAGTGGGAACCCTGTATTCTTTCTTAGAAATTAAATTTTGAAATGAATGAAAATATTTAATAAAAATAATGTTACTAAAAAGGTTTTTAATTTTTAAGTCAATAATTCAGTGTATAATTTTAAATGAATAAAGTCGAAAGGTTTTCCCCACCCGCTTAGGCTTCCGCATCCATAAACCCTTGAGTTGGATGTAGGTGTTCTAAGTATTGTATATATCTTACCACAGCTGATATATGACGAACAACTTTCACGGGATCTGCGCGAGCTACGATACTCAGGCGTCCAACATTTGTCAGTAAATAAAGGCAGCATTCCAAAACAGTCTCTTCAAACTGTAAAAAAAATTATATGTTACTTACAAAAAGAAAAGAATACTTAACATTATGTGCCCGCAACACATTTGTACATCAGAAAAAATGTCACGTAGTTTCCAAATTCTTGCTTATGCTTCGAAAATCTAATAAAATATACAAAGTATCATTTCCGAAAACATCTTACTTCAGGTCAAAACTGAGTGTCACTTTACCAAAAGTATCAATTCGTGAAAAGTTGAGTCAGTTACAATCTTAAATTATTTTCGATTCTTTTAAATTAGTTTTGATTCTTTTAAAACAATTTACTCAGTCAAAATTATTTTATCATGTACTTTGTATCAAATGTAGGTTTAGGCGGGACCAAAACACAAAATTCTCGAAAATGTCTATAGTTTTAACTTTTTTTAAAAATTTAAGTAATACTACAGAATTTTAAAAATATAATCTCCATATTTATAAACAATATGTGTAATACATAAGTGTATATTACTTTTTATGCAACATTGAATGTAACCGTCACTAGAGAATCTAAGAAAAATTAAAGCTAATTTATTTCAAAACAAGTTTTTCTTTCAGGAATTGCCAACTTCGAATTGATTTATCCTACATTCAATTCAAACTGCGTGTGAGGAATTTTGTATACACATTCTTTTATCTATTTTATTTATTTGAGGCTTTTTATTTATAACATTTTCAGAACTTTCCATTACAGGCAGAGAATTTGAAAATGTTTTCTTCCACACAAAATATGGCTCTTGCGAAAGTTAAAGTTTTACTTGAAAATATATTAAAATTAAATAGCAAATATGAGAAATTCCCAAGTTAATTTTTAAAAAATTCTTTACTCAAAAATAAAAAATTGAAAAGGACTACTAATTTGAGAAATTAAAATTTACAATGGCTAAAATTTTAAAATTTCTTTTTCAAAAAATTTTAACTTTTCAAGAATTATTCCTATGCAAAGTAATATCCGTATCAGCATTAACTTTCTGAAAATAAGTGTCATAATAAAATACGAGCAAATAAACCAAATTTGAATTCAACGCCCTTGAAAAGAATTCTAGAAAAATTACTGAAATAGTAGCAATAAAAAGTTACGATGCAATTAGCAAATGAATCATTTGTTATGGAAGATTATTATACAAACGAATAAAAAAGATATAACATGCATCAATAACTTATACGAGATAAAATATCTTATAAAAGTAATTTAAGGTGTCTAGATCCTAATTAATTAGAAGTTTAATGATTTGTCAAATGTTGTTGACGATTTATCTACTGCTGATATTTATCTATATATCAACACTGCCGTTTCCCCAAAGCAAGACAATCTCCTGGGACATGTATAATTAATAACAGAAATAGCCATGGTACGAGTCGTTGAATAAATGTTCATAATAGCTGACTATAGAGACAGTAAGTCCAATGTCCAATCTAACATCATGAAACAAGTTCGAAAAAGGTAGAAATTTTGTATTTTTACGATTCATAAAAAACTACACCGGAAAACTATTTTATCCCATATTATAAAAAATTAAATTAAAATCACAAATAACGGAATATAAAAACAGGGATAGAATGTGCTTTATGGAAAAGTAGAAAATAAAAAGACTTAACCATTTAATGACTGGCGTATCATTTTTGATACCGCTAAAAAATAGCTTGTAGAGTTTTTATGTTTTCTTAGAACAAATTTTCCTTTTGAGAGTAGGTAATGGGCAATCTTATAAACAATCTACGAAATTTTCAAGTAATTTCTATTATTTCTATTTTTTTCATTTAGATCTAGATTTTATGATTTTTCGATCAGCACTTAAAATTTACTTTTTCAGCAGGTACAGACTGAGATCATGACAAATTTGCTTTTTCCATTACACTACAGCATTTTGCAGAGATTATTTAACCTGCAATATCAAATAAATCTTTTTT